>CM076583.1:513079005-513406245 GCA_034641835.2 Pinus albicaulis
ATCTGAACTTTTCAAAATTTTCTCTTCCAAGTGCTTTGGTGAAGATATCAGCAGTTTGCTCATTTGTGGAACAATGATGTAGATGGATGGTTTTGGCCTGAACATGATGTCGAATTAGATGGTACTTTGTATTGATGTGCTTTGTTCGATCATGGAACTTTGGGTTCTTGGCCAACTTTATTGCATAAGTGTTGTCGATCATGAGTGGAGTGGAATACATTTGTTTCATCTGCAAATCTTCCAGGATTTTCCGGAGCCACACAATTTCCTTTGTTGCTTCAGCTGCTGCCACATATTCTGCCTCGGTCGTGGAATCTGTTTGAACTGACTGTTTGCGTGATCTCCATGAGACAGCTCCTGATCCAAGACTCATGGTGTAACCTGTAGTAGACACCCCTGTTTCTTTGTCGCCATCAAAGTCTGAATCAGAGTATCCGATCAAGCTGAAGTCGCCTACCTGCATATATTTGAGTCCAAAGTCTTGAGTCCCCTTCAAGTACCTTAACACTCTTTTTGCAGTAGACCAATGTCCTTCACAAGGTTTTTGCATGAACCTTGAGAGGATTCCAACAGCAAATGAAATGTCAGGTCTGGTGGTGGTCAGGTAGATAAGACTTCCTATAAGCTTTCTATACTTAGTTGCATCCTTGAATTCCTTCCCTTCAATAGATGTGAGCTTCAAGTTTTGTTCCATTGGAGTGGTTAAGGGATTACATTCATCCATGCCAAACTTGTTCAAGAGATCTCTAATGTACTTCTTTTGAGAAAGAAATATAAATTTAGGATTTTGAATTACTTCAATACCCAGATAGTAATGAACATGACCCAAATCAGTCATTTCAAAACCTTTCTTCAATTCTTTCTTCATGGATGCAATATAGCTCTCATTGTTCACTGTTATCAAAAGATCATCTACATATACCACAAGATATACAACTGTTTTTCCAACTTTCTTAACAAACAAAGTTGCATCATCAAGATCAAAATGTTTGAAGTCAAGTTTCAGAAGATGCTCGATTAATTTCTCATACCAGGCTCGTGGTGCTTGCTTGAGGCCATACAAGGATTTTACAAGTTTGCAAACTTTGTGTTCTTGACCCTTTATCACAAATCCTTCTGGCTGGGACATATAAACTTTATCCTTTAGATCTCCATTCAAGAAGGTTGTTTTTACATCCATCTGATGGAATTTCCATCCATTCTGAGCTGCTAAGGCAAAGAGAGTCCGGATGGTGGTCCATTTTGTTGTGGGAGCAAAAGTTTCTTCATAATCGACTCCTTCTTTTTGTGCAAAACCTTTTGCCACAAGCCTGGCCTTGTGCTTGTCAAGTGAGCCATCTGCTTTATACTTGTTCTTGTAGACCCACTTACAACCAATTGGTTTTGTTCCCAAAGGCGGATCAACCAGCTTCCAAGTGCCATTCTTTATCAAGGCATCATACTCTTTTTGCATCGCTTCTTTCCATTCATCATGAGAAGCGGCTTCTTTGAAGGAAGTTGGTTCATGATCTATAGACAAACTCAATTCATAGTTATAAGCAATATCCATATCAACAGGAGAATCAAAATTATCTACATCACCTTCGATTTGTTTAGTGGAACTTCTTGTTCCTGTTTTTCCAACCTCATCAGGATGAAAATTCTCCAGTGTCTTTGTCAACCATTTGGGAGGACCTCTCTGAGATGGCCCAGGCTGCTCATTTGAATGAGTTGGGATTGATTCAAGATTCAATCTCCCAATTCTGTCAATCACATCATTCAATGTGTCATCCATGGTTGTTTCTTCATGTGGGGAAGAGAGTGCTTCAAGACATGATTCCAAAGTTTGATTCAATATCGGAATCCCCCCTTCAAGATGTGGAATCTAATTATCAAATTCTTGGAAAGACTTTGCATGTGTGAATCTATCCAGGCGATCAAGTTGCCGCTCAACAACCTTGTCACTCTTGGAAGATTCAAGGAATATGAAATCTCTTGCTATTACAAACTTCTTATTTTCTTCATCATAAAGACGATATCCTTTGGAGGTATTGGAGTACCCCAAGAAGATACATTTTCGACTTCTAGCACCAAGTTTGTTCCTTTGACCCTTTGGTATCAAGGCATAACAGGTGGACCCAAAGACCCTGAAATGCTTTACCAAAGGAATGTGGCCATGCCACATTTCAAAAGGAGTTTTGTTTCTAATTTAACTTGAAGGACACCTATTCTTTATGTAAACAACACATAGAACTGCATCAGCCCAAAACATCAATTTTACATTCTTGAAAAATAACATGGAGCGAACCATATTTAAAATAGTTCTGTTCATTCTTTCAGCTACACCATTCTGTTGGGGATTATATGGCACGGTTGTTTGATGTTTGATTCCATGTTGACGAAGATAATTTTCAAATTCGTTTGAAGTGTATTCTTTTCCATTATCAGTACGTAGAGAGCCAATATGTGTTTGTGCATCATTTTCAATCCATGCATGAAAATTCTTGAAAGTTTGAAAAGCATCGGACTTATTCTTCAGTAAGTAAATCCAACACATTCTGGTGTAGTCATCAATAAATGTCATCATGTATTTTTTTCCATTTGCAGAAGCAATAGGCATAGGGCCACATAAATCTGAATGAACAAGTTCAAGTTTTCTATGTGCTCTGGAGTGTGAATCATGAAATGGCTGTTTGCTATGCTTTCCTAGAATACAAGCATCACATTCCTTAGGTTTTTTAGGAATTGTAGGCAGTCCATCAAAACCATTTTTCTTCAACAAACGAAGGCTGTCATAGTTTAAGTGTCTAAATCTAGCATGCCATAAAATACTTGATGGAAATGTACCTTCATCATGATGTGAACTGAATGCAAAGTTTTGAGCATGAGCAGATGAACCTTTCAGCTTCAAGAGTCTCCCTTCTTCTATTCCCTCCATGAAAAGTGAGTGATCTGATGCTTTTCTGACCTCTGACTTGCCATCAAACAAGTGAATGGAGTGTCCTTGCTGGCGGATTTGGACCAAGGACAACAAGTTTCTCCTCAACTCAGGGAGGTATAGAACCTCATGTAGAATATGATCTGGAAGACCAGGCAACTTAAGCCTAACTGTGCCAAGCCCTGATGGCTTGAGTTTGGATTTATCTGCGAAATATACTGCTCCATCAACTTTGTCAATGAATTCTTCAAAAAAATCTTTTCTAAATGTCATGTGACATGTTGCTCCTGAATCTAGCAACCAATCATCTCTCCATGAAGTAAATGAAACATCAAATAAGTCTTCAGTCACTCCATTGTTACAATGTGCTAGAACATAATGAGCGGATTCAGGTGCTTTACCTTTGTCTTGATTTCTTTGCTGCTCAATTTTCTCCCATGGTGTTCTACATTTGGATGCATCATGTCCATCTTTATTGCAACGTGTGCAATGAAGATTGGATTTGTCAGATTGTCTGCCCCCCCTTTCTGTGAAGTTTCTTCTTCCTCTGCCTCTTCTGCCACCTCTTCCTCTGGATGAATTTGGAGCATGACTCTTTTCTCTATGTGCAAGTATGCAGCCTCTTTGGAAGATGAAGGGACTGTCATCTTCCCGAAAGCTTTCTCTCTTTCTGCAAACTTTTTCTCAAGTGTATCAAAGGTGATATGCTCAAGGTTTCCACTTGCTTGCAATGACTCAAGATAATGTGAGTAAGTCGGATATAATGCCTTAACATATGCTATGAGAGATATGTCCATTTTTACACCAGTGCTTTCAATGTCATGTATTATAGATCTTACTTCTGAAGCTAAAGCAAGGGGATCATCATTCTTCATTTCAACACTGAAAAACTTAATCATCAATTGAACATTTTCTAATTCTGAATGTGAGTCATAGAGTTCTTTTAGCTTGCTCCTAGGTCTCTATCTTGGAGGTTGATCCTCATCATCATCAGGTTCACCAAATTCTTCTAATGTCTCTTCAAGCAAGGCTTTAGCCTTCTCTACCTCTCTTCGTGTTTTGATGCATCTCACCTCATCAATGGTGTGCTTGGTCTTTAGTTTTTTATTCTCTTGTTTGAGAAATATAGTGACAAACTTGGAACTTTCAAGATTATCTTGTAGGTTTCTAATCTTGGCTTCCTTCTCTTGGATGATCAAGGAAGGATCATCATCAATTGTGTCCAAGTTTACAAGTTCAAAATCTACCTCTTTCTCATGGAGGCCTTCCAATTCATGTATGTCCACTTCTGCCATATTTTCCTTGCCTTTGTGTTCCTGCTTTGCTGGTGAAGAAGGCAGGGCCCCTCCCACAATCTTTGGGGTAAACACTTTCTTGTACCCTCTCTGATAGGTGTGTGCCAATGTGTCCAAATCAGCCCTCTTAGGCTTACTAATTTCACCTCTGCTAGGTTTCCATGATGTATTTGGTGTCAAAACCCTAGGGAGATGATGAAATGGAATGTGAGTGTATGAAGTGAGGGTTGGTGTGATGAAATTGGAGGATTTGTAATATGAGGGAGGTGACTGGGGTAGTGGTTATGAGGGGTTTTAGGATAGGGTATTTAATTGTAGGTAGGGTGTAAGGAACCTAGGAAAATGAAAACCTAGGACTTAGGGTTTTGAAGGATATGATAGTTTAGGGAAAAGGGGATATTAGTGTAGGGATTTAGGAAAATTTTGTGTGATATGAGGAAAGGAATATGAAAGCCAAGGGACTCAGATAAAAAATGTAAATTAGATTTTAATGAAAATTAGGGTTTTTAAAATGGAAGGAAACACCAAATTCCTTTAGGCAAACATCACACATCAAAATTATATTTGATAAGATGGAAATAATAAAATTTTTACTTACTGACTTGCTGGAGGCATGAAAAATTTGTTTTGAAGGTTTGGAGGTGAAGTTGTGAGATTTTGAGGTTTGGCAGAGAATTTTTAAAGATTTCTGGGTGAACGCACAGCTTCCCTGGTAAACGCGCAGTGACCAGGCCAAACATGCAACACTTTTAGAAAATACACTGTAATTTTGGCCAAATGCGCAGCGTCCGAGCTAAACGTGCAGCGACCAAGGTGAACGTGCCCTCTGTGTGAAGCACATTTTTTATGACCACATTTGGAAGCCTTCCTGATGTCCAAATTGGGCCCAGGATGGCTCGTTGGAAATATTATCCTGTCTAAATTCCAAATATACCTATTTTTTATGATTGGGTTTTATTTATCTTATTAAAAGTTTATTTTCCCAAGACTTGTCAAAAAGTGCAGAATGAGGGTATAGAAATGCAAATTTATGTTCCAGGAAACTTTTGGAGGTCTTCAACTCATTAGGGGAAATTTGAGGTCTAAAATGGGCCTCCTAAGGAAAATGTACAATCAAAATTCACTTTATGAGAACCAATCACATTTTAGGGTATGGCATCATCCCTAATGGTTGAGGTGGCATTGCTTGAGTTAAAGGTACTTACTTGTCACATTCTCAAAGGTGGATAAAAACTCATGGTTAACCATGGTAGTGCTCTAAGTACTTTTAAAGTCAAAGTAAAGTACTCATAATAAATGTCATTTCACAATTTTGAATAAAAATATATTATTGTCATTTCATATTTCTTGAAAGAAACAATGCATGTCCCTATACATTTATTATATTATATTATTTTTATATAGTATATTAATTACATGTTATTATACAATTTAAATAACATAAATTTTAATTAATAGAATATAATATAATTAAGAATTTATAAATTTATATTTATATTTAATTTTAATTTAGTTAAGTACAAAGGACAAATGCATTAGTTGTTCAATGATAAATGAATTTTTCTTGAAAAACTCATTCTTATTTATAGTCACATCAATACAATTTTTTTATTAATTTTATTTTGGTACAACTTTTGAATTGAATATAACTATGGTTACATTGATTGTGGTGCAAAAAGTGAATTGCAAATTCATAAATATTATTTTATTGGTTTAACTATTATTTTATTATTTCCTTAGGAGGCGCATTTTAGACCTCAAAATTCCTCTAATGCCAAATTGAGCTCATTATAACTTAAGGGAAATCTATTCTATTTTAGTTTTCATTTCAGTCATCAAGAAAGTGATTTGGACATTCTAGCTAGGTGAAAAATTGATTTTCCCAAGGTCACTCTAGAAGTGCAGCAACTCTCCTATGGTACCTGTATGTTTGATATTTCTCTAAAACCATGATACCTGTGTATGGAGGAGGTTTTTATTCCTTTACATATGATGGAAAAAAAACCTCTCACACTTTTGTTAAATTCATCTTTTTTTGGTAAGAAACATAGTTTTAAGTAAAACTAGCCCTATGAGTGGACAATGACTTGAACCTTGGAATGAATTCTCAAAAAATTATGGAGACATGGTGTTTATGTACTGAAATGACCTCATACTTGCTCAAATTACCTACCTTATGCCTCCTTTGCTTAAATGTCTCTATTTCCATAGAAAACCCTAGCTCAGTGGGAGAAGAAATTAGGGTTTAGTGGTTGTGAACAATGATGAATTGGTTACCCTTGGGAAAAATGGTTAAAAAATGAAACAAGGTCAATGATAATGACGTAGATGAGGTGAAAGCAAAGTAAAATAAGGCAGGATGGGTGGGATGTAAATGCCAATGCTAACACTACCCACCTTAGATATCTCCAATTGTCTGCATGAAAGGAACCTTGAGAGGTTCTTTGAAAAACCCTAACCTATGAGTATATTGATAATATGTGAAACCCTAAACCTACTTAGGGCCATTAATGAAGAAATTGTTGTGCTAATTGATATCTTGATAATGTTGTGCTTGATATTTTTATATGATCATGGAAGCTCTAACATATTAGGGTTGAAATTATGTTGTTTGAAATATTGAACATTTGAAATATTGATATAATAATGGTTTGGTTTGAAAATGAACTGAAACCCTAGGTTTTGGTTAGGTCTACAAGAAAAATCATTTCCATAAAAAGTATTAGGATAAACCCTAGGTACATGTTCCTTTGATTGAATTACTAGCTTATTCAAGGTCAATGTATGTATGATATAATACATATTGTCTAATCATATGATGTGCTTACGCATTATGGTAATCTCCTAGATATATGAGTTGACCAAATTTATAATGGTCATAAGTCTTAGGGTTTGGAGACAAGTCCTAGTCAAAGTTTGATGTTCTAGGATGATGCTTGAAAAGTCTAGGGTTTTACATATAAGATCTATTAATGATTAAATTCTCTAGTATGTGTATTCATCTTAATCAATATAATGGTGCTGAGAATTTATAGATGGAAAATATATGGTTTACATCAAACCCTAGTAGAAGTTATTCATGTTGTGTTTTGATGGTCAATTAAAAATCCAGGGATTGCATCTATCTCTAGTGGAATCTGGTCATATTAATGACTAAGTTGTGTTTGAACTTAATTAATTCTAGGATCCCCGTGGGAAGTCTAATATAAACTTTGAAAGATATTAGATACTTTTACTTTTGACTTATTTTTATGGATAGTTATATGACATAACTAATTTTATGTCATCTTGATTGAGTTGTTGATATGATTTAGGGTTTGTATCAAACCCGGGCTAGAAGTTGAAATATAGTCTCTTATTAATTATGTAAAGTATAAATGTTTTCGCTACTATAAATTTTTGTTACGACTAACTTCATGCTTCTATAGAATTGGTTATACTTGTTTTCTAGGTTATGCGGGTACATCATATTGGTGAAGAATTTCGTATGAGAAGTTGATATGATCATCATGATGAGAAAGAATGGAAGCCATGAAATATTCTCCAACCTTAAAGGAAGAAATTAATATCCCTACATTGAGAGGGTGCCTAGACAAAATTAAATATCCCTAATTAAGAGGGATGGCACAACATAACTCTCCCTAGGTTAAGAGGGAGGGCACCATAATGTTCTTAAGTGGAGAATATATACTGGAAGAAATGTTGCTACATGTGAAGTATAAGAATATTCTCTCAAAGATTCAATTAATAGTCCTACTGATATTAATTGAAGGGCAACATCGAAACCTCGAAGGTTTTATTTTATTATATACTTGAATGTGTATTGTTGATTGTGGTTGTATTTGTACAGGTGAAGCTCTCGAAGGATTTGATAGCATGTTGGTTATAAATTAATTTTATTGGGAGATATTGGTTATCCTTGATTTGCTAGATCAAGGGTGTTGAGGCTTTGTGAGTGAAGCATTTCCTGGGAGGACATCTAGTTGATACTATGTGTTGATGTCTAGTTCCCGAAGTAGGGAGGGTGGAGTTGGTCATAGAGATTTGACCTTTCATTACGCACCTGAATCCCTGGGTTGATGGTTAGCAAGTAATCCTGATGGTACCTAGAGAGGTTAAAATATTTAGTCCATCCTACTCCCACTCGGACAGATTTCCCTGATCTAAGACTTTTGTGATCCATAATGTAGATAATGTCTTTCAGATTAATCACATCATTAAGATTCGGTCGATGTTTCAAACCATCTAATGTGGTTTATCCCCAGGACAAGGTGAAGAAAGAAAATCAATCTCATTGAATAAATAATAAGGATTTGTTATTGCCCAGTGATAGCTGCTAAAATTAGCCGTTAAAAGCTAATCGTTGTTTAGTTAATTAGTTAGAAAATAAAATCTCTTTAATTATTTTAAAATATTAATCAGAAGGGTCAGCGAATAATATAATAATTTATTAAAATGATTAAATTATAAAATTAATAAGGGATAAGGGGTAAATAATAGTATAGGGAATAATCTTAAAATATTTAAGTTATTAAGTGATATTAATAGAAGGGGTAAATGAATAATATAGAATAATATAAAATAATATAAAAAGGAAGAATTACAATTATTATAATGAGCGGAGAGGGGGCGAAATAAATAACATCAAAATATATATATATATATATATATATATATATATATATATATATATATATATATATATATATATATATATATCATATAAAAGCTAAGAATCAATATTATAATTTAGTTCAAGGGATAATATCTAGCAAAATGAAATCACATAAAAACATAAACCAAAGAAAAAGAAAACAAGGATACAAAAAGAAGAGGAAAAATCAAAACAAGGGGACGAGAATAAACCAAAGAGAGGGGAGAGGAAAAAAAAAGGCAGAAGGAATTCAACGCACGGGGAAGGAATCACCTTGAGAAGGCCGGAGTCCAACTCTTACTTAATTTCCACCCATCATCTTTGTTGAGATTTTTAGGGTGTCTCTCAATTTCAATAGACTCCCTCAGCTTTCTATGATGGAAATGATCCACCCTAGCAATGAATCTAGAGTCTTCAATGCATACATGGTGACACAATTTCCCAGCAGGCTCACCATGCTGGGAAATCGTGTCACCATTTATCCATTGAATACTCCAGAGTCATTTCTAGGGTGGATCATTTCCATCATAGAAAGCTGAGGGAGGCTATTGAAATTGAGAGACATCCTAAAAATCTCAACAGAGATGATGGGTGTGTTAGAGTCGAGCTTTACATCCCTCCGTCAGAGATCATTTCTCTTATTGCATTTCATTTTTAGGTGTCTCATTCCGCTCATTCATTTGCATTCCGTTAGGGGCATGCCATTATTTGACGGAAGGGCTTTGGTCTGTCGTTTTCCCTCATGTTTGTACCTGCTAGGTTGGTCAAAATTTATCAAAATTCATCAAAGTTCATTTCATGTCATTTACAGTCATAGATGGTTATTTTGGTCAAAAGAGTCATTTCACTTTCTAGGTCTAGGGTTTGGTCTTTAGAAATGTTAAATGATGCCCGCAGGCCATGAGGATGTTTTCAAACAAGTTTTCATTTCAATATTTTCATCGTCAAATATGCTCAAGGATGTTTCTTCTTCAAAACTCTGTTTTGAAGAAGAAATTGTCAAATTTGTTTTTGTAATAAACATGTATCTTTCTGCCATGTAGTACTTCACATGAAAAGTTTGGTCATCCTTTGCCAAGGTTCAATGCCACCATCCCTGAAAAAATCAACCAATTTCATCATTCAAGCTCAGAAAGTCAGTGAGGAAACAAAAAGACAGAGTTGTATTAAATGAAAAAGTGCCAAAACTAAAAACATTACAAAATGGGTTATTGAGAAGCAAAAATTAAAACCATCTCTATATGAGATATTTCTCCAAGATTATTAATCCATTTGCATCAAGATTTATTGGGAAAATCCAAGAGAAAAGTCGAGTTGGAGTTCAAAGAACAAAACTGTGATTTTAGAAGGGCCGAATGTGTGTTTAAGTTAAGCGCGACGCATTGGGATAGGCCACGGTGCATCCACAAAGCGCGGCGCATAGAGCCGAGATTCATAGTGTATTTCCAACGGGCATGGCGCACCCACAGAGCGCGGCGCATTGGGCTTGTGCGTGGCGCACAGAGCCCCCAAGGCCAAAATCATCTTCGCTCCATCAAAACTCAATTCGATTCAGTTCATTTGTCTCCAAGTAAGTTGTGCACCCTTGCCATTTGATTTTAACTCCTGTTGGGTGCTATTTGGAAGGAGGAATTCAAAGAGTTTAAATGGTGAAAATATAACCCTATTTATTTTTCCAAAATCGCTCCTTGGGGTTTGAAAACAAAGTTTAAATTTTGTTTGGTGCAATATTATTGTCATCGACCACCATATTCTCCCTTTCCCCACTGTCACACTATCATACCACAGTCCTTCTCCTATTCCCGCTGTCCCATATCCCTTATACTCTTTTTTCCCATGTTTTAAATCCTCGAACCCTATCACTTGCCATCACTTCATATCATTTCCACAACATTCAAGGACTGCCTCTATATCCTTGATCTCACTTATATTTTTCCATTTCATTGACTCTTATTCCTAAAAACTACCCCCATCACTATCACTCATTCCCATATCACTTATAAATTGTCCAAATTCCGAAGTTTCTCAAATAGTGAGTGTCTTTCCTTCCACTCCAAATTCCCTTGACAGTCTATTGTATTCATTGTAATATTTCCTTGCAGCCTCTCATTACATATGTGGCACATTTGGCATTAAAACATACACAAACTCTTGTTTTCACCATACATATATCAACACATACTTGTCAAACACCTTGTTTTCAGCATCATGTCAGAGACAAATTCATCATATGAGCAGGGATATGAGCAGGACAGTGATTCAACCGCAGAGCTAAATGTACCGAGGAGGTCTCATAAAAGTGGCAGGCACGTCAGGGAGGAGCCCACTTCTTTGGCTCAATTGCAGGCCTGCCTGCTTGTAATGACATGCTTTCAGTAACATTCATGTTTTCGGTATTGTGAGATGATATCTCAGATTCAGCACCATCAGGAGTTGGTTCGCTTATTTGTTTTACATTTGCGTGATGGTCATGTAAACTTTGCTGGAGTGAACTTCACTTTGACACCAGAGACCATTTCTGAGGCAACCAGGATACCAAACATAGGTGAGGAATGGAATAAGAGACAGCAGTTGGATAGAGCATATTATGAGCCTTACATCAGACCTGGATATTTGAGGCAGCTGAGAAGGGTTTTCCCGTTCCAGTTTCTGAAGGAGTCCTATGTGCCATTAATGAAACTCATCATTAGATACTTCATCTGTGAGGGTAGATTCTCATGCCATTATGCATACCATATCAGACTTTTGATGCATTTTACGAGAGTGAGACTGATGAGTATTCTATATTTCATGTGTCGAAACATAGAGCGGATGACTACCCTGGTGCAGAAGAAGACTCCAGAGCAGCAACATAACAACATTTATCATTATGCGGTCATCAAAATCATTGTAGTACATAAGCTTGGATTGCAGGGCATCGCATGGGATGAGTTCATTTCCCGTGACTTATTTGCAGCCCCTCAGCCTCCTCCTGAGATTGTTCATGATGAGGGAGAGCCTTCGCATCAGTTTGAGTTTCCCGAGACTGAGCCTATCAGTGTTCCAGTGTGTGTGACATATCAGAGAGGCCACAGAGCCTTATTTGCAGCAGCACGATGAGTACTATCTCCACCAGGGGTGGAAGGAGTCTCATTACCTTCATCAACAGCACGAGTACTATCTCCACATGGCGTGGAAGGGGTCTCGCCTTCTACATCAGCACAGGTACAGGACAGAGGCAAGAGGCCTATGCACGATGAGGGCCCTTCAGGAGGCCAAGATACTGAGTTTATATTGATTGATGTTGATTTGAGCTCTCCCAGCTCAAAGCTGAAAGAAATCATCCAGGAGCAGAAAGCTGAGATCGACACGCTGACCGAGAAATTTCAGAGATCTCAGTGGGTTATAAATTTCTTGGAGCAGCGGAATAAACAACTGGAGGATCAGCAGACACTCATAGAGTTGCGGAAAATTCGCGAAGACCGGGAATTAGCCCGGAAGAGACTAGGTGACATGACACCATTCGAGCGAGAGACTTGCCTTACGAGAGTCAACATTTATCTGGAGAAGCTCTTAGCGAAGGCCAATAGAGACAAAGGCATGCTCAAACATATGAAGAACCACTATTGGGCCCGCACACACGTTTGCAGAGCCAGGATGAAGATCCTGAAGGCGAGGTTGAGAAGAGCACTGAAATGACGGAAAAGGCCTGATCCACTCTGAATCTTGGCCGAAGCCTCCTTGGCTGAGCATGAGACATGATGGGAGACCTTCACTCCAAATTTTAGCAAATTTGGAGAAAATTTTGTCATTTTTGAAAATTTTGGTTGCAAAACATGTTTTTCCGCCCAACGCGCGCTTATGATTGGGACATCTTCTAGAGGAAAAATTGTATATTTTTGGGTTTTTATGGTAAATTATGCATGCTCAGGAATGGATGAGAGATTTCATGAAGTTCTGGGTGGTCTTAAAGGTCAAAAACACTCCAAAAATGGCCTTTCTGCCACTTTTTGCACCAGCAGGAACCAGTCTTGGGAGATTGCAGTTTTGGAGGGGAAAATGAACTCCAAATTGAAAAATTTCACTTGGGTTGGATAGCAGACATCCAGGGCTTTCCAACGAGCTATCATGAGATCAATTTGGACTTCATTAAGTTCCTAAAAAATAGGCTCAAAGTGGCGCGACGCATTGAGTTTTTGAGCGCGGCGCATATAGGATTTTGGTCCAATTTTCACTTTTCAGCTCAGAAATTCGGCCAGTTTGACTAGTTTCACTTTTGGATGTAATTATTGATCTATCTTGATGTAATTTTGTGGCTATGATGTAAATTTGGCATGTTTTTACTTGTTCTAGAGGATTCATTCACTAAAAAGTGAAATTAAGTGAATGGATCAGTTTCCTAGCATATAGAGGCAAGTTGTTTGGCTGCCTAGATTTCAGTTCCATGTTTAGAATTGGTTGAAACAGCTCCTATAAGGATGAGATCGACCCCTAGAGGCATGGGAAGGGGTTAGGATGGTCTATATATTGTATTTTCTGAGGCATTTTCAGGGTTGGACTCTTGGGAAAAGTTTGGCACCTCATTGTATATTCATTTCAGATTTTTGGAAAAGGAAAGACCAGAGTTTTGCAGCACTTGTTGGGATCCTTGTGGCTTATGAGTTTTGATGATGTTCTTCTCATGTTATTTTAAGTTTAATTAATGTTATATGTATGCCATTTCCTTTCTCTTTTCTTCTGAATTAAACAAATGAGTAACTGAGGTAGAATTCATTGATTTGCTGGTGCTCTGCCTTAGACTTTTGTTTAGTTTTATATGTTTTTCGTCAGTTTGAAGAGGATCCTTTCACTCTCTTGCCCTCTTCAGCTCCTTAGTAGTCTTTTCAATCCATTAATTTTATCTAAGACATCAAAGCCACTGCCTACCTCGCCCCAACTTGAACTCTACAAGAAATTGGCCTCATCCCCAAGCCCAAAAATTGTCTTTCCCCTTTTTCCAACAAAACCACAAAAAATCAAAATCAAACCCTCCTATTTGTTTATCTAGCCTAAGATCAGTTTTTGTTTTAGTCATCTCAAGCTCCTTCGAATATTTTCATTGAGATTGACCCGGAGAGAGCCCTCTCCTGTCCTCGTAGGGCTAGCTACGAGGCTGAGCGTGGTTTGGTGTTGTCCTTTTTCTGCCTTACTTCAGCCTAAGGTGGATTTTGGAACTAACATAGTGGCGACCATACTGGGGAAAAAATGGTTTGCTTGTTGGTGTTATTTTTTTCATAAGTTACAGACGGAGCCTGAAGTTACGCCAGGTAGCTTTCGAAACACTTTTTCCTTGCATTGGCGGAAGTAGATAAACGCTGCTTCAGTCAATCTCCGGTTTAGCTTGTGAACGTGACATTTGACTTGTGAATTACCCCAGTATATTACATTGTTCTGGACTCTTGGGTGATTGAGTCTAGAATTTGATAGGCTGAAATAGATCAGTTTTGTCCTTTGATTTTTGAATAGATCAACACACTGGTTTCTAGAAGACATACTAGATCAAATCCCGATCCTGATCCGCCTCCAGTGTATGAGAATCCTTATCTGATTTCAAGAATCCTCGGTCGAGAAAGTCTCGTGATTCCTTTGTTTAAATCTCATTCATACCCTACTGTATTTAAATTCATTGGAGATATTAAGTTTGATGATCAGTTCGAGTTGTCGTTGTTTGAAACTAAATCTGAAAGTGCTACTGGTTCTACCGTCATAAATCCTGAGTTTATCAAGTATCTTGAGGTTGAACAAGTTAATAGATCCATTGATAATTACATCCTGAACCTTCAGAACTCTATTGTGGCAACGAATATCCCTGAATTCATAGAGTCCACATCTGAAACTCTTGGTCCATCAGTAGTTACATCTGATTCACAAGTTCACGCTGAACCTTCTTTCATTCCTACCATTCCTGTAAAACCATTGATATCTGATCAACAATCTACAGTAGTTCCTCCTCCATCTCCACCACATACACCTCGTACATCTACTGCTCCTACTCCACTCATTTCTTCGAGACAGGTCATAAATCCACCAAGAGCAATGGCCTCTAGATTTGCACCTCTTGCCTTGACAGCAAACTTGTATCCCATGCCCGCTGATTATCAGAGTAAAATCCCTTTGTTTGATGGTACTCCTCAAAGTGTGCCCGCTCAACAGCATATTGATAGAATGACAAACTTCTTTTATCTCCATGAAATTGATGAAGAGAATGTCTCCACGAGATTGTTTGTGCAAACTTTTGGAGGTGAGGTACGTAAATGGTTCAGAGCTTTGCAGCCCAGGAGTATTAATACATTAGAAGAGCTTCAAAGACAGTTTCTAGATCAGTGGGAAATGAAGACAGATCCACTTCAAATCACTTCTGAGTATACCAAGATCAAGCACAATCCTGGTGAGTCCGTCCAAGACTATATTATCAGATTTAATGCGGTTTATAATGCTATTCCTGATGATTTAAGGCCATCTAAGAAATCAACTTTGCTTAAGTTCCCAGATAGTTTTGATCTGGAGATGGCTTATTCATTACGAGACAGAGATCCGCCCACTTTAGAGGACATGCAGAAGATTGCCGTGAGTGTTGAGGCAAATTTGAATGACAAGAGAGCAAGATTGAAAGCAGAGAAGAAAGTTGTGATAAAGGAAGAAGCTTCTACATCTACATCAGATCAGCTACTTCGTAAAGTGGAAAAAATGTTTGAAAGGTTCACTCTTGATAGGCCTGAACCGCAGATTCGAAATCCAAATTTTCGTGGTCAGCAGCAGCCCCAATTTAGGATCAAACAACGAGAGCAACGAGCACAAGAACCAGCAGCCCAACAGCAAGTAAAGACACCTCTTCAGTAGAATTTTGTTGGTCAGGATTTAGATGATGAAGATGATGTAGTAGGAGAGGAAAATCACTTCTTTACTCCTGATGATCTGCCCATTTATATCACCGAAGATGAGGAGTATGCAGAAAGTTTAGCGGCACAAAGAGATGAGGATTTTATCTTGGATAATGATGAAGCTCTTGAAGAAGAGTCGGATGAGTATGAAAGAGGTTATATGAATGCCTTGTCAGCCTAGCAGAAGCAATATTCTCTCAAAAACAGATATGTTCCTGTCAATCCAATCCAGAAGAGAAAGGAAGTTTCAGCACCTAAAAACGATTCACCTGTTGCACAAAAGAAAGCAAAAGAGATAGTTGATCCCGCTGCCACCAAGCCATCATCAGCAGAAAAATCAAATCAGCCAATTACAACGAGGGAGAAGGTTGAAAAGAAATATGTTCCAGCCAAGGAGATCGAGAATACTTCAGCATTTAGTTTGGAGAATGAGATTTCTAAATTAAAGGTATCCATTCCCTTGATTGAATTAATGAGGAACAACAGTTATAAGGGTCAAGTTTCCAAAATTTTTAATTTTGATCCCATGTCTGATATGGTGAATATTGAAGATGATCAACCGAACTGATATTTGGACCAGATTTAGATGGTGAGTCTCTGAACAATGAAGTGCCTCCTTTTTATATCAGTCTTCGATTGCATGATTTTGTATTGCATAATGCCATGTTCAATTCCGGTGCTTCCCATAATCTTATGCCGAAAGAAATCATGGAGAAGTTGGGTTTAGACATCACTAGGAAGTACCATGATCTTTATTCATTTGATTCTAGCAGAGTGAGATGTATTGGGCTCATTAAAGACTTGGTTGTAAGTTTGGATCAGATTCCTACAAAGAATGTTTTGATGGACGTTGTTGTAGCAGACATTCCTCCGAGATTTGGTATTTTTCTTTCCAGATCTTGGGGAGAAAAATTGAAAGGGACATTACAGTTATATTTCTCCTATGCGACGATTCCCGTGTTTGGCCAAATGAGAAAATTGTACCGGGAACAAAAAATGAAGTATATGATTACAACCAAGGAGAAACTGGTCAATCATCCGATTAATTATGTACATACAGATTTAGAGTCTTTTGTTTTGTTTTCCGATAGTTTCAATGATGTAGATAGTTAGTTAGTTCAAGCAGAAGATATTCCAGAGATTACCGAGAATTTCAGAGAATTTTTGCAGAAAGAAAGGAAAAAACCGGAAAGCACAGTTGAGCAATCAACTAAAGATAGTGGACAGCAAGCAGAAAAAACAGAGCTAGCACAATTTCAGCACTTAGAGGATGATGAAGAGGGTCTATGGACGATGGATTTTGATGGTGCAGTTGGGAGTGATGGTGCTGGAATTGGTATTTGGGTACGCAGCCCTTTCTCCGCTCCAAATAAGGTACCGAGCAATGTACGGGTATGTTCTTACAAATTAGCATTTGATTGTTCAAACAATGAGGCTGAGTATGAAGCTCTGATTGCTGGCCTAAAGATTCTTAGAAAGCTGAATGCTAAGAGAATTGCATATTATGGTGACTCTGAATTGGTGATTAAGCAAGTAAAGGGTGAATATCAAATGAAACATCCCCGGATGCGGGCTTACCGTAATGCTGTTCTGGATATTTTGAAGCAGTTTTCAGATTATACTTTGACTTGTATTCCTCGCATTCAAAATGGAATTGTAGATGCACTTGCTAAGGCAGCAAGTAACTTGAATATCCCAATGAATTCAAGTAATAAGTTCGAAATCCATGTGAAGCACCGTCCTACTGTCCCGGATAATCAAAGATGTTGGCAAGTTTTCCAAGATGATGATGAGATTAATGATTTTCTGCAAAATAAAGGTAAGTTCAAAGATACCTCAATTGATGTAGAATATGATGATGGTGATGATGTTTAAGTCAATCAAATGGAAGTGTTGCAGCTGAAAGATAACGTTATTCCTAAAGGTTTGATACCTTTAGAAGAGCTCTTCGATCAGGATGATGTGGCCAAAAAACCAACCTTGCGGCCGACTGAAAAAGGAGTTGAAGATGTAAATATTGGAACAGCTGAAGACCCCAAGATGGTGAAGTTATCCAAATCATTGCCACCAAAGGTAAAAGCTGAATATGTGAGTTTGTTGTCTTCGTTTGCTGATGATTTCGCTTGGGATTACTCAGATTTAAAGACGTATGACACCAACATAATTCAGCATACTATCCCAATCAATCCTAATCAGAAGCCTTTCAGACAAAAGCTAAGAAGAATCAATCCGAAGTTGCTGCCATCGATTGAGAAGGAGGTAAACAGGTTGTAAAAAGCAGGAATCATTGTTCCCATCAGATTTTTTGATTGGATTTCCAATTTGGTGCCAGTGCGGAAAACGACAGGTGAGATTCAATTGTGTATTGATTTCTGAAATCTGAACAAGGTGTCATTGAAGGACAATTATCCATTGCCTAAGATGGATCATATATTGCAGTGAGTAGTTGGAGCATCTCACATGTCACTACTCGATGGTTATTCTGGATATAACCAAATTTTGGTCCATGAGGACGACCGTGACAAAACAGCATTCACCACTCCGTGGGGGACATTCCACTATGCCAAGATGCCATTTGGTTTGAAGAATGATGGTGCGACTTTCCAACGAGCGATGGACATGGCTTTTGTGAATGAGAAAGATGTTTTCCTTGTTATATACCTTGATGATTTGACGGTCTTTTCCAATTCAGATGAAGAGCATATGTATCACTTGAAAGTTGTCTTTCAAAAGTGCAGAAAATATGGTGTGGATGAAGGTAAATTACTTGGTCACATTATTTCAAAAGATGGCATTCGTATTGATCCAGCACGTGTTGAAGCACTTTAGAAAATTGACCCTCCCAGGAACAAGAAGGAGATTCAGTATTTTAATGGTAAGATGGAATTTTTATGTCGTTTTTTCCCTAACCTTGCTGAACATTTAAGAGAAATAACAAATATGCTGAAAAAGGACAGCCAAGTGAAGTGGACTGAAGAGGAGGTAAAGTCCTTTAATTTAGTGAAGTTGGCACTATCTTCAGCTCCGGTGTTAATCAACCCGGATTACACCCAAGACTTTATTTTGTTTTCCTTTGCTTCGGAACATACCATGGCAGCTGTGTTAATGCAGAAAAGGGATGGGCATGAGAAGCCAATAGCTTTTTTCAGTCGAACTATTAGAGACGCAGCCTTGAAATACAACATCATTGAGAAGCAAGCTCTGGCACTGGTAAAAGCATTGAAGGATTTCCGGGTATACATTTTGCATTCCCATATTTTGGCATATGTTCCTAACGTTGCCGTGAAAGATGTTTTAGTACAGAATGATCCGGAAGGAAGACTTGGCAAGTGGATTGCAGCTTTGCTGGAATATGATGTGGAAATAAGGCCCACGAAACTTATCAAGGGACAGGGGCTGGCGAAGCTTATGGCTGAATCGAATTTGCACGCATTAGACATAAATCTGATTGCTGCTATGTCTGATGAGGACGAGGATAATTCGCCACTTCAGGTATCGAAAATGTTTGTTGCTTCCCCATGGTATTCAGATATCGTCTATGTTCTTCAAAATTTGTTATCACCGCTCGGCATGACTAGAAACAAAGGTAAAACTTTGAAACTGAAGGCTGCAAAATTTTGTATTTTGAATTCTGCACTTTATTGGAAAGATCCGGGTGGTGTTTTATTGAATTGTTTGGTGGAGGAAGAAGCGAAGAAGGTAATGGAGGATTTCCATAAAGGAGACTGCAGGGGTCATCATTTTTGGAAAACAACAGCCAATAAGATTTTCAGAGCAGGTTACTATTGGCCGACATTTTTTGCTGATGTGTATAAAATAGTCAAAGGCTGCCATGAGTGCCAGATTTTCGAAGGAAGACAGAAATTACAGCCATTTCCACTCAAGCCTATTGAGGTAAGCGCCCCTTTTCAGCAGTGGGGTTTGGATTTCATTGGGGAGATCCATCCTCCTTCTTCAGGACAGCACCGATGGATTCTAACAGCCACTGATTACTTCACGAAATGGATCGAAGCAGTTCCCACAAGACAAGCCACCGATTCGGTAATCATTTCTTTCCTTGAGAACAACATTTTGTCTCGTTTTGGTTGCCCGAATAAATTGATCATTGATAATGCCGCAACTTTTAAATCAAGAAAGATGATTGAGTTTTGTGCTAAGTATAAAATTATTTTGGGGCATTCAACCGCCTATCATCCACAAGGCAACGGTTTGGCAGAATCTTCCAATAAATCTCTAGTCAATATCATTAAAAAGTTGATAGACATAAATAAGAAGAGTTGGCATAAGAAGCTGGTAAATGCGCTATGGGCTGATCGGGTGAGTCAAAAGAAGTCCATCGGTATGTCCCCCTTCGAGTTAGTTTATGGAGTAGATACAGTCTTTCCTACCTTACTTGCTATTCCGGTGGTCAAGCTTCTTCAAAAAGCTGGTAGTGAAGAAAGCCATATGCAGAGAAGGATAAATCAGATGATTCATTTGCAGCAAACGAGAGAAGAAGTCTTCTAGAACACATTCAAATTGCAGGAGAGAATCAAGAAGAACTATGACAGGAAAGAAAAGGCGGATAAATTCCAGTTGGAGGAAGTGGTACTGAAGTGGGATGCTAGGAATGAGGACAAAGGTAAACACGGTAAGTTTGAAAATCTCTGGAAAGGTCCATTCAAGATTGCAGCATATCGAGGTCAAAACGCCTTTCTTTTGAAGGAGATGAATGGTGAAGACTGTCCAGGAGGGCCAGTCAATGGTCAGCTGATCAAGCGGTACCATTTCTAAGATGTTTTCTGCTGATCACATTGTCATTGTACATATCATTTATTTCAATTTCATTGTAAGTGTGCACTGTAGTCTTTTCTTCAGTTTGGGGCTCGAAGTGAAGGCTATAATTCTGAAGAAGGATTTCAGTTTTGGTTTGAGTCTGTTTAGTCGGTTTGGTTCAGTCATTTCCATTTTAAAGGTTGAGTCAGTTTTAGTCAAATAAATTCAGTCAACAGTCTTGAGTTGTTTTGTCAAAATAATGGACTCCATAGCCTAATGGACGAAGGCACTGGTTTGCTCTCCCAAATATCTGCCGTTCTTGGCACCTCCAAGGAGCCACCATCCCCATTGGAGCCAATGTTAGAGTCGGGCTTTACATCCCTCCGTCAGAGATCATTTCTCTTATTGCATTTCATTTTTAGGTGTCTCATTCCGCTCATTCATTTGCATTCCATTAGGGGCATGCCATTATCTGACGGAAGGGCTTTGGTCTCTCGTTTTCCCTCATGTTTGTACCTGCTGGGTTGGTCAAAATTTATCAAAATTCATCAAAGTTCATTTCATGTCATTTACAGTCATAGATGGTTATTTTGGTCAAAAGAGTCATTTCACTTTCTAGGTCTAGGGTTTAGTCTTCAGAAATGTTAAATAATTCCCGCAAGCCATGAGGATGTTTTCAAACAAGTTTTCATTTCAAGATTTTCATCGTCAAATATGCTCGAGGATGTTTCTTCTTCAAAAATTTGTTTTGAAGAAGAAATTTTCAAATTTTTTTTTGTAATAAATATGTATCTTTCCGCCATGTAGTACTTCACATGCAAACTTTGGTCATCCTTTGCCAAGGTTCAATGCCACCATCCCTGAAAAAATCAACCAATTTCATCATTCAAGCTCAGAAAGTCAGCGAGGAAACAAAAAGACAGAGTTGTATTAAATGAAACAGTGCCAAAACTAAAAACATTACAAAATGGGTTATTGAGAAGCAAAAATTAAAACCATCTCTATATGAGATATTTCTCCAAGATTATTAATCCATTTTCATCAAGAGTTATTGGGAAAATCCAAGAGAAAAGTCGAGTTGGAGTTCAAAGAACAAAACTGTGATTTTAGAAGGGCCGACTGTGTGTTTAAGTTAAGCGCGGCGCATTGGGATAGGCCGCGGCACATCCACAGAGCACGACGCATAGAGCCGAGATTCATAGTGTAATTTCCAACGGGCGCGGCGCACCCACAGAGCGCGGCACATTGGGCTTGTGCGCGGTGCACAGAGCCCCCAAGGCCAAAATCATCTTTGCTCCATCAAAACTCAATTTGATTCAGTTCATTTGTCTCCAAGTAAGTTGTGCACCCTTGCCATTTGATTTTAACTCCTGTTGGGTGCTATTTGGAAGGAGGAATTCGAAGAGTTTAAATGGTGAAAATATAACCCTATATCCATATCAAAATTTGCTCCTAGGGTTTGAAATTGGGTGTCAAAACTAGACGTTGTTGCCAAAACACTCTCATTCCATTTTCACTTGTGTTTCCTACCACTGTTACACTATTGTCAATATCCTTCCCCATTCCTTTTCATCCTAAGCTACTCATATCATTCCATTCCCATTTCACTATCCCAAATCCTCCTATTCCCTATACCTATCACTCATTCCCACATCACTTATAAATCCCCAAATCCCTAAGTCCCCCAAATAGTGACTGTCCTCACACTTAAATTTTACTTGACACTCCTTTTTCCCATTGTGATATTTACTTGTAGCCTCTCATTACATATGTGGCACATTTGGCATTAAAACATACACAAACTCTTGTTTTCACCATACATATATCAGCACATACTTTTCAAACACCTTGTTTTCAGCATCATGTCAGAGACAAATTCATCATATGAGCATGGATATGAGCAGGACAGTGATTCAACCGCAGAGCTAAATTTACCGAGGAGCTCATAAAAGTGGCAGGCACGTCAAGGAGGAGCTCACTTCTTTGGCTCAATTGCAGGCCTGCACGCTTGCAATGACATGCTTTCAGCAACATTCATGTTTTCGGTATTGTGAGATGATATCTCAGATTCAACACCATCCGGAGTTGGTTCGCTTATTTTTTTACATTTGCGTGATGGTCATGTAAACCTTGCTGGAGTGAACTTCACTTTGACACCAGAGACCATTTCTGAGGCAACCAGGATACCAAACATAGGTGAGGAATGGAATAAGAGACAACAGTTGGATAGACCATATTATGAGCCTTACATCAGACTTGGATATTTGAGGCAGCTAAGCAGCGTATTCCCGTTTCGGTTGCTGAAGGAGTCCTATGCGCCATTAATGAAACTCATCATTAGATACTTCAGCTGTGAGGGTAGATTCTCACGTCTTTATGCATATCACATCAGACTTTTGATGCATTTTACGAGAGTGAGACTGATGAGTATTCCATATTTCATGTGTCGAAACATAGAGCGGATGACTACCCTGGTGCAGAAGAAGACTCCAGAGCAGCAACATAACAACATTTATCATTATGCGCTCATCAAAATCATTGTAGTACATCAGCTTGGATTGCAGGGCATCGCATGGGATGAGTTCATTTCCCGTGACTTCTTTGCAGCCCCCCAGCCTCCTCCCGAGATTTTTCATGATGAGGGAGAGCCTTCACATCAGTTTGAGGTTACTGAGATAGAGCCTATGAGTGCTCCAATGTGTGTAACATATCAGAGAGGCCACAGAGCCTTATTTGCAGCAGCACGACGAGTACTATCTCCACCAGGGGTGGGAGGGGTCTCGTTACCTTCATCAGCAGCGCAAGTACTATCTCCACTTGGCGTGGAAGGGGTCTTGCCTTCGACATCAGCATAGGTACAGGTTCAGGACAGAGGCAAGAGGCCTATGCACGATGAGGGCCCTTCAGGAGGCCAAGATACTGATTTTATATTGATCGATGTTGATTCGAGCTCTCCCAGCTCAAAGCTAAAAGAAATCATCCAGGAGCAGAAAGCTGAGATCGACACGCTGACCAAGAAATTACAGAGATCTCAGTGGGTTATAAATTACTTGGAGCAGTGGAATAAACAACTGGAGGATCAGCAGACACTCATAGAGTTGCGGAAAATTCGCGAAGACCGATAATTAGCCCGGAAGAGACCAGGTGACATGGCACCATTTCAGCGAGAGACTTGCCTTACGAGAGTCAACATTTATCTGGAGAAGCTCTTGGTGAAGGCTAATAGAGACAAAGACATGCTTAGACATATGAAGAACCACTATTGGGCCCGCACACACGTTTGCAGAGCCAGGATGAAGATCCTGAAGGCGAGGTTGAGAAGAGCACTGAAACGTCGGAAAAGGCAGGATCCACTCCGAATCTTGGCCGAAGCTTCCTTGGCTGAGCATGAGACATGATGGGAGACCTTCACTCTAAATTTCAGCAAATTTGGAGAAAATTTTTTCATTTTTGAAAATTTTGGTTGCAAAACAGGTTTTTCCGCCCGACGCGTCGTGCCACCCGACACGCACTTATGATTGGGACATCTTCTGGAGGAAAAATTGACATTTTTGGGTTTTTTTATGGTAAATTATGCATGCTCAGGAATGGATGAGAGATTTCATGAAGTTCTGGGTGGTCTTAAAGGTCAAAAACACTCCAAAAATGGCCTTTCTGCCACTTTTTGCACCAGCAGGAACCAGTCTTGGGAGATTGCAGTTTTGGAGGGGAAAATGACATCCAAATTGAAAAATTCCACTTGGGTTGGATAGCAGACATCTAGGTATTTCCAACGAGCTATCATGAGCTCAATTTTGACTTTGGGCAGTGCCCCAAAAACAGGCTCAAAGTGGCGCGACGCATTGAGTTTTTGAGCGCGGCGCATAGAGAAATTTTGCCTCATTTTCACTCTTCAGCTCAGAAATTCGCCCAGTTTTGACTAGTTTTACTTTTTCATGTGATGATTGACCTACCATGATGTAATTTGATGACTATGATGTAAATTTGGCATGTTTTTACTTGTTCTAGAGGATTCATTCACTAAAAAGTGAAAATTAAGTGAATGGATCAATTTCCTAGCATATAGAGGCAAGTTGTTTGGCTGCCTAGATTTCAGTTCCATGTTTAGAATTGGTTGAAACAGCTCCTAGAAGGATGAGCTCGATTCCTAGAGGCATGGGAAGGGGTTAGGATGGTCTATATATTGTATTTTCTGAGGCATTTTCAAGGTTGTACTCTTGGGAAAATTTTGGCACCTCATTGTATATTCATTTCAGATTTTTGGCAAAGGAAAGACCAGAGTTTTGCAGCACTTGTTGGGATCCTTGTGGCTTCTAAGTTTTGATGATGTTCTTCTCATGTTATTGTAAGTTTCATTAATGTTATATGTATGCCATTTCATTTCTCTTTTCTTCTGAATTAAACAAATGAGTAACTGAGGTAGAATTCATTGATTTGCTGGTGCTCCGCCTTAGACTTTTATTTAGTTTTATATGTTTTTCGTCAGTTTGAAGAGGATCCTTGCACTCTCTTTCCCTCTTCAGCTCCTTAGCAGTATTTTCAATCCATTCATCTGATCTAAGACATCAAAGCCGCTGCCTACCTCGCCCCAACTTGAACTCTGCAAGAAATTGGCCTCATCCCCAAGCCCAAAAATTGTCTTTCCCCTTTTTCCAACAAAACCCCAAAAAATCAAAATCAAACCCTCATATTTTTTTATCTATCCTAATATCAGTTGTTGTTTTAGTCATCTCAAGCCCCTTCGAATATTTTCATTGAGATTGACCCGGAGAGAGTCCTCTCCTGTCCTCGTAGGGCTAGCTACGAGGCTGAGCGTGGTTTGGTGTTGTCCTGTTTCTGCCTTACTTCAGCCTAAGGTGGATTTGGGAACTAACAGGGTGGACATTAAGTAATAATTGGACTCTGGCCCTCTCAAGGTGATTCCTCCCCCTTGTGTTGATTTCATTCTACCTTTTTTTTTCTTCTCTCCCCTCTCTCTAGTTTATTCTCATCCCTTTGATTTGTCCTCTTCTTTTTTTATCCTTGTTTTCTTTTTCTTTGGTTTATGTTTTTATGCTATTTATTTTTTTAGATATTATCCCTTGAACTATATTATAATATTGATTCTTAGCTTATATATATATATGATGTTATTTATTCCGTCCCCCTCTCCGCTCATTATAATAATTATAATTCTTCATTTTTATATTATTCTATTGTTTCGGGAAATAAATCCATAAATATTTTTGGGTCGGAAACCTTCACAGATCAGGGGCATACCATTCAAGAAGGACTCACTTAACCTATATTTTATGCTGAAAACTAGATTTAATTAATTTCGGAACTTACCCGAAAGTCCTATGTTTGTTGTAGATCCCGCAAGGTTCAAACCCCAGCAACTCCTCGTGCTTCGTAACCTGGAAATCAAGAAAGAACGAACACGAAACACTAGTTGTACAACATATATTGTTTCTAAATTTTAGTATAATCCATATATAATATTATATAAGCAATACTGGATATTTAACTAACAATCTTTACACATATATAGACATGTGAATATTCGGGAACAAGATAGTAATTCTTATTATAAATGGCATGTACAAGAATAGAAAGTGGAGCGATCACCTGAATCCTTCCACTAACTTCGAGTAGATTGTCCTCTGGATCCGTCCAACCCTCACCTCACTGGGATTCTTCCAAGACGTGTGCACACTAGATGTCATATAGGAGGATGATCATCTTCAAGGAAACAAGGGTTTCCTGAATATACTTGGGAAGCGAAGGAGGCACGGGAACATTAGACTTGAAATAGGGATCCAACATAGTATAATATCTATAATTTCTCTCTCTCCCTTAGGCCATACACATGAGGGGATTTTATACTCCCTCAAATTAGTTTCAGCAGTTGGAAACAGTTGGGCCACGGGCTGGGGTGGTTGAATTATGGGAATAACCATCACCCTACCATGAAAATAAGGAATTTATATATATTTTTAATTATTTAAATGGCATACGCGGAAAAGTATGAACGAACTCTCGTATATACACGGAAAATTCTAGGCATAACTGCGTATGGGAATTTTAACACTGTTTTTTATGAATTTGTTCAAGTCTGGAAGGAAAGGGTGCCTAGGGCCAAAGAGAAATCATTATTCACATGAGGGTGAAAAATTATGCTATAATAGATGCCCCCTAATATATGAGGTCAGAAGGGGTACATGATGGCTGAAATATATTATGTGCATAGAAAGAACCTTGCAAAGACAAGAGAGGATGTCACCAGATTTCAGCCTGTCAAAAAACCAATGAAATAAGTCATAGAGTCCACTCATGTCTGAGGCGGGCATCCCCATGCTCAGTGAAATAAAATTATGTCTATAGATCCAATAATGTATATGAGTATAACTGAATTGGAAAGTACATAGTGAATCATCTAAGCACTTCCCAGAAGTACAAGTCGAAAATCAAGTGCAAGTATCACATATAGAATACTGATCAATGATGCTGTAGTAGATATCTTATCACTCAAGTAACTGAATCTCCAAGTACCAAATCATAAGAGGTGGAAAACATGGTACAATCACAAAACTCGGGGGCCAACATATAAGATGCTGTTGTATTGAAACTGCAACATATAAGAGTGGACAATGCATTGGCAGAAGCTGGATGAAATGTCAACAATGAACTGAAACATGCTGATGCAATCCCGAGGTTTTCACCAATCACTATGGCACAATTCTACATAATGGGAATGAATAAGCTGAAGTCGACCATGTGAGAAATAGTCTAATTACCGGTCAATAATGTAAACTGTTAACAAACGCGAGACAACCCATTGATAATGATGATGGGTGTTAAGGTGCCCCAGTAAAATATAACAACTGTGAATGAATGAGTTGAAGTCGAACAATTGTAAGAATATATCAATCAGGAGGCAATAATGAATCATCACTGTCGACAGTGAAGAGTCTGCCACTAATGACTGCAAACCCTAAGGTACTAAAAAAAAGACTCTAGACCTTATTCCCAGAGCAAGGAGTCGGAGTCGATGGGAAAAGGTCTGTTGGAAGGAAGGAATTGAGGCATCCCACATCAGTCCAGCATGAGTGTAACCCACAGGCCAAGATTTGGAAGGAATCGGATGAAGTAGAGTAAAGGAAACAACCCGAAGTATGTTTCCGATATGTACAAGATGAAGCTAGCACATGGAAGAAACCCTCTCAACCAACCAATAATGAAAGCTGATAAAGAGGCGAGATATCCACCGATAGGGTCAAATGGAAATCAAGGTACTGCACGAATCCCAAGTGTGATAATGTATGCTGACGTTGAACACAAGGAAAACCACTTAGTCAAAGACCCATAATGATGATCAAATGTTGAGAACAAGGTCACCTATCAATATTGTAAATAGGGCCAGGGTGCGGCTCTAGGTTTCCTCTCAGAGCAATATGTCGTAGTCGATAAGAGACAAACCCTCAAGCAAGATGTCAATGGATACCTTCTCAAACCAGCACAAGCATAGGACCAAACATCTGATGTGATAGTACAAGACACTGACAAAACCGGGAAGGCCTGAATAATAAGTCAAGAGACACCGTAGAATGGCTGACTCAGGGTTAACTTCCCTTGAATAAAAGCACAACTCATGATGACCATGGCAACAAATAATGACACTGTATAAGTTTGTTATGCTGGAGGAAAAAAGAAACTCTCCATATGATTGGAAGAGATAACCAATCGGGGGAGAACTGACTCATGAAACAAGGCTATGGCGTTTCCTAGGTTAAAACTAAAACCATCCCAAATGAGGAAAAGACATAGTGGTATGTGCTTTGTTCAAGGGCAACAAACTGATACTGTAACTGCCATCAAAACATGAAGTAACATCCCGTTCCCGCTCTTTTTAACATATTTTATTTTTTTTGTCTTTTTCATATAATAAGCTTGAAAAAGAATAAAATAATGCTATGTTACAATGGATAGAACGAGTATCAAGAAACAGATGCAATAGTTCCTGGGATAGGAACAATCTTATGCTCAATGCAAGGTGGCAGAAACTGGTAAGCGATACTCAAAGGAGTGTTCCATCCATGGGTAATAAGGGTGTCAAGTTGTGATAGCTAAGTGCTTTGCAATGGCTAAATGTGTACAAAAATTCAAGGTCAAAATATGGCTTAAACATCGAGTCCAACTGAATCTGGCTAAAGGCCAAGATAAACAAGTAGTCAAGATGCAATGCAGTAATGCAACTGAAGAACACCAGGGAGCCTCTAGGGAAATATCCAGAAAAATGACAACGAAGAAGAAGAAGAATGAAGCTTCAACATATAAGTCATGGCGAGACTAAAGAGGACTCCCGAGCCTACATAAAGTGTAGCATGGGCAACACGTGCTAGCGAGGAACTAACTAGGAAGCCCGTGTAAAAGAAGGCTCTACCACCAAGTCATGATTAAATAATCAGAGAGTGAAAAGGGTGAAAACTCATGACATGATGTGATCGACCCTATGGAAAGTGATCAAAATGGAGGCTAAAATGCAGAATGCAACGGAAAGGGGAGCACCTAACCTATATGCCAATTTAGAGCACATACCTGCCATGACAGGTCAGCGGTCATGGTTTCGAAAACCGGAAAATATCAAAGTCAACAAAAAGTACTTGAAAAATGCACCCATCCCAACACTTCCAAGAAATCGGGTTATGCAGCTTAATACAGATGTGAAAATGAAGCATAATGAAATTTTGCAAAAAATTTTAAATTTCTGGGCATAAATACACATTTGACCTCATATTTGGTTCATTGTCACTTTGCTAAATTGGAAAAAAGAGCTCTGGAGAGAAAACCTCTTTCCTCAAATCAGGAGAAAAAAACCGTCAAACTTCGCCAGAATAGTTAGGTAAGCCTTAAATTCTTCTTTGTGATTGATTTCATCCATTTATAGATTAAAAATTTTGAATTTTCACCATGGAAATGATTTGTTTTGATTTATCATTCTGCGCATACATGGGTTCATGTGGACGAACTCGCGTATGATACACGACTGTCCAAAAGGGAAGTCGCATATGCGTAGACCGTGATTGCAAAAAATGAACGTAATGAAAAAATTAATGATTTTTTGTAGGATGACTATCTCTTGGAGAGAACGTGAGCACAACGCCATTGTTCAAGAGGTCATGGGAGACAAAAATTCGCTCAATATTCTCTGAAATTATGGTTTACTCAAATTCTTCAAAATGCAAAATATGAAAAGTAATGTCTGGTTACTTGAAATGCTAGTAAATCATTGGGAATCGGAGGAGGATTGTTTCATGATTGATAAAATACCTATACACATAGATGTGGAAGACATTTATTTTATTACTGGACTCTCCCGAAGAGGGGATCCAATATATTTACATGGCAAGCCTGTGGGAGGGCTTACAATTGAAGATTATGTCCATGTCTATTATGTAGAGGGGTCTCAAAAAGTAGGGTCTCAAAATGCAATCAAAGATCTATCAGAGCTGCACATGAAAATTCTCCTCTTTGATTGGTATACAACTCTTTTGACCAACATGAAGAAACAACTAACCTCCATCCAAAAAGCTAAAACTAAGAATTTAGGGTATGGAACCATCTTGATGACATTCTTCTTTGAGAAGATTCCTGGGCTTCGACCCAAAGTGATCTCATCCATCAGTAGCCCTAGAGACCCAAGAATAGCCCAATGGGCTAATCTGATGAAGAGACTGGGGGGAAGTGAAGTTCCCCGAACAACATGGGATGATGAGTTCTTCCTATGGTGGGAAGAACAGATTATTGCAGTGGATGAATATCCTTATGCTGGGATGGATTTTTACGGTGATCCAGACTTAGTCCTTCCACCCGGTGTAGCATGGGGTGCTATTGGTAAGACTGCAATAATTGATTGTTTTTTTTATTTTATTTTTCAATATATGCTAAAAAATGAAAAAAACGTGTTTTTGATTGGATTCCAAATGACTTACAAAATTATATGACCATGACATAGATATGGGACCAGTTCATTTGGAAGGATGCCCACAACACAAACGTCGCAGAGGCGAAGCGGATGCTGAAGACCCTGATAGGACTCTACACATCGTTCAGAGAAACTTGGATGGTTTAACCCGCCAAGTGCCTATGTCTGCAGTAGAATACTTACCAAAGGCTATCCAGAGATGGGTAGTTGGGGTACCACGAGACTGGGTGCGGTTATTCTGCCATGTGGCTACTGCGATTGTGTTCTATAGGAACACGAACGTTGGACAGGGATCATAAATTTTAGTGGATAGCTGTATTATTTTTTGAGATTGAAAATGATCGGGCATAAGCCCTAATTTTTTAGGACTTATGGGTCAAATTTTGTATAGTTTTTTGTACATTCTGATGATATATACATATATATAGCGGTTTATGATGTGATGAAACAAATGTGTGAAAAAGTATGATGATTTTGATGATTGGAGTTAAAGTATTGAATGAATAATATGCCAGTCAATTTCTTGATTAGCTAATGAATCTTCCATGTGAATGTTAGCTCGAGGAATGTGAATAAACGTTATAAATTGAAATGATATTTGCAATAAATGTACCCTAAAAAACAATCGAAACAATAAAGGATTCCGGACTTGATATATATTGTTCAATTGTGACACCACCAACTGGGAGTCCAAGAAAACTACCAATGAATCAACACCCGAAGATATTGCTTCTGAAAGTAGATAAATAACTGCAGTGTATTTTGCTACGTTATGGGAAGCAGCACCAATGCAAACCCCTCTTGAAACTAATAGTTGACCAGATGGATAATGACTCACCCAAGCCGCGGAATCTAAGTTTTGGCTGTGTCTACTAGCACAATTGCCGAAACCATAATGACTCATGATATCCAATACAACCTGCCAAAGAAGATAAAAAATCATCACCATCACCTCACAGACCGAAAAACTCAGATATGTACAAACACAAAAATATATATATATATATATACAAAAAGCAAGATGCCAGGCCAAGGCCTAGGCATAATACCTTTTCAGATAGAGTCCATTTCTGGGCTCCGCTAGCTCATTTCCCTCAAAATCAACCAAGTTATAAGCTCCTTTTTTAAGGACTTTTTTAACAATGAAGGGGCCATACCACATAGACTTGAATTTACCTGCCCCTAGGGAAACCTTTTCTTGGGCATAAACCAGAACAAGATTTACTTCAGAGAAAACCCAAGGTTTGACCGCCTTATCGTACTGAACTTGGACCCATTTCTTATGTGCTTGGTTCATCGTGGCGGCATCTCGACGCTGCTCATCAAGATGTTCCAGATGAAGGAGGCGTTCTTCAAGACTTGAAGTGTCAGGAAGAAATTCTACAGCCAACTTAAGAGAAGGAATCTCACACTTAATGGGAAAGATTGATTCCAACCCGTAAGCTAGTTGAAACGGAGTAAAACCAGTTGCAGTCTTGACTGACATTTGGTATGCCCAAAGCGCAGGGTACAACATAATGTTCCAGTTAGATCTAGATTTATCAATTGTCCATTGAAGAATGGTATTCAAGGATTTGCTCACGGCTTCCACTTGCCCATTGGCTTGAGGATAATAAGGAGATGAATGCTCTTGCTGGAAACCCAATTTGAGAGCTAACTTAGCCACCATGCTATTCTGAAAATTATTGCCATGATCAGTGACAATCTCTTTAGGAATACCAAAACGAGAAATAACTTGATTGAAGAGAAAAAGAGATGTTGTCTCATCGTCATTCCCAAAAGTAGGCATAGCCTCGACCCACTTTGTGAAGTAGTCTACTGCTACAATAATGTAATTGTGAACTTTAGCCGAAGGTGGGTTACAAGTAGTATAATCAATAACCCACTTTTTGAAATGACCGACAGTGACAACTAGGAAGAGCGGAGCTAGATGAGCGTGCATCTTTCGAGTATACACTTGACATCGATGACACCGTTTGACTGACTCAATACAATCTTTGAAAATCGAAGGCCAAAAGTATCCGACACGCAAGATATTTTGGGCTGTAGCAAGCCTAGATAAATGACCACCACAAGCTCCACTGTGGCAATCATTCAACACAACTTCAGCCTCTTCGAGAGTTAAGCAACGTCTTAGAATCGAATCGACCCCTCGATGGTATAAATTATCACCAATGATCAAGTAATTTTTAGCCAAGTGACGTAACTTACGGCGCTCATCTTTCGAAAAATTTGAAGGAAACTTCATAGTCTGAAGATATACAATGAGATCTCCATACCAAGGATCCTATGAAGAGATGAGAAAAAGATGTTCATTCGGAAAGGATTCGTCGTAAATTATATCCTCTCCACAGGGCAACTTAGAAATTAATTCTGCGAAAACTAATGATTTCTTGGACTTGGAAGACATAAAATCAAGATCAAATTCCTGCAAAATCACAATCCGCTGATTGTATTTTCCCCCAATCACTCGGCTGCTGAGAACAAACTGAAATGGATTGACTGCTGCCAAAACATAAGTTTTCAAGAAGAATATAATGTCTGAGCCGCTGCACAACATGGATATCTGCTAAAGCATCTTCTCTATTGGAGAATACCAGAGTTCAGGTCCTACCAAGCCTCGACTAAGGTAGTATATCACATGCTAAGAAAGAGCATCATCTTCCTAAACTAGAGCCATACCGATAGTAGATTCTGCTACTGCAAGATACCAGAGGAAATCCCTGTTATAATCAGGTGGACTCAGGATAGGAGTAGAGATCAATGCCTTTTTCAAAGCATTGAATGAGCGTTGAGCAAAGTCATCCCACAAAAATGGGACTCCTTTCTTTAATAATCTCATGAATCCTCTTGTAATCTCGGCATAATTTACGATAAATCTCCATAGAAAATTGGCTTTTCCTTGTAGACTTTGAAGTTGACAAATAGATTACGGGGGAGGAAACCGAAGTATTGCCTCAATCTTGAAGGGATCTACCTAAATCCCTTGCGTAGACACAATAAACCCCAACAACCGACCGGATGTGACCGTGAAAACACACTTGTTCGGATTCAACCTGATGTTACAAAAATGACTTCGTTCAAATACTTGATGGAGGTGAGAAGGATGATCAATTCTCTTGCGAGAAAGAGTAGCTAGATCATCCAAATATGCCTCGATAATATGTTTGATGTCATGGAAGGCATATTACATGGCCCACTGAAACGTGGCTCCAACATTTTTAAGGCCAAAAGGAATTTTTTTGTAAGCAAAGGTACCCCAGGGAAAAATAAAGGTAGTCTTATGCTGACCTTCAGGATGGATAGTAATTTGATTATATCCAGAAAAGCCGTCCATGAAGGAGAAAATCACATTTCCCTCACACTCATCGATAATCTGATCTATGAATGGTGTGGGGTAATTATCTTTCAGACATGCTTTATTAAGATCTCTGAAATCAATGCAAATGCAAATTGTTCCTTGTTTTTTGTCTACCAGAACTGGATTTGAAACCCATTCAGTCAAAGGAACAGGGAAAATGAATCCCGCCTTGAGCAGCTTTTCAACCTCGGCTTTGATAGCTGCAGCCTTCCTAGGATTGACCGGACAAAGATTTTGCCTCACAGGCTTAGCATTTTCGTAGATCTTGATCTCATGCTGGAAAATAGATGGATCTATACCAGGCATTTCCTCATAAGACCAAGCGAACACATCTCTAAACTCTTTAAAGAGATCGATGTAAATTTGAATATCTTTAGGGGAGCTGTCAGCTCCAACGAAAAAATTCTCGATAACGTTGGGATTCATGGAGATGTTCACCGGGATAGTCAGAGAAATCACAGCCATGTTCCCTTCAACAAATACTTGTGCTGGTGCTAAAGGGTTCAGGACTGGGTGAACAGAAGCAGAAGACTGAGGACTTGGAAAACTTGACTCAACTTCATTCAAGTCTGGTAGAAAGTAAGACCGATGATGCAAATCATCCCACGATCTATCTACACCAGTCATAGCTTCCAAGATAGCCTCTTCAGATGGAATAGTGGTATCTAGGCAATCCTGGGAGGAAGAAGAAATAAGTGTCCAAGCCGAAGCCACATCACCATCCAAATCCTCTGGTGAAAGAGAAACGGGAATGGATTTTGCAGAGTCAACAATGGATTTATAAGTAGTCTCTGCTGCAGACATCGGAAATGCCATTCCACCCACTTGACCTTCCGCTAATGTGGAAGTAGGGGAAGGTAAGGTCCAAGGATCCGAAAAATAATGATTTTTGAAGAACTCTCTTCGAATAGGAGCCCTGGAGGATGAAATTGCATTTATATGAACGGAAGGAGGTGGAGTATCGAAAGTACCCATCAGAGAAGAATACAGTCCAACCCCAAGATTCTCAACAGGCGGCTTGACATTATCCACCAAAGGAATAGTCGAGTAGTAGATGCATTCTGGTCTACAGGAGAACAGTCCAATTGGTAAACTATGACAATCCTCCCTTCATGAGGGAAACAAATAATACGAAACAAGGAGGATGCAATAGCATCCATCTCATAAATCCAGTTTCGCCCCAACATAAGGTTGTAGTCCAAGCTTGCATCAACTATCTAAACCTCGATATTTACAGTTTTTCCTCCAACACAGATAGGCAAAGACATAACAATGCCATGTGGCTTGTGAGAATGACCATCAAACGCAGTCAGAAGAGTGGCTGATGGAATAGCTGTAGGAGATCTGATTCCTTTCTAGCATGCGAGAGACATCACACACATGGAAGCACCCTCATCAACGACCATTCTAAATATAGTGAATTTTTGAAATGACGATCTAATATGAAAATCCATATGATGTGGGAGTCTCTTCTTAAAATTAGTCATATCAAATGTAATCATAAGAGAGTTTTTCGGATCAATAGCCCCAATAGCAGTAAGAAGAGCACTTCGCTGAGCCAGACAAGACTGGAGCACCTCAAGAGTAGACATAGCACAAGGACTCTGGGCCAGATCTTCTACAACAGAGTAGTTCTGAGTAGCCTTGGCATTTGGATTAATTGTCGTTCGCTTTGTAGATGCTTTCAGCATCCGAGGTATGGGCTCAACAGTTGGCTTCGAAATATGAAGTGGTTTAGTAGTATCAGAAGTACCCTTAGCTTTTGAAGACTCAGCTGTACCATAATCACGAGATTGCGTAGCGATATCTGCATGAGCACTCATCATATATATGTTTTATGGGGTTTCCCCTTCCTGGGTGCCTCCAGAGAAAGACCCAGTACTTTGATTCGCGCCAACAACTAATTGTTTCCCTTGGGGAAAAGGGTTTGTTAACACAACCTGGGAACTGGAAGATCCCTGTTGAGCTAACAAGCATTGCGCATCCTGAATTTTAGGACAAAGGTGAGTAAGATGATCTCCAGTACATAATTTTCATGGAAATTTCACTTTCTTTTTATCCTTCTATCCTTCACCAACATGCTCATTGGATTTATTTGCATCACCCTTCCCATATTTTCCCTTTTTCCTATTATTATTTCGTCCTTTCTTATTCCCCTCAGATTGTTGATTTCCTTTGGGGTTTGAAGTCTGGACAACATTTATTGACAAATCTTGGGAAGAGGTGGGCACTGAAGGTGCAACCTGACCGGAAGAAGAAGATTGTATGGAAAACTGCTGCAATTGGTTAAGCAGGTTGGCTGCACCGCTATCGATTGACCCAATAAGTTCATCACCATGAGGACCAGGTTTAGTTTTGGACAAATCCAATTTGGAGTGAGGAGCATCAGGCAAGATTTTATTGAGGACCCCAGACTGAGAATAAATCAATTCCAATTGCTGGGCCCTGAAAATAGCCTGTTCCTCTTAAAATACCCCTGACAGGGATACATCCTTCGAAATATCTGGCTATAATGATTTCAAAAACCATTCTAGAAGGAATTCATTTGGAATGTAGGCTTTAATGAGCCGCTTCCTTCTCTGCCATTCCTTAATATGATCAGAAATGTGGGTTGCCTTGTCCTTCTTAAAATTAGCCAAGAGTTCAGTCCCGACATCATAACGAACAGGAAAATGAAAGTGATTTAGAAACATGGTATCTAGATCTCCAAAAGTGGAAAAACTTCCCCTAGGTAACTCAATATACCACTTAGCTGCATTTCCCGTCAAGGTGCATTGAAATAATCTCAACCTAATTGAATCATCGATCAGGGAGTTTGATGAACACCAAAGATGAAAAGTGGTGATGTGATCCGCTGGATCCTCTCCATTCTTTCCTTAAAATTTTGGAATGTCTGAAGGTAGTTTGGTAGGGACCGGAGGCCACCCTAGACTATAGCGGATTGGATCATTAGTCAATTTTGACAAATCTAACAAATTTAATGTTACTAGAAATGGTAAACGAGGAGGAGCCTGAGAATTCCATCCTTGATAGGACGAATTTCCCACATTCTGAAAAGAATACCCTCGATTTGATGAGGCACCAGTTTGCCAAAAGGAGTTCGTAGAAAAATCTGGGCCATAGGAAAACCCTTGTGACCCAAAATTTGGAGAAGGACCCCCTCCCAACATAGAGTTACTATAAACTGGACCAGTTCCCCCCACTGAAGTAGTGAATGAAGAAGAAACCCCCTGATAAGGGTTCCAAGCATTTGAAAAGGGAGAAAAAGCCTAATAAGCACTAGATGAAGAGATGGGAAAATTCCCTTGGTGACCGGCGAGAAACTGATTCCCTGCCCCCACTGCCATAAAGATAGGGTTCCACCCCATAAAGGTAGTAGAACTTTGACCTCCAGACCATGGATTGAAATTTTGCGTCTGGGAAGTGAAAGGAAAAGACCCTAAGGAAGGATTCGAGTGAGGAATATGTCCACTTCCAAAGGGGCACCCTTGAAAAGAAGCCAATCCACCAGCCATAGAGGAGAAGGGTGCGGATGCAGTTGTAGCAGTAGAAAAAAAATGGAGGAATTCCATTAACAGACATTCCAAGACAAAAGGGACCAGATTGAGAAGCTTGTGCTTGCGTATAACTGGAACCAAACACAACAGCACTAGAAGAAATCGAAGATATAGAAAGAGTGCCTCCTCCCTCAACTTTAGGAGGAGTCTAAATACTTGCAGCACTCACAGTTGAAGCTGTGTTCCCAGTCGTGGCCAAAAGGTGAGAATATGATGGATAAGGACTCTCAGGTCTCTCAGACTCAGGTCCGATGTACTCGATGATAAACAGAGAATTAGAAGAAAGAGGAGAAGGAAGCGATTCGGGATATTGAGGTACTTCCTCTACTTATACTTCTGGAAATAAAACTCTCGAAGTGGGTGGAGTACTCTGCTCAGTACTGTCACCAACACCCAGACCAGCTACAGAATCTTCAAGCCTTAATGGAGGATATCTCTCCACTACGTCAGATAACACCGGTTGATAACCACCTTCTGAATTGCTCCTACACCTTCTTGAAGAAGGCTCGGCACTCGTGGGAGACAACCCACAAAGCCGTCTTGATCGACAAACCGGTCGGTTAGCCACTTTAAAATATTTATTAGACTCAAAAAAGTATAAAGCTAAGCAAGCTAGGAGCAAAGAGCACTCACTACAAAGTCCCTAAGATACAACCAAGCAAACGACCTTCAAGTAATTCCACTCCGGGTGATTAGGACCAGACACAAAAATACAGGAAAGCAAAAAATAGGACCTCCCGAAAGCAGACTGGGGTAATTACAACCCAGATGCACTAGCGAAGGTAACAGAGGCAGTTACGCTGACATCCTAACAACAACCTTTGCCAGTGCAAGTACCCAAGCTTCGCAAGGGCACCCTCCAGAAGTACTGCTGAAAGTGATACAAGGTTTGCCTCAGGTACCACGGGTATTCCCCCCCGCAGTCACCTGTGTGATACCTAGGATGGGAAACTAAGGACACCAATCCGTATCAGCATCTGGGAGGAACGGTCTTAGGTCAATATTCAGCAAATTAGAGAGGGGGTATCTCTCTTCTCTACCTTCACTTTCCCTCGTGCTTGACTCTCTGGAGGAGAGCTTTCTCGGTCCACCTAACGGTGTTGGATTTCTCTCATTAATAAACTTCTATGTTTCAAAATCTAAGCGGCCTTGGAGAGTTAACTCTCCACTCACCTAATCCAAGGCCCTACAACCTAGCTAGTTGATGTATGACACTTAAAACAAAAATTTCTAGTTGTTTTTAATTTATATCTCTTATTTTAATTGGCTATTATTTTATGTCAAGGGAATATGAAAGTGAAACCAATGATTTTTTTATGATGCAACAAGAAACCAATGAGAACCAAACTATATGCAAATGCACTGATTGCCTTTCAATGAAGAGTGATTTCTACACAGGTTCTACGAGACTGTATATTTTACTTTTCTTTTCAGATAACCAGACCTCACACACAAAAAATTACGAAAAATAATAAAATGATTATGTGCACCTAATGAAAATTACTAATGGCATTTAAATTCTAAGATGCAAGACCTAATAAAGCAAAGATAAATCTCTAATGATACCAAGGTTCAATCATTTTTTTGGCAGTCCATTAGTCTAATTTCAAAGCAGAAGCTCAAGGTATAAAAATGCCAAAAATCAGATTTAATATAACAGAATGATAAATATTCCAACAAGGCTTCGAAAAGATGAAAAGAAACCATAAATCAAAACAAGAGCAATGGGAAACAAAAAATGTTTTTGGATTTTGAGTTTTATGAAGAAAAGAGACTTCAAAAAAACCAAGAAACTATCAAATTACTGAGCTGAACTAACTTCGAATCTCAAGCAAAAACTTCAACAAGATGCTCTAAGCCAACTGTGCTACTCTCGTAGCAGGACTTGTATGAGCAAGAGGAAGACAAGAAACTCAACAAATCAACTCAGTACAATAGCATAAACTTGTGGCAAACTCAGACTCCAAAGAATCAAAGAAGACTCTTCGAAAATTGCAACAAGACCTAGTTAATGAATTCGAGAAAACCAAACGCAAAAAAAGGCAAAAATCAAGATGCAAAGAAACCCATAAAGTTAGGAAATAGAAAATAAGAAAAAGCTCTCTGTTTTGAATACTCAGAATAGCCAAGAACCTTTAGGAAAAGATCTTGGTGCTCAAGCCAGAATTACAAGCACAATAAACGAAGATTTCACCAAATGATATAGTCTTCAGAAAATCAAGAGAGAAACAAGCATAAAACCATTTTAAACAAAGTCCAGATAATTTAAAGATATCACAGGAGAAAGTCCCCATAGGCAGACAAGACCAAAAAAGCTTAAAACCAAAAATTTCAAAATTTACCCAAACATACGCACCTCAATAGTTTTACAACTAGTGTGCATACGTGACTGTTGTAAAGGAAACTCACGTATACATGGATACCTTTACAAAAAATAGCATATATACATGACTTTGTAGAAAAGAAACCGCGTATGGAAGGGTAAATAAGAAAAAATAAAAAGGGTCAAGCCTGATCAAGAGACCAAGTCTTTAGTCTGACTGGAAAAATATTTTCTGAACTGGAAAAAATGATTAAAACTGTTGGAAACCTTAAAGAAAGATGAAAAAACCCAAAGGGAAATCACAAGAGTGTGATCCCTAGTGGAGTCGCCATTTTTGTTTCAGGAAATAACTCCCTAAAGGTTTTTGGGTCGGCAACCTTCACAGATCAGGGGCATACCATTCAAGAAGGACTTACTTAACCTATCTTTTATGTTGAAAACTAGATTTAATTAATTGCGGAACTTAACTGGAAGTCCTACGTTTGTTGTAGATCCCGCAGGGTTCAAAGCCCCAACAACTCCTCGTGCTTCGTAACCTAGAAATCAAGAAAGAACGAACTCGAAACACTAGTTGTACAACATATATTGTTTCTAAATGTTTGTATAATCCATATATAATATTATATAAGCAATACTGGATGTTTAACTAACAATCTTTACACATATATAGACATGTGAATATTCAGGAACAAGATATTAATTCTTATTATAAATGGCATGTACAAGAATAGAAAGTGGAGAGATCACCTGAATCCTTCCACGACCTTCGAGTAGACCGTCCTCTGGATCCGTCCAACCCTCACCTCGCTAGGATTCTTCCAAGATGTGTGCACACTAGATGTCATATACGAGGATGATCATCTTCAAGGAAACAAGGGTTTCCTGAATATACTTGGGAAGTGCAGGAGGCACGGGAACATCAGACTTGAAATAGGGATCCAATAGAGTATAATATCTATAATTTTTCTCTCCCTTAGGCCATACACATGAAGGGCTTTTATACTCCCTCAAAGTAGTTTCAGCAGTTGGAAACAGTTAGGCCACGGGCTGGGATGGTTGAATTATGGGAATAACCATCACCCTGCCATGAAAATAAGGAATTTATATATTTTTTAATGATTTAAATGGCATACGCAGAAAAGAATGAACGGACTCGCGTATATACGCGGAAAAGTCTAGGCATAACCGCGTATGGGAATTTTAACACTGTTTTTTATGAATTTGTTCAAGTTTCGAAGGAAAGGGTGCCTAGGGCCAAAGAGATAATCATTATTCACATGAGGGTGAAAAATGATGCTATAACATCTATATTATTCATTTACCCCTTTTATTAATATCTCTTAATAAATTAAATATTTTAAAATTATTCCCTATACTATTATTTACCCCTTATCCCTTACTAATTTTATAATTTAATCATTTTACTAAATTATTATATTATTCGTTGACCCTTATGAACAATATTTTTAAATAATTAAAGAACTTTTATTTTCTAACTAATTAACTAAATAATGGCTAGTTTTTAACTATTGGTTTTAGCAGCTATCACCGGGCAATGACACATCCTTACTATTTATTCAATGGGATCGATTTTCTTTCTAACCACATTAGATGGTTCAAAACATCGACCAAATCCTAATGATGTGATTAATCTGAAAGACATTATCTAGATTTCCCTGGTCAGGAATCTAATTTGTGGCATTGCGGTACCTAAATTTTAGAGTGACCAAATGGATAGATTTTCTTGGTCAGGAATCTAGTCCATGGAATTGTGGTGCCTAAACTTCTTCATAGATAAAGTGAGATCTTTCATGTACTTATTTTATATAAGAATACCTCCCTAGTTCAGAGGAATTGTTGAATAATGTAACTAGGTTCGGTCTTCATTATTAATGTATTGCTCGAAATAATTTATTATTATTATTAAATAACTTATTAAAGCATGGGCTTCATTCTTGGGTCATATTTACATTAAGGTCCCAATTGTGGAACTCTAGGTTAGTCATTACATATTTAAATTGATCCTATTTTGGATTTTAAATCATGTAATATTAGGTTGTTCAAAAGGCTCCTCCATTAAGTCATCTCCTTCAAAATTCATCATCCTCGGTCTTCAGTAAAAATATTCTTCTTAAGTAGCCTTCAAGCCGACATCAAATTATCTACAAGACAACATACTCAAGTCGACCTTAACCTTTATTCATTTCAGTTCAAATCCAAGACACAACACTTCACTATCATGTCGTATTATTTCATGGAGGAACAAATATATATACGAGGTTATAGTTTCGCATTTCAGAGATAAAAATTTGGTTTACACTAAAGTTTTCAGACCATATGAAAGGTGTAGTTCGGATCATAATCACAGTAGTATAAAGTTTTAGATTCATTTCAAGATTGGGTTTCTCTTATGTTATATCTATTTCAGATATGCTATAAGGTCTCATTAATCTGTGATGTTGTCTCAATGTACAGTATGATGCTACAAGGTCTCGGTGACCAGTGATGCTTCTAGGAAATATTTCTTAAGATGATCAGTGATGTTGCTCGGTGATATTTCTTATGATGCTACAAGTATGATGCTCGGTAATATTCCTTATGATGTCGAATACCATGATGATGCTCAATAATCTCAGTCATGAAGTTTAATACTACAACAATTCTTGGTATACTATGATTATGCTCAATGTTGTGCCGTTATGATGCTTGGTGTTATGTTGCTATCTCAACCTTGTTCAAGATAATGAGGATGAAGTTTGGGTGAAAGCAAGGGATATCTCGGTGTCATGGAGATATTGGTGCTAAAAAAGTGAAGGGATGACTTGATGGAGGAAGTCTATAGTCTAAGGGTCATGGTCATATCATCTCGAACCCATTGAAGAAATAATTTTGACTAGGTTTTCCCCAAAGAGTGGGGTTTTTCCCTGGCAGCGTGCCTACATCTTGTGTCCTCTTCTATTTTTTTGGAATTAGTCTTGATGATAAAAGGTAATACATAAGAACACATAATAATAATCACAAGATAATTTCATTATAAGAGAAACTAATTAACTACCATTTATCTAACAAGTAGCACTATATACCAGTATGTCATCCAAATAGACAATAACAGATGACTCTATAAAATGGCGCAATACATCATTAATTAATATCATAAATGTAGATGGTGCATTACATAGGCCAAATGGAATGAATAACCACTCATACAAGCCTTTCCTAGTTTTGAAGGTGGTCTTCCAAGTATTTTATTCTTTGACTTGAACCTGGTGATATCTGGACTTCAAGTCCAACTTGGTGAAGTATTTTTCTTGTTGCAATCGATCCAACAATTCATCTATCCTAGGCAGGGGGTATATGTTCTTCAGCGTGATTTTTTTTCAATGCCTTGTAATCTATACACATATTCCAAGTCCCATCCTTCTTTGGCACAATGATGATGGGTGACCCACATGGTGATGTTCTTGGTCGAATGACACCCTATTCCAGCATTTGTTGTAATTTTTTCTTCACCTTGCTTGCTTTTATAACATACTTCCTGTACAACCCAATATTTGGTAATGGGGAGTTTGAAAATAGTTGTATCTCGTGCTATGCTTCTCTTTTAGGTGGTAACCCTTTAGGATCTTGGAACACATTCATGTATGCCTATAAAAACTCCTCCAATTGTTGTTTTTCTTTCTTAGTACACCCCTCTAGGGATTCTTTGCCTCTTGTCGACTCCTCTTCAGATTGAATTTCTCATAAAAATAAATAAAAAATACTTCTAGATAGAATTGATCAATTTCTTGGCTTGGTTGGAACTTACCAGTGAAATTTTAGACTTGCCTTTGTGCACGTTTATGATGGAAAGTTTTCCATCCTTGACGAATCGATATTGGTTGGCTCTCTTCATGAATTTTTCATCATGCATGTAAATGTATGGACTCCAAAAAACGACTCCACATACATCAAGGGGAACCACATCTAGATCTAATTCATCAATAAAAAAACACTGCTATAAAATCTAATTTTACACTATTTTGTTACCTTCAACTCTACATCCTTATTTACCCATCCCAATGGATATGGGTTTGGATGATCATGAACTTCCAGCCCCAACTTCATGACCATATCTATTTCTTTAAGATTCACATGTGATCCTGAGTCAAACAGAGAATCAATATTTGTCTTATTTACCTGTATATTTATATGGAAGAGTTTGGTCATTTCTTTCTCTTCCTGTTGTTGAAGGATACTTAGATTCACCCCTTGTATTGATGTACAAATGATCTTCTCATCGACGTCTGAGATGCTTTCAAATTGGTTGCTCGAATCTGTGGTCATGAGATTCTTCTTCTTTTTCTTTGGGTGATCTCTAGGTGCAACTTCCAACACTTCTCCTCTGTATGGTCATTAATTTTGTATTGGTTACAGTGTTTGATAGGATCTTTACACAGGTGCATTGTGGCTGCCGTATTTTTGTCTTTTACCCCTTTTTTCTTCTTCTTCCCCTCCTTATAAGCTTCATGTTTCTCCTTCTTCTTCGATCCACTTCATTGCACTCTCTTCAAGTCTATGTTCTCCAGGTATTATGCTTGTACAGAAGCCTCGTCCGCCGATTTGGGCTTGAATAACATCACTTTCTCATGAATATGGTGGTGCAGAGCCCCCAAATAATTGAGGAGTACATATGGGTTCTTTGGAGAGATACCCAAAATTATAACCATCTTTCTAAATTTTTTGGTGTACTCCTACATGCTTTGGCCTAGATTTTTCCTAAAGTAATGCCACCATATCTATTGTTCCTCCACATACCTAGTGGGATAAAACTGTGAATTAATCAGGGTTTCGAAATCTTCCCACTTAGTCACTAGAGGTTCTCCCTCCAATCTCAAGGTTTCCATGTGGCTCTCCCACCAAGTCAGTGCATGGCCCTCTAATTTCAGTCGTGCGAATGAGATATTTTTCCCTTCCTCAATCTGATGGACATTGAAACAAACTTCCAGTTGTTGCCACTAGTGGTTCAGATTCAAAGTATAGATCTCACTGTGGTATGTCTTGATATCGAATTTTTCTCTGATTATCGACAGGGACTGTGATTCGTTCATGACACTCGAACTGGGTTGATATTTTTCGGGTCTTTTCTTCAACTGGTTCTTCGTTTCTCCCTGATTTTTTGATCCTCATTCTGATTTGTCCTATGCATTCAAACCCCCATCTTCTCCAAATATCCCTAGCTTTATATCCAAATTTTCGATGAGGAGGCTTACATTGTGGTTGATATCTGCAACTTGTTATTCCAACCGTGTAAACCTCACCTTTGCCAGATCACGAGATTCGTTTACAGATGTTTCACCCATGAATAGGGTTTTACGATTTTCGAACCCACCGATATAGATCCCTATAATCTCCACAAAATACCCTAAGAAACCTGATTTGATACAAAATGATCTGTAAACTATTGTGAATATTCCACAGGACAACTCATCACAACAAATCTTATAATAATATATTAAAATACTAAAACTTTACACTATTACAGTTTTATTAAAATTCTAGATTTGTATATTTAATTGTAATTAGCGCATTCGTGAAAATGGAAATTATGCATAAAAGTAGAGAACAACAAAATAATCTCACACACACATATAAGACACAAGATATGATCGTCGGGAAACCCTTTCGGGAGAAAACCCAACTGGAAGGTGAGGACGCTTTGCTCTCTTCCTCTATTTGGAAATATGGTTACAGGTACAAAGAAGTAATGTCTTTGGCCCGTGGGGTGATACAGTGCAAAAATCCTCTATGTGTGCTCTACCTCCTATTCCGCCTGGCTATCTTTTCTAAGTTATGGAACAAAATTCTCTCGAAATAACAACATGCCTCTTCCTCCAAGTGGCCAGGTTATAACACAACCCGATAGTATACTAGTGGTTAATTTTGACTACATCAACTCTTAACTAGAGTTACAATATAGGATCTTCTATTTTATTTTACATCATAATCATGTGGCTATCCCATTTTCCATGAATAATAGTGGCTAACGTGGCATCCTCCTGAACTTAGGTATGAAAACGGGAAGGTCAAATTCTGAGTGGCATAACTTTTGCATATAGACTCTGATTGATGTTATTCTTACGCTGTCGAAAATATATTTGTGTGTAGAATAGCATGAAATGGTGCAATTTCAAGGCAACAAATTTTTTCCCCAAAAAAATTCATTTGGCACCTAAAAATGCTCCCGGAAGGTTTCATGCCTCATTTTTCCAAACTGGGTCTCGCTGTTAAAGAAGGTTTTGTGAGTTTATTCCCCCATTTTTTCCACTCCAAATGCATTGAGATGGATGAAAAATAATATAATGATCCAATATGGATCATCACGGCAAGGAGAGGGTAGATGCATTAACTTCCCTAGTTATGAAAACAAATGGCTTATATGAAATGACAATGACCTTAATATCTCATAGAAAAAAGCACAGAGACTTTTGCTTATTTCCTTCCATTTTTCTTATGGAGGAGCCTTTATTAGAATGAGAAGACTATGCTTGGCTAGCATAGTATTTTCATCCTTGGGGAGAGGAATCAATTTTCAACCTTCTTTGAAGATGTGGATGGTGACCAATATCATTAAATAAATGTATCAAATCAAAAATTTAAGGCTCAACATTCCAAACAGACGACTGTCTATGTTGATTCAAAATAAGGTCCACATAATTCCCAATAGAAGTTGGCAAGTGATCATCAATGTCACTTGCACACACATCCAAATAGATTGTGACACTGTTGGAAACATTTCCATATTATTTCTTTATCACTACCTTTGAATCCTCAATATGTGTAACTTTCCATAGAATCTCTCGATGTATCATCCCAATTTCAAGAACCACACCCTTTCTATCATTTCAAATCTATGACATTAATGTTTATAACCATATATTTTCTCTAGCACCAAAATATTGTCTAGTTCAGTCCATTTTTGCAGATAATAAATTATTCCCCACAGTTATTCAATATCTTTATTATCTGTAAAACAATGGGCTATAAATATTATTTCTTTATCAATTTGGACGAAAATAATGTATATGAGTGAAACATTGCCTCATTTGAAATTACAGCACTGCAGTGGATTGAGTCAGATGACACTTGATTCAGTTGGGGCACATTTATGGCAATGTGACCTAATTGTGTCTCAAAAAATCATTTGGAATATGAGATACAACACTTAATTTCCTTAGGTTTATATTGTTATTTGATTTAAATAATTGCATTTCACCTTTTACACATTGAATTCTACCCATAGCATCATAACATTATTAGAAATTATGGAGAAAGAACAATAACATTGGAAAGAAAATGAAACATAAAGAAACATTAAAAGAAAAACATGCATAAATAGAGAGACAAAAATTAGGTTGCAGACTAGGACAAAAACCCATAAAGGAGAAAACCCAAAATTCAATACTTCTTCTTCAAAACCCAAAGGGGCCAACCCAAAGGGGCCAACGAGCCATCCACATGGGCCATGCCAATGGGCCATCCAAGTGGGAAAAGTAAAACATCCACTGCGGGCCATGCGAACCATCCACCGCAGGCCATGCGATCCATTTGAGCCATGTGACCGAGCCATACAAACCATCAAGTGGGTCATGCGATCCATGGGCGATACAAACCATGCGAGCAGGCCATAGGAGCCATGGTACATGCGATCGGGCCATACAAACCATCAGGCCATGCGAGCCATGGGCCATAAAAACCATGCGATCATGCCATGTGAGTGGGAAATACGAGTCATGGTCCATGCGAGCAGGCCATACAAACCATCGGGCGGCCCATGTGAACCATGGTCCATCCAAACCATGTGATCCATGGGCCATATAAACCATGGGGCCATGCAAGCCATGCAAGAAGGCCATACGAGCCATCGAGAAAGCCATACAAACCATCGGATCATGTAATCCATGGATCATACAAACCATATGAGCGGTCCAAGCAATCCGTGGGCCATGCGAGCGGGTCATGAAAGCCATAGGCCATGCGATCAGGCCATACAAACCATTGGGCGGGCCATGCGATCAGGCCATACAAACCATTGGGCGGGCCATGCAAACCATGGTCCGGACAAACAAACAAGCCATGTGAGCCATACAATATCGCAGAGAGACAGTGTGAACCATACAAATGCAATTTTGAAGCCATTATGGAGATGCAAGACAGTATGAAACAATATCCATTACTGATATGTGAGAAAATGTGAGACAACAATCTAGCGAGAGAAAATTTTGAGAAAATTGTGTGGGCCTATAGCGAGATACTGTAGCATAATATAGTCTTGTAGTGAGTCTATAATGTATGTGATATGTAACAATCCTGAAGTTTGAGAATATAGTCTTGCAAGACGGCAAGAGTGTAGCCTTAAGTAGAGCGAGAGTAATCGTGTCACAAAGCGAGAGTGACCCTGTCACGAGAGAGATCCTATCGCAGAGAAGATAAGTGTAGAGTCTTGTAACCAATATTTGGAGATCAACTCAATGTGATATTTATAGTTATTTTCCAATCCAAATAGGTGCCTCATGTGGGTAGGTCAACACTTTGTTGACTTAGACAATAGGAGGGAAGTTTCAAATTGAATTCAAATTTTAAATATATAAATTTTCTTTTAATATTTTCTTGCCCAAAAATAATATTTTCCATTGGGACCATAGGGCTTGCAATTTATGGCTTATGGGTTCTATGGGAAATTCGTCCCATAGCTGGAAAATTTTCAACACTCCCTCTCAGCTAGGGAGGATTTTCCATCAGCATCATAAGCCTCATCTATGATATCTCAAATGTTTTTCATCATGTCATATCTTGAGGGAACATATATCAATCATAAGAAAGATAGACAATGACATCATTGATAATACCTATCTCATATTATCTCATACAAAAGAAGAATAACACACAATCAAAGGTAGGGGAGATCAATCCTCAAAACCCTACTCGTGACTTCCATCTCAGCTATAATAATAAAATACCCATCTCAACACATCCCATCTAAACTTGTTTCCTTTGATCATCAGTTGAACAATGATTTTCAAAATAAAGAAGAATAATTTCCATAGGGGAGCTCCGACTACCACCCTATCAACTCAATCATCATCATATGGGAGCATCTGACTTCCACCCTATAACCAATAATTAATAGGCCATATGAAGAATAGTTATCACATGGGACCTCCAACTCAACCCATATCATTGGGAATTTCATCTCAACCCTATATCAATAGGTGATATCTACTCAAGGATTACACTCTATCATATCATCTATTGAAAATAGGCGAGATCGACTTGAGGATCACACTTTGTCCTATTGTCTCCTGATCTTCCATTGAGAACCTTAAGAGTCAAGTGGTAGAACACTTGCATCCAAGACTTGAGAAAGATCAAATTACCACATGGGTAAGGATACACACCCTATCTCAAGTCACCCCAACCCATTGGACAAATGGGGAGGTATAATCCCAACAAGCCCAAATTATGGGCAGGATGCCAACTAGGGTATACTCCATCAAAGCGACAATAGGCGAGCTAAACTTAATACAGGGGTAAGGATACACACCCTATCCTATTTTCCAAAGGTCCCTCAACCCCAAGAGCCCTTACTACTACATTCCCACCATGGGAGCTCAATAGGGCGAAAGAGCATGCTAAATTTTCTCGATTAGTCGAGACCCTTATCTAGTAGGGTCACATTCATCAATACAAGATACTCTCTGAAAATAAGGAAATATGATGGAGCATCACTGCTTATTTCTGCAACATATCAAACTTCTCATATTCAACATTGGCTCAAACAACTCATTGAAGAGTTCAATCAAAGTACCTTATGGAGTACTCTATAGAAATAGTACTTTGTTTTATGTTCATACAAGACATAAAATCAAATATTATGTTAGATCAAATGCATGACATAAAGAAAAGAATACCATATTCATCCTTTCTCCCTCTCACACAGGGAGACAACAACCACAAGCCTTATCTTGTCTTATACAACAACAAATTAATCCATGAAGATGTCTATGTCCCAGCTATATATTTTTAGAATCTATTTAGATCAGGGTCCATGCTTGCAACACAAGGATTCATCTGTTTGATTTCTCATTACAGGGTCTACCAAATCTAGCAACAATAATTCATCAATGCAATTCAACATGCCACGATTCTGACAAAACACTTCTGCACAAGAAGTAGATCTTGAAATTTCTTAGGGTAAACTAGTCCTGTCAATAATGAACTATTAGCACATAAAATTAATTAACAAAGACATACATTTAAAAACATCATGTGTTCATCAATCCAAGTCTAGGAGACCTTTTTCAATCTACAATCATGGCTATTAATCCACCTCAAAACCTATGAGCTAGCCCAAAGTTTACAATCATTACACAAATAATAATAGGTGCTAGGATCTCATTAAGGGTATCTCCCTCTTAATGGGAAGAGTCTTCAGTCATTATTAGTGTATCATTGTTTCTTCAGGGCATAGCCATATTATTTCATACAATACTATCATATATCATATCACGGAATCAAGCTATATCAGGTTCTCATTTTTAAATTTACCATGTTATTAAGTCATCATAATAGTTACAACTTATCAAAGACTTATCAAGATCGATAATGTTAGTGTCAATATGTACAGTGATCAAACATGCTCTTTCAGTTTATTTGCTAGTAGTCCTAGGTCAAAAAAATTGTATTTTCAAACAAATTTTCAAATATTTTGGTCACTACATAAGGTCTAGGTCAAAAATGATTCTCCCTTCATTCCATCCATGGCCATCATCATCTCAGAGGTCATGTCACTCATTGTCATTTAGAGTCTAAGGTGAGTCATTCCATCTCCATCTAAGTGTGTATCTAGGTCTCCATGTTTTTCCACTGAAAAGTCCAAAAATATCACCAAAGAGGGCGAACAAGGCTTCATTTTCATCAAATCAGTCTTTTAAAGTGAGTAAGCATAGTTAGGAGAATAAAGTAAGACACTTTGTCTTATTTCAAAACTTGTTTCATTGTCAAATTGTTCCAAAAACAATTGAAAGGATAAAAAGAGGTCAATTTAATATCAAATGATTTATCTTAAAGTATAGGCTTTTTAGTGCACTTTATCCAAAGTTCAGAGGCATTATGTATTATAACCAAAGTTTTCTGCTCATGTCATGAGGGTCGAAAACGACAAAATAATTTTTTCGCTAGTGGTTAAGTCTCATGCACCACCCAACCGCCCAATCAATCACTCCACCAAATCGACGACCCACAACCTTTTTCACACCTCCTATTCATCCGACCTTTATAGACAGGGGGGGTCCGAAAATCATTTTCCTCCCCACTGGTCCCACATCGACATGTCATCCCCTCGCAAACCTCTTACCACTCCTACCCCCTCCCCCCTCGAAATGCGCCAAACCAACCCATTTTACTACTCTCCTTCCCGCACGCTCCCTTCCACTCTCATCCCTTCACGTGGCTCATATGGATGATTTTTTACACATTGGGCACCTTTGTTACACATCTGTCAGTGTGTTGTTACGCATCTGGGAGAAATTGTTACGCATCCGGTAGTGTGTTGCGTTTTTGGTATTTTTCTCCCAAAACATTCATCCAAGCTCCAGGATCATTGCCATCAGTTTTTAAATTTTCCTCAACAGTAAGTACGCACCTCATATCCTCCTCAAGTCAAATTATGAAGAACAGTGTTGGTTTTCCTGCTTACTTCCTTTTCCACTACATTTTCACTTATGTTTATCATTGGATGATTCCAGTGAACTAAAATCTAACCCTACCATCTAATACACTCATACACCTTCCCCATACCATATTCTATCATTCCATACCATTCATATCCTCCCTACACTTCATTCCCATCAAACCCTAATTTCATACTATTTTTCTATTACAGAATTAGGAAATCCCTGTTTTTTCCTAATTTAGTCACCTCCATCATACCCACTTCACCAAATTTCACATATACTCTGAAGCCAAAATATAACCCTACCACCTGAAATTTTTTGGGAATTTATCTTGGCTTCATTACACTTCATCCCATCCTCCAAACCTACCCTAACCTTGTCCTCTTTTTTTCCATATTAATTTCACATACCCACTACATCTTAAACACCTAGGATTTATATTTCTTATAGATATTATGGAGAGTGAGAAGATAATACAAAAAGGAGGGTGCCACATCATATTTGAACCCTCCACCTTGCAAGGATTCAATGCCTCACTTTTTTCCAAAGGATTCTTTGAGAGGATTGGATGCTTGAAATTATGTGAGAAAATCATGGAAGAAGGTTGTCATCTCCAATTGACAAGCTTATTTTGCACTAGTTTCAGTATGGGAAAGGCCATCATTGTAGGTATAGAGTTCAACTTATCAGCATATGTGATTTCTTCATCAACTAGTATACCTATTCATGGAAAAAATTGGTTTAAGGGCATGGACATAGACCTTGAAGATTACAAATTGTTCCTCAAACCTCATGCTAGATAGAACCTGAGTACGTCTTCCCTTTCATGCACCTCCTTAATAGATATGCTCCTTTGATGAGGTTAATTATGAAATATTTCACATGTGAAAGGAGGTTCTCCAGGTTGTATAAGTACCATATCATATTATTGATGCACTTTACCTCTACTAAACCACTTGACTTGCCACATTACTTGTACATAAGTTTTCTTAGAATGACTGAGAAAGTTTAGAGCAGAAACAAATATCATCACCCAAGTATTTTCCACCATGGTATAGTCAAACTCATTGTTTTGCATCATCTCTCAATCATCAACCTGACATGGGAAACCTTCATGGAGAGAGTAGCGACAGCTCCCACCACTAGTCCTCCTATCATGCATAGCACACCATCACCATCAGTGTCAACATAGCTAATGGAGGTTGGATTTTTCAGCATGCAAACTCAGATTTCAAAGGCTCCTAGGGTTGTTGAGTTCACTCACACCTATGAGAAGGGAAATAAGTAGGCAATTGCTTCCAAATCCATCCAAAGTGTATCTACACTTGATACTATAGTTGAGAAAAGAGAGATAGAGGAACAACCACTCATGCATTAGATTGAATCACTATTGCACCAACATGATGAACAGATGCCCCTAGATGTTGACATGGCAGAAAAAGTTGAGGAAAAATAATTTGAAGAGATCATAAAGGAGAAGGATGAAGAAATATAAGAGTTGAGGGATATTTTCTCCATTGCAAATTCTCATATTGCATTCCTACAGCAAGAGAATTTTTAGCTAAAGGTAAAATATCTCCTCCAAGACAAACTTAAGGAAAACCTAGAGACAGATAAAGGTAAAGGAAAGTAAGTAATATATTTTGATCAAATGCAGGACATGGATATTGAAACACAGCCAAGAAGGCCAAAGACAAGAGGCCTTAAGAGGGTGCTAGAGCTAAAAAGACAGTCGGCTCATCCACCTAAACAATTGACCTTTGATGAGATAATAGCTATGGAGATCAATCAAGACAAAGAAATATAGTTAGGAAGGGTGAATGAACATTTAGATAAGCTTTTTAAAGAGCCAAAAGAGACATCAACCTCCAGAGACACATGTCCAACCATTATTGCACCAGAAGCAAAATTTCACAAATTAGGCTCAAACAGGTGAAAAAGAAGCTTAAAGAGGCTCAAATAAAGCTTAAGGAGAAAGAAAATGTATAACTACTATCTGAGGCATCTATGGTTGTTTATCCCACCCTCCAAAAGTCTTATAGTAGAAATTTTAAACAATTTTGAGCAATTTTTGGACTCTGGTGATTTTTGCACTAAATTGGAAATTCATCCTTCACAGATGTGTAGCTCCAAGTTGTTACGCTTTTTACTAGGGCCCCTAAATGATGAATGGATTACATGGTTGGATGCATTTTGATGAGTACATCACAAATCAAGGACCCTTGTTGCATGAAAAGCTATAGTTTGGAAGAAAAATCCAAAAAATCAACAGTTTTCTATGCTTTTGCCAATATTTTTTATAGTATGTTACGCATCTGGAGTAATCTTGGGAGAATCAAATTTTGGAGGCATTCCATTGGGTCATTTTTCAAAATTAAATATTTTTTTGAAACTATACACATGGGGACCTATATTTTAGATTTGGATTTGGAGTCGTAAAATTCCGTCAAAATCAGTTGCAAAAAAAGTGTTATGTGTCTGTAAAAAGTGTTACGCATCTATAAAAAGTGTTAAAAATATGCATAGGATTCCTTGGGACACTTTTCAAGCCCAAAAAAAGTTAGAATTTCGAGGTTTTTTTGTCCTTTGAGCTTCCATTGGAGTAATTGAGTTGGTTTTTTCCTCTTATGATGAGGAAACATGTAATTTGATGTGGGGGACACACACTCCTCGTCTATATCTGAATTTGAGGGAATGGTTTCTAACCTCCCTATATTCTAGGAAATGACTCATCTCATGTATTTATGATGCATTTTGGATGGGATTTCGACCTTATGAGGTGTCATGGTGCATATTTTCTATAAGTAGACCCATTTTTGTCTTTTCTTGGGTTTGATAGTTGTTTCTTGTAGTGGAGATATTATACAAACATTTTGGAATAAAATCAAAGATAGTGTTGTAGAAATTGTGTTGAGAATCTTGTGGTATGCCTTGGAGAATTTTTTATTTATATGTATGTTTATCTTATCATGTTGAATGATATGTTTTCCTCTTTCATATACATGCTTCTATGTGTTTATCTTGTTATTTTATAAGCAAAAACCAGGCATTTTCATGATTTTTCTTAACAATAATTATATTATGTGTTTATTTTCTTCTAAATGAATGAATTCACCTCAGTGCTCATTCAAATTTTCCAGAATTTCATCCTATACACAATGAAAAACTAAGCATGCTTTCAAGCTACCTACCTGGCCTCATCCATATTCTCTGCAACTTGACCTTGAAATTTGACTTAAAACCCTAAACCTAGTCTCCTTACTGTCATTCCTATCCAGCACATAAAAACCAAAAAAAAACCCTATTTACTGAGCTTATATACCTAGCCTAAGATCATTATATATTCAATCATTTAATTGACTGAAAAGTGACATTGAGAGAGCCCTCTCCAGTCCTGGTAGGGCTAGCTTCCTGACCTAAAGCCTGGTCTATGGTTACCTTCCTTCAATCCCACTCTCAGCCTTGGTAAGTTTGGGGGAGTGATAACATTTTTGGCACTGTTCTCGGGGAGCGATTGAAAAAATTTCCCTGGGAATATTTCTTTATTCCTCTAAAGGTTATACTTGTGAGAGATAAGTTCTAGTATTCGAAACAGACTGAGTTCTTAAATTCAATCCAAATTCCAAATTCCTATCTAAGTTGGCTCCTAAAAGACATACTAGGTCAAATCTAGACCCTAATACCTCACCAATTGTAAATGACCTTGAGAGTCTTTTAAGAAAGAAGAAAACCAATTCTCGGAAATTTGGAAGATTTATCCCTTCAGTTGTCAAATCAAATTCCTTTCCTACGAGATTTGCTTCAGATTTTTTTTTCTATAATTCATAATTTGAAACATCCTGGTTTAGGTCTAAGTCTGAAACCTTTATTTCAGAAACTATCTTTGATCCTATTCATTTTGAGACTTTTGTACCATTTTCTGAGTCTTCTTATTCTGAGGTTGATAGTGAAGTATGGTCTAATTTGTACAAAATTAAAGGCTTGGTGGATAAATTTCAAGAAAATTCAGAAAAAGCTTATTTCCAATATCACCAGTAGGCTTTTGCTTCACCACCTTTCATTACACCTTCTCATACAGCTACATCATCATCTCTTCCTTTCATTCCATCATTACCTCTGCAAGTTTTCACTCCATCAACACCTTTACAACCCCCTCCATTAATCATGGCCAAATTCGCTCAACTAATTTTTCCAAAACAACTCACTGCACTACCTCATAATTTGGTCAAAGATTGCTCCTTTTTTATGGAACATCAGAGGTCATTCCTTATCAACACATTTTCAAAGTGGTTGATTTCATATACCTTGAAGAGATTGACAATGATGATGCCAAGATGTGTATCATAGCACAAATTTTCTCAGGAGAGGTTAATAAATGGTTTTGTTCTCTCATAGTTGGTTCAGTAACTACTTCACAACAATTGAACGACTTGTTCATGACAAAATCGGAGGAGAAGAAGAATCCATTGCAAATTTTGGCTGAATATAATGCTTTGAAAAGGAATCCCAATGAGTCTATCCAAGACTTTGCAGCTAGATTCAATAAAATATATGATTCAATTCCTGAAAATATCATGCCTCTTTGAGGCCTTGATTTACTTCACTATCCTGATGGTTTCGATCCTGACATGGCCTACCAGATGAGGGAAAAAAATCCATAAACTCTTGAAGAAATGAAGATAAATGCAGTGAGTGTGGAAGCTAATTTGATCATCAAAAATTCTAAAATCAAGACGAAGAAAAGAGTCACCATAAAAGAGGAAACATATACTTCATCCGAGGGAAAATTAGATACCTTGATCAAAATGATGAAGAAGATGATGGATAAAATGTCTATCACTAATAGACAAGTTGAACCCTCCATTAGAAATCCCAATTTCAAGGGTCAAAATCAGCAGCCTCAATACAGGGACAAACAAAGGGAATAGAGGGGTCAGGAACCACAAAGTCAGTAGAAAATTCACACTCCATTTTAGCATAATTACACTAAAGGTCATGATGAAGAAGATGAAGAAGAATTTTTTTGCGAGAATCGTTTATTTGAGGAGAATCAACAACATATTTTCCCCACTGAAGAAGATCAGTTTTCTACAAATATTTATGCATCGGACGATCAACAATATGTTTTTTCAAATGATGACATGCTATCAGTACGGATGGAAGATTATCATAAGGGATATCAGAATGCTCTTTCTCAAGTATAGAGGTAGTATGGTTTGAGGAGTAGGGATGTTTCTATAACCTCCAATCGGAAAAAACAAAATGCTCAAATAGATTCTCATCATAAAGAAATTTCCACTCCAAATCAAAGCAAAGACAGAGGACCTGTTGTTCCTAATCATGCTAAAGGAAATGAAACTTCCACCAGTGGTCAGAAGAAGGATAAAGAAGTACAATATGGAGGACAGACAAAGGAGATTTCACACAAAGATCAGCACGAGAAGAAATATACACCATTGGAAGAGGTATAAAAACATTCTTCTCTTTTAAGTCTTGAAAATGAAATCGCAAAGTTGAAATTTTCCATTCCTCTAACTGAAATAGTCAAGAACGACCAATATAAGTTTCAAGTAGCTAATTTTCTTAGGGTGGATTAGATTTCTTGACATGGTTAATGTGATTGATGATCACCCGTAACTTTTATTTGGTCTTGATGTTGATGGTGATTTAGAAGATAGTGAGGTCCATCCATTTTATCTTAGCCTAAAAATCCATGATTTTATCCTCCATAATGCCATGCTTGATTTCGAAGCCTCTCATAACCTCATGCCCAAGGCCATTATGGACACATTAGGCTTGGATATCACAAGACCTTACCATTACGTTTATTCCTTTGATTCAGGGAGGGTGAAATGTCTTAGCCTCATTAAGGACCCACTGGTGTCTTTAGAGAAAATCCTAGCCAAGAATGTCCTTATGGATGTTGTTGTGGCTGATATATCTCCCAGATATGGAATGTTTCTCTATCGTTCATGGGGAGCAAAGCTTAGAGTTACCTTGTAGCTTGAATTTTCATATTCTACAATTCCCGTCTTTGGGCAACTTAGAAAACTATATAGGGAAAGTAAAATGAAGTATATGATCAGTAACAGAGAAAAGCCTAATAATCATCCCATACATGTTGTTCACATAGATTTAGATTCCTTTATATTATTCAATGATGAATTTTCAACATTTTTAGAAAGTTTGATTGAAGAGAAGACATAAATTTCTGAGTTTTCAAATTATGTTTTAGAAATTGCAAATGCAGAAAATCAAGGAAAGATGCCAAGTGGTTTGGAACCAAATGCATCATCTCAAAAAAGAGATGAAACAATAAAAGGTACATAAATTTTTGGTATAGCAGAACTCTCTCAAGCAACAGGTAAATTTCAGTCATCCCATTTTCAGCTTCTCGATGAAGAATTTTTTTTGTGTACCATGGACTTCGATGGAGCCTTGGGAAAGGAAGGGGCTAGCATTGGAGTGTGGATTCACAACCCTATAAATTAGTCACTTTACATTCCTCCCAATGTTCAAATTTCCTCTTTCAAGTTAGCAATCGACTGTTCGAACAACGAAGCAGAATATGAGGCTTTGATAGTTGGCTTGAAAATTCTCGAGAAGTTAGATGCCAAAAAAATTTCTGTGTATGGAAAATCTAAGCTGGTAATAAAAAAATTCAAAGGGGAATACTAGGCCAAGCATCCTAGGATGTGATTTTACCGAAATTCAATGTTATATATCCTCAAGACCTTCACCGAGTATAAATTGTCATTGATTCTAAGGGACAACAATGTTATTGCTCATTCTCATGCTACTTCAGCCAGCATGTTTAAAATTCCATTGTATCCAAATAAGAAGTATGAGATAAACTTCAAACACTGCCCTGCTGTTCCAGATAATTTTTAGTATTGGTAGGTCGTTCAATATGATAAACATATCGTTAACTTCTTACAGACAGAAGAGGAATTTGTGAATTCACAAATGGATAACCAATGCTATTAAGATGACCAAGAATTCCATACAACAGAAACACAAGTACTTCAGCTGAAAGGCAACTCCATTCCAAGAGGTCTAGTGCCTTTGGAGGAGATTTTTTATCAAGATGATGTTGCACGGAAACCGACCATGCTACCAACAGAAGTGGGAGTGGAAGACCTCAATCTTGGCACTCCTGAAAAGCCAAAGATTGTCAAGATTTCAAAAACTTTGAGCTCGAAGATGAAAAGTAAATACACAACCCTCATGTCTCAGTTTGCTGATGTATTTTCTTGGGAATATTATGATCTAAAAGTGTACGATAAGAGTATAATCCAGCATACAATTCCCTTAAAGGTAGACTATAAGCCTTTCCTCCAGAAGTTAAGGAAAATGAATCCCAAGTTGCTACCCTCCATTCAAAAATAGGTAAACATATTATTTAGTGCTGGTATTATAGTTCTACTTTAATTTTCAAATTGGATGTCTAATTTGGTGCAAGTAAGGAATACGATAGGAGAGATCCGTTCCTGTATAGATTTAAAAAATCTCAATAAAGTGTCGCTGAAAGATAATTACCCATTACCAAAAACGGACCATATTATGAAAAGGGTAGTTAGATATTCTAGACTTTCATTTTTGGATGGATACTCTGGGTATAATCATATTTCAGTACACCCAGATGATCATGAAAATATAGCCTTTACAACACCATGGGGTGCCTTCATGTACGCTAAAATTCCCTTCGAATTGAAGAATGCAGGGGCGAATTTTTAGCTAGCAATATATATTGCTTTCACCAATGAAATTAATGTATTTTTGGTTATCTATCTTGATGACATCACTATTTTTTCCAAGACAGATGAGCAGCACCTACAACACTTGAAAACAATTTTTCAGAGATGCATAAATTTTGGCATATCGTTGAACCCAAAGAAGAGCGTTTTTGCTATGGAGGAAGGTAAATTGTTGGGCCATGTCATATCAAAATATGGTATTCAGATAGATCCTTCAAGGATTGAAGAAATTTAGACCTTGGACTATCATAGGAGCAAGAAGTAAATCCAGTCGTTCAATGGCAAAATCAATTTTTTTAAGAAGGTTTGTTCCCAATCTTGTTGAACATTTCAGGAAAATTACTGACATGTTGAAGAGAGATAGTGATGTAAAATGGTCTGATGAGGAAAATAAGTCATTCAATCAAGTTAAATTGGCTTTATCTCATGCTCATATTCTTATTAGTCCAGATTACACACTTGATTTCATCATTTTTTCATTTTCCTCAGATCATACTCTAGTTGATGTCCTTATGAAAAAGAAAAATCATAACACAGAGCAACCCATCGCCTTCTTCAATAGAACCATAAGAGACATAGCCTTGAAGTGAAATATAATTGAGAAACATGCCTTGGCATTATTCAAAGCATTGAAGAAATTATGGATCTATATTCTCCACTCTCATGTCATTGCATATGTCCCAAATGTTGTTGTCAAAGATGTGCTCACGCAGAATGATCCTAAAGGGGGGCGTGGAAAATGAATCATTGCTATGTTAGACTATGACTTGGAAATCAAGCCTAAAAATTGTAGGCTTTAACCCTGTACAAAAATTATCTGCAAACGAATATTAAAAACAGAAAAAAAGAAAAAGCGAGAGCATAAAACATAAAACAGATATACACAAAGATTTTTCCTTGGATCCAAAATCGGGACGACCAGCTTGATTTTTCATTATATTCCTTTTAGTGTTACAACACATATATATACATGCCAAAGCAGACATAAACCCCAATCCATTAACCCTAGATTAGAACATAACCGTAGTTCCCTTGATCGGATTACAAAATACCAGGGGCCGAAAACCATCATGCCCCAAAACCATGTGCAAACCCATGCACAAAACCATGGGCAGGTCCGACCACCGGAAAATAAGGACCAAATTTTTTTTCCCGGGGCACTGCCACCCCCCCTTTGACCCCCCTGCTGCACCTGGCGCAACGTACATGAGAGGCTAGTCGTGGAAAGAATATAACACATACCCAACATTATCCCGATTGTTGTGTTCTTTTCGCAGGGGGCCACATGAGATCCGAGTCATTAGCCCAGCTTTGCAACACCCATTGTTTCTCTACACCAAGAGAAATTCTGAGTGCTCACAGAATTCGTCAATGCATCTGAAAAATTCTTCAAAGTGTCCACATTTACTAGCAACACCCTTTTAGCCTCAACCATATATCTCACAAAGTGATATTGAACATCAATGTGCTTTGTCTTTGAATGATAAGCATGGTTCTTAGCCAAGAAAATTTCACTTTGGCTATCACAGTATATCCTTATAGCTTGCTGCACCAACCCCATACTTGAACACAATCTCTGCAACCAAACTGCTTCCTTGCTTGCATTAGTGGTTGCCATGTATTTTGCCTCTATAGTTGAAAGAGCCACTACATACTATCTTTTACTCATCCAACTGACTGCACCTGCAAATAGGCTAAACACATACCCACTTGTAGATATTCTTTGGTCCAGATCTCCAGCCCAGTCAGCATCAACAAAACCACGAATTTCAAACACTTTTTCCAATCCAGGTCTTCCCTGGTAGCACAAGCCATAATCACTAGTGCCATGCAAATATCTGAAAACCTGCTTCACTGTTGTCCAATGCTCCTTCCCTGCGTTTGACATAAACCTGCTAAATACTCCCATTACATGTGCAATTTTTGGTCTAGTACATACCATTGCATACATCAGGCTACCCACTTCACTTGCATATGTAACACGGGACATATCCTCCTCTTCTTCTTATATATTGGGACACTTTTCAGTAGACAGTTTTGTACCTACAAGAATCAGAACATTCATCGGTTTACTATCCTACATATTGAACCTCTGCAATATAGTCTCAACATAATTCCTCTGGTTTAACCAGAGCTTCCTCTTTGACCGATGTCTCTTAATTTCCATGCCCAAAATATAGTTTGCAGCACCAAGATCCTTCATGTTGAATTTGGAGAACAGTTGGGTCTTCAAATCTTGGATAATTTCTTTGTCATTTCCAAGAAACAACATATCATCCCCATACAAGACCAAATAAATAACACGGTCACCAATTAATTTAAAATAAACATAGTGATCCTGCTTGCTTCTGGTGAAGCCAAGTCCCCGTATATAGGTATCAAATTTCTGATACCACATCCTTGGTGATTGTTTTAACCCATACAGAGACTTCTTTAACTTGCATACCAGTTCTTTCTTCCCCTTCACCATAAAGCCTTCAGGTTGTTTCATGTAGATCTCCTCTTCCAGATCTCCATGAAGAAATGTTGTCTTCACATCCATCTGTTCTACCTCAAAATCAAATATATCAGCAACAGATAAAAGTAATCTAATATAAGTAACTTTGGAAACAGGAGAAAAAATATCACCAAAATAAATTCCCGGCACCTGGGAATAACCTTTTGCTACCAACAGAGCTTTGTATTTCTCCACCTTTCCTTCTACATTCATCTTCTTCTTAAACATCCATTTTCTCCCGATGGGATTCCTTCCAGCCGACAACTCCACCATATCCCATGCCTCATTTTTATGCAAGGATGCCATTTCATCAACCATGGCCTCCTTCCAGAGTTTTCCATCCTCTGAATCTACGGCCTCCCTGACTGTTTTGGGATCATCATTAGTTATAGTTAAAGAAAAAATTGAACAGAAAGAAGATGGACTATACCTTTCTGGTTGTCTTCTTTCCCGAACTGATCTTCTCACAGCTAGAGTTTGTGGCTCTTCCTCTTCTGAGTCTTCTTCTGTTTTAGAGTCTGATTCATCCTCCTTTAGATCAAACTCTATCCTTTCAGGTTCCTTTGGTAGGAATTCATGTTTAACAACATATTTCACCTCTCTAAACACCACATCTCAGTTGTACACAACCTTCCTTGTTTCCGGGTTCCAAAGCTTGTAACCCTTTAAACCATCCTTATACCCAATAAAGATGCACCTTTTAGATTTATTATCCAACTTGCTCCTTTTCTCCTTTGGAACATGTACATATGCATCACATCCAAATACCTCAAATGTGAAAGAGAGGGTTTCTACTAACCATACCTCATGTGGAGTCTTATCCTCCAACGCCGATGAAGGTGATCTGTGTTAACCACGGTCATGGGCCGGGCTGGCTCTCCCCGCCTAGAATTCTTGTCCTAGCTTCCGCACCACCGAGCATGCTTCTGTCTGCTCCATAAGCGTTCGTTCATTCTCTCTTTCTACAACTCCATTTTGGTGAGGTGTGTATGGAGTAGTCTTCTGCCGTGTTATACCACACTTCTTGGCGTAATCCTTAAAATTCCTTCTTGCGTAACTCTCACCATTATCTGTCCTAAGCACCTTTATCTTCTTCTCCGTCTGGTTTTCGACCAAAGCCTTAAATTCTTTAAATCTTTCAAAGGCTTCAGATTTCTTCCTCAAGAAATATATCCATGTATTCCTTGAGAAGTCATCTATGAATGAAACATAGTACATAGACTTACCCAGTGATGGAACCGACACAGGTCCAAACACATCACTGTGCACAAGCTCTAATATATTGTTTGCCCTCTTAGCACCAGAAGGAAAACTCACCCGATTCTGCTTCCCATATACACAATGTTCACAGAAATCGAAATCCAGAGAGCTATTAGACATACCATTTCCATGCAGTATCCGAAGGCCCTTCTCTCCAATATGTCCAATCCTTTGATGCCATAGCATGGTCTTTTCTCCAGAGACCACCAGGATTTCCGCTCCACTTTCGGGAACCACAGAACTGTTGCACCCATCAATAATAGTGCTACCCTGAAGCTTGTACAGAATTCCAATCCGAGCTCCCCGCATTAATACCAGTTCTCCCCAAACCATCTTACATGCATCTTTATCGAACACTGTTTTTACACCTACATCATCCATCTTGCTTACAGAAATCAGATTTCTGGCCAATGTAGGAATGTGTAGAACACCAGGAAGTGTTCTAATCCTTCCACCTTGCAGCTTCAACTTTACTTTTCCATGTCTGACGATTTTGGCCTTCCTATCATCACCTAAGAAGACATCACCGCCATCATATTTCTCATACTCGCATAACCACTCCCTATGAGGAGTGAAATGAAAGGATGCACTCGATTCAATCAAACATGACTCATGATATACATGTGTATTTGAAGAAGAAGCCAAATACACGTCCCTACCTTCATCTGAGGTAGTTTTTTCCTCTGCAGAAGGGGCATCATCAGATTCCTTTTCTTTCTTGGGAGCTTTAGATCTGCAGTCCTTTTTGTAGTGCCCTTCCTTTCCGCATTTCCAACACACCTTTACAAACTTTCCAGGAGATTTAGATCTCCCACTCGAAACCTTATGCTTGTTTTTGTTCTAATATCTTCCTCGTACAGATAAGGCATCTCCATTCTGACCCTCCATATTTCTCTGTCTCATTTCCTCCAACAGTAAGGCTGAGACAATGTCATCAAAATTCAAGGTAGTTGTATTGCTACCTATTGCAATAACCATACTGTCCCACGAGTCTGGTAAAGAACACAAAAAACTAATGCACTTATCTTCATCTGAGATTTTAATATCAAAATATGACAACTGACTTACCACAGTATTGAAGGCATTCAGATTCTCTGTCACTGAGTCTCCATCCTTCATCCTTAGGTTATACAACTTTTTCCGCAGGAAAAATTTATTCACCAGAGATTTATATTGGTACAAAGTCCTTAACTTTTCCCATAAGGTATTCATTGTAGCTTCCCCAGATACATTCAACAATACTGAATCTGAGACACACAACCATATTGTGCTCTTTGCCTTCCAATCCAGCTTCTTCCAGTCTTCATTTGACATTGCCGTTGGTTTAGTACCCAGATCTACTGCGATCCATTGATCTTTGTCCACCAGCAGATCCTCCATCTTGAGCTTCCACAACTCAAAACTCTAACCATTAAATTTCTCGATCTCTATCTTCCCACCGCTCACCATCTTCTTTCACCACAAGAATCGATCCCGTAGATCTCCCACTAAACAGGGTCTACCTCAGGCCCGAGAAAAAACCCCTCAACAGAAAAGGCATCCCCTTGAAGCCAAAACTTCTTTGATACCAAATGTATTTTTTAACCCTGTACATAAATTATCTACAAAAAAATCTTAAAAACAGAAAATAAACAATAACGAGAGCATAAAACATAAAACATATATACACAGATATTTTCCCCTGGATCCCAAATCGGGATGACCAGCTTGATTTTTCGTTATATTCCTTTTATTGTTACAACACATATATATACATGTCGAAGCATACATAAACCCCAATCCATTAACCCTAGATTAGAACATAAATGTATTTCCCTTGACCGGATCTACCAAATACCAGGGGCCGAAAACCATCATGCCCCAAAACCATGTGAAAACCCATGCACAAAACCATGGGCGGGTCCACCCATCGGAAAATAAGGACCAAATTTTTTTTCCCGGGGCGCTACCCTGCACCCCGACAGGGGGGGCTGCTGCCCCCCCTGTGACCCCCTTGCTGCACCCGGCACAACGTACAGAAGGGTCTAGTCATGGAAATAATACAACACATACCCAACACAAATCTGATCAAGGTACAAGTCCTGGAAAATCATATGGTGGACTCAAATCTACATGCTTTGGATATTAATTTTATTGTTGCATTATCTGAAGAGAAAGAGGTTGAAGTATTACCTGAGGTATCAAAAAAAAATTGTTTCATTGCCAAGGTATGTTGATATTGTTCATGTTTTCCAACACTTAAATCCTCCTCCCAACTTGCCTAATAATAAAGCTAAATATTTGAAGTTGAAATCTCTCAAGTATTACATCCTTAAAAATGTCTTGTATTGGAAAGATCTGGGTGGTGTATTGATGAATTGTTTGGTTGAAGGAAAAGTTGAAAAAGTGATGAGTGACTTTCATAAAGGTGACTGTGGTGGTCATTTTTATTGGAAGACTACAACAAATAATATCTTGAGGGTTTCTATTTGCCACATCTATTCTATGATGTCTATAAAACAGTCATGGTTGTCATGAATGTCAAATCTTTCAAGGGAAGAGAAAGCTTTTTCCTTTTCCCTTGAAACCAATTGAAGTGCAAGCGCCATTTCAACAATGGAGACTTGACTTCATTGGAGAAATCCATCCTCCATCATCAACCTAGAATACTCATTGTCACTAATTACTTCACTAATTGATTGAATCCATCCCCACGAGGCAAGCTAATAATATTGTCATTATTTGGTTTTTATAGAACAATATTCTGTCTCGTTTTGGCTGTCAATATAAAATCATTACTGATAATGCAGCTGCCTTTAATTCCAAGAAAATTATTGAATTTTATGATAAGTATCACATTAGTCTTGGTCATTCTAAAACATACTATCCTCAAGGCAATGGGTTGGCTGAATCGTCAAATAAATCTTTAGTGAACATAATCAAGAAGATGTTGCAAGAGAACAAGAGAAATTGGCACAAAAAGCTCACCAATGCTCTATGGGTGGACATAGTTAACCCAAAGAGATCAATCAGCATGTCACCTTTCCAGCTTTTGTATGGTGTTGACACAGTTTTCCCTACTTCTTTAGCTGTATCCATGATGAAAATTCTGCAAGAGATCTATAGTGAACCAAATTATATCCAGCGAAGAATCAACCAAATGATTCATCTACAACAGTTAAGAGATGAATTTTTCATTCACACTTCAAAAATTCAAGATAAAATAAAGAATATTTATGATAAGAATACCAAATTTGATTATTTTAAGCTAGGAGATGTTGTTCTTTGTTGGGATGCCCGAAACAAAGAAAAAGGTAAGCATGAAAAATTTGATAATCTATGGAAATGTCCTTATAAGATTACTGCATTCAGAGGTAATAAGGCATTTTTGTTAGAATATCTTCAAGGGAAGGAAGTTTTGGGAGGACCAATCAATGTTTGGTTCCTAAAACATTACCTTACATGATCTTTGAATAAGGGGTTCATTTTCATTGTACATGTCATTTTTATTTGATTTCCAAGAATAAGGAAGTTGTTGCAGAAGTTTGAAGTTCGAAGAGAAGGCCATGAGACTTCTATATTCAGCTCATGTTTTTTCTTTCAAAAATGTTCAAAAATTTTCAATAAGTAATTAAGTCATAATCAAGTTAGTTTTTTGAGTCAAAGTCATTTCCAATTTTATTTCATCATCCCAAGTTTGTTGAAGTTTTTTTATATCCAGTTTTGTACTCCATTGCCCAATGGATAAGGCTACTTGATATACGGTGTTCTTGACACCTCCTAAAGGAGCTTCCATCCCCAGTTGGAGCCAATGTTAGTTTAAATATGTCCAGTGATCAAACATGCTCTTTTAGTTTATTTGCTAGTAATCCTAGGTCAAAATTTTTGTCTTTTCAAACAACTTTTCAAAAAATTTTGGTTAGTACATATGGTCTAGGTAAGAAATGCTTCTCCCTGTTGGGAAAAATACTGAGAGGGGGGGGGGGGTGTGAATCAGTATTTAGATCTTACTGAAATCTTTTAATTTTTCTTTACTGAATTCCATACGCAGTTTTTATGAACCCAACTCGCGTATACACATGCATATACCAAAAGAAACTAGCGTATACTGATATAATTTTATTGTTTAGAAAAACAATCTTTAACTCAGTTTACCAGTCATGCATCTATTAGTTAATCAACAAAAATGTGCAGTAACAGCAGAATAAAACATCACACAATAGCAACACACATGAACACCAAGATTTAAGGTGGAAACCCAATTCGAGAGAAAACCATTGCTGTTGTCGTCTTTGTCTTCAATATTTATTATATGGAAAACTGATAACAATTTTGTAATGATGCAGACTGATATCAGTACGTAGGCATCTACTTGAAGAAGGCTGCAACCTTATCTCATTCTCTAGCTGCTACTGGAAGGGAGCTACAACCCCCTTGCTTCTCATTTACCAGTCACTCCTGGAAGGGAGCTTCAACCCAAAAAGCGAACACCAGCTACTACTGGCATGAAGCTTATACTTCCCTACTGAAGGCTTCAACCCTCAGAACCACTGCAGACCATGTTTCATCAAGTTTCATACTGGATCCCATAGCTTCCACTCAACTCATCATAAATATTATCAATAAAAATTTAACCCAAAATTTAATCAGAATTGTGAGAACACTATAACCAGAACACAAAAATAACCCAGACTTTAGAATAAGTATGTAGAATCAAACTCAACCTTGAACATTCATCAAATTAAATTGCTTACACTACTTACCTTCACTGAACCCGTGTGTATACGCGCTTTCTCTCACACCAACCTGCGTATAGCTTTGTGAATACTGTTTTTCATAATGTAATTAGTCTCAGATCCAGATCTGAGGCTTTCAGTCAGATATCTTTTAGAAATGCAGCTCCCTTAATCAGTTAGTCACCATCAACCATGTTTATTTTTTCATTGATCAGATTTGTATAGAATCAACTTAGCAACATATACAGTATTCAAACAACCCAGATATACAAGAAGACTTCATTGACAGGCAACAAAAATATAACAGAAATTACCAGAAAACCTTTGCAACAAGCTTTAGAGAAACCTAACTTCCATATGCGCTTTTGCTAAGACGAAGCCGCATATATACGCGCTTTCACCATGATGAACTAGCGTATAGATCTGTAAATATGAATTTTGTAGAATGTATCAGATCTATAGGACTTACCCAGATTTCTTCACTTTACTTCAGCAAGCATGCGCCAAATCACAGTTCTAATCATTTCTTCAATAAATCATGTAGGTACATAGGCATTTCAGATCTAGAGATCTTGATCCATAATTTTAACCATGGGTGCATCATAACTTCTGATTTATCAATAAGAACATAGTTCATCCCATGCAGTTATAACTTAGAGAAAATATTTAGTAACAACCCTTACATGTGCACACCTTGCACTATGATCTTCTTCTCCTTTTATAGATGTAGCCTTTACCAATAACATGAGTCAAAACCACACAATGGCCTATGGTATTCTTGGACGGAATCAATTAGACAACTGATCTTTCAATATTGTGGGATAATACCATGGTAGTTCCCCTTGGTATCAAACTTTTTGGAGCGCAAAAGGCATACGCGACTTGGAACGTACTTATCTACATGGATACGCGACTTGGCCTTTACAAACCCGCGTATAGATATTAAAATATCAAAATTATCCAATCTTCTGCTGGTCATTATAAAATTCTTGCAGAGCCTCTCCAGGAAGACATGTACTCCATCCTTTTCCAAATAGTTGCCATCAAGGACAACATTACAATATATTACGACATGGAAAATATTTTGCCAACAATCTCCCCCTTTAGACTTGATGGTAATCGTGATGGTGCTTGATTGTCACAATCAGATAGATACCTTAACCATAACCTTTATTCGAACACCAAAATACTCATACTCTCCCCCTTTGACATCAAGGGAAAAGGGCAAATCAAATACCAAAACAAAGTTTTTCTTTCTTTACAGTTCTGATGTGCACTGAATTGACTATGCTCCCCCTGAGTTCATGCTGAATCTTCAGACATATTTTCAATGAAGTACATGACACAATAACCTCTATCACCAATGACTCATACTTACATCAATGATCCAACCAAGTGGAATTACATAATAGACTCAACTACCCAACCAAGTGGGTTTACAAATTGGAATAAGTCCTTACATGACTAAATATAACCATTTTACATCATTGGTCTCAAAATGAATTTTTCAACAGATTACAAATATTACTCAAAGAATCTCAAGTAGGAGATCATAAAAGAAACCAATCAGAATGCCAACAATGCATCCTTTTCAACAAGGCATGTTCTCCCCCTAAGCTTGTGCATCTTGAACATCTTCAACAACCAATTCATCAAAGCAACTTCATCAAGGCGATAAATATCAGAGAATGATACAGAAGGATGAATACTGAATCAAAATAGAGACTACCCAGCCGCCCCATATTTGTTCTGAATGCCGACCCAGAGAATTTCTGTTAGCAAAAACTCATACGTGGTTTTATGCACAATAACTCGCGTATATATGCGATTTTCCTTTATAGAACCCCGCGTACCGAAATTTAATCTTCTGAAATTAATCAGACTTGATCACAGAGGCAGAGACAACTCCTAGCTTATGTCTGAGATATTCGAATGCTCAACAACTTGTTCTTTGGAGGGAGCATACTCCAATTTGACCTTTTGTTCAAGCACTTGTTCACGTAGAAAGTGATACTTGATAGGAATGTGCTTAGTCTTGGAATGCATAACATGATTCTTTGAGATACTAATAGCACTTGTATTATCACATAGAATGGAGATGGGAGGTGAACATTTGATTTGAATGTCTTGTAGAGTTTGCATCATCCAAAGGAGTTGTGTGCAACATGATGCGGTAGCCACATATCCTGCTTCTGCTGTAGATAAGGAAATATAACTTTGTTTCTTGCTAAACCAAGATACTAATCGGGGCCCCATATAGAATGTGCCACCAATAGTGCTTTTTCGATCATCAACATTTCCATCCCAATCCACATATGTGTAAGCATGAAGAGTGAGATCAAAATCCTTTGGATACCATAGACCAAAGTCTTAAGTCCCTTGTAAATATTTGAATATTCTTTTTACAGCCTAAAGGTGTGACTCTTTTGGATTAGCTTGGAATCGTCAAACAATCCCAGCTGCATGCATAATGTCAGGTCTTGTCTCAGTTAGATAAAGAAAACTTCCAATCATGGATTTGTATTCTGGTTGATTCACCTGGGAGAATCATCATGAGAACTAAGGTTACACCCAGTTACCATTAGTGTACTTAAAGGTTTGCAGTCTTCCATCCCATCCTTCTTTAGAATTTTCTTAAGATATTTTGTTTGTGATAAAAATGTGCCATCTATTGCTTGTTGCACTTGTAAGCCAAGAAAAAATGTTAGTTCCCCAAATAAAGACATTTAAAATTCTTGTTGCATAACAGAATCAAATTTCTGACTCATGGACTCTTCTTTACTCCCAAAAATGATGTCATCAACATATAAAACTACAATCAGTAGTTTATCATTTTCAATTTTTGTGTATAAGTTGCTATCAGTAAATCCCTTTGAAAAAACCTTGTTGATGAATATATTTTTCAAAATGATAGTACCATGCCATTGGAGCTTGTTTGAGACCATATAAAGCCTTTTTAAGTTTACAAACAAGTTTTTCATCATTTCCCAAAATAAATCCTTCTGGTTGTTCTATATAAACTTCTTCTTCTAGATCACCATTGAGGAAAGAAGATTTAACATCCATTTGATAAACTTTGAATTGTTGAAAGCTTGAAAAGGAAAGAAACATTCTTATGGCTTCAACTCTAGCTACAGGAGAAAATGTTTCTTCAAAGTCTATACCTTCTTGTTGAGAATAGCCTTTACAAACAAGTCTAGATTTGTTTCTAATAACATCTCCATTTTCATTTAACTTGTTTTTGAATCTCCATTTTGTTCCAATAACATTTTTATCATGAGGTCTTGGAACTAATTCCCAACTGTGATTATTTTCAATCTGATCAAGTTCTTCATTCATGGCTTGAATCCAACATTCATCTTTGCTAGCTTGATTGACATTTTGTGGTCCAATAGTGGATAGAAATGCCAGATAGCTAGGAGATCCTACAAGATTTCTTCTTGTTTGGACACCTGATCCCTTTTCTCCCAAAATTTGAGATTTCGGATCATTCTTTTGAACATACCTAGATGGAGCTTTTTGAAATAGATCATCTTCTGTTTCTTCATAGGTTTCTCCATCCATGTTGTTGCTATTTGATGTAGGAGGATATACATCATCATCATCTTCATTTGTTGTTGGTATTTCCTTTTTAGGAGCTGAGAGAGACTCATCAATTACAACATCAATGCATTCAACAATCTTCCGAAGTCTTTTATTGTAACATTTATATGCTTTACTTCTAGATGAATATCCAAGAAATATTCCTTCATCTACTCTAGGTTCAAACTTACCAAGTTTTTCATCATTGTTCTTGATAAAACATTTAATTCCAAAAACTCTAAAATGCTTTACAGTTGGAAGATTACCATACCAGAGCTCATAAGGAGTTTTACCACTATTCACACGAACATGAGCCTTGTTAAGAATATTTATTGCAGTATGTGTTGCTTCTCCCCAAAAGGTATTAGGTGTTCCAAAATCATCAAGCATAGCACGAGCCATCTATTGAACTTTTCTATTCATTCTTTCTACCACGCCATTTTGTTGTGGGGTTCCAGCTACATAAAACTGTCTTTTTATGCCATGTTGTTCACAGAAATAAAATAATTCATCTGATATATATTCCCCTCCTCAGTTAGGTCTAAGATATATGATTTTTAGATCTAATTCATTTTCAACCAGGGCTTTGAAGATCTGAAATTTTTCAAATGCTTCATCTTTGTGTTTTAGTAACCCAATCCAACACATTCTAGCGAAGTCATCAATAAATAGAATATAGTATTGTTCTCCACAGGGTGACTTCTTCCTCATCAATAAATCAGTATGTGTGAGTTCAAGAGGCTTACTTGTTGATCCTTCTTTGGCATTGAATTGTACTCTGGTTTGCTTACCGAATTGGCAAGATTTGCATATGGTACTTTCAGGCAAAGTGATGCTAGGAAGATCACGAACATCTTTGAGTCTGCTAGATTTGTTGATTTGAGAGAAGCTCAAATGCCCCAATCTTCTGTGCCATAACCAATTTTCTAAAGATTTACCCAAGTAACATTGTTTTTTGAAACCTTTCAATACATACAGATTGCTTGGTGTTCTAGTTCCTTTTATTACTATTTTTCCTGTGTCAAATTCACGAACCACACATTCTTTTGAACTAAAGACAAGTTCATTTCCTTGATCACACATTTGACTCACACTTAACAGGTTATGTTTTAATCCATCCACATACATAACATTGTTAGCTTTTACCTTTTCTTTTAGAAAAACATAACCTTTTCCTTTAATGATAGCAGGAGCATTATTTCCAAAGGTAACATTATTTTCTTATTCTAGAACATGGTATGCAAGGAGTTTATTTCTATCACCTGTCATGTGTTTTGAGCATCCGCTATCAATGTACCATTTATTTTCTTCCCCTTCTGCAAATAAGGCTATGCCACAGTTCTCAACTTGTATGTCCTTCTTTCTCCATACCTTGGAAATTGAAGGTATATGCTCTTTTGGCTGAATTTTTCTCCTGCATTCAGATTCTCCATGACCAAAGTTATTGCAATAAGTATTGAAGAGGAGAAAAGTTGTTATAAGTATTCTTCTTTATTCCAGTCTCATTTCTTTGCTTTCTTGCTTCTCTGGTCATGATGGTTTTGTATGCAACACATTAAGCAGCTTTATAACCAAAATTATGACATGAGAAACATTTCCCATTAAAGAAGAAATTTATGCAATTATGAAACCTTCTATTTGTGTTTACCTGCTGATTGGTATTTATTTGATTGATATTTATGCTATTGTTATTTGTATTGAAGTGGTCATGCTTTACCTGTGAAGTTTATTTGTTCTCTTGTTGAGTGATGGAATGTTGTAGGCTGGATTTAGTTGCATTTATATAGCTCGGTGTTGAAGACTAAGAGGATTCTCCGATATATCCAAGACCTGTATTTACAAAAGGAGAGCATTGAACCTTGATAATTTCATCTAAGGTTTCAGTTCCTTTAGAAAATCTAAGATTTAAAGTTTTCTCTTTCTCAAATTCCTTTCTTAGACTTACTATTTCACATTCTAATTTCTCATTGTGCTTCTCCTTTTCTATAAGTTGATTCTTTAGAGTATCTATGGAATTTTTTTTTTTCTTCCAAACATATTTTGAGTTGATTAATTTCTTCAAGAAAATAATTTCTTCTAGTGCATCCATAAAGGTATCTTTAGCCTCAGTAGAGTCTTTTTCAAAAGCCATGAGTAGTCTAACATCTTGATCAGATTCTCCTTCTTCACTATTTGATAGCCCATCACTATCTTCATGAGTATAATAACTTTTTCTATTGATAAATCGATTATTATTTACTTTTTCCACTTCCTTTCCTTTTTCATGTTTTTCTTTATGAGGACTCTTAGCAGCATAATGACCAACTCTTCCACAAGAAAAACATTTACAAGGAAGCTTACCTCTGAACCTTCCAGTGCCAAGTTGTAGCTTCTTTACAAAATTTATCTCATCTTCTTTTGAAACATACCCTGATCCTTCCTGTTCTTCTGCTTCTTTTCCTTTTGCAGCAGCTCTAAAGACAACTTCTTTGACTTCAGATGGACCTCCTTTTATCATTTCACAAGAAGTTAGAATACCATGAAGTTGAACAATAGTAAGAGTTTGTAGATCCTGCTTTTCTTCAATAGCAGACACTTTAGACTCGAATTTGGGAGTTAGAGATCTTAAAACCTTTTCCACCAGAGTAATGTCAGTTATGGTTTCACCCTGATTTATCATACGATTTACAATATCATCCAAACGTAAAAAGAAACTAGCAATTCTTTCTTGATTATGCATCTTGAGATTTTCATATTGAATTCTGAGAGTTTGGAGTTTAACACTTTTTACCTTGGTATCACCTTCATAGCTTAGAATGATTTTTTCCCATATCTCCTTTGCTGTATTCAACTGCTTGACTTTGAAAAATTCTGATTCAGTCAAACTTCCCAATAATGCATTGACCACCTTTGCATTGGTTTCATATTTCTTTCTTTCTGCTGCATCTGTTGGGACTGATGCTGGATATTGATAACCTCCTTCAACTATAGCCCACACATCTGCTCCAAGATATTGAAGATAGGATCTTTTCCTTGTCTTCCAGAGTATTAAATTGTTTCTGTTGAAGAGAGGAGGCCTAATATATGTTTTCCCACCTTGATTTCTCATCTTAGATGATCTTCCTTCTAGGGATTAAGCTTCTTTAGAAGGACCGGCTCTGATACCAATTGTTGGGAAAAATACTAAGAGGGGGGGGGGGGGGGGGTGAATCAGTAATTAGAGCTTACTGAAATATTTTACTTTTTCTTTACTAAATTCCATACGCAGCTTTTATGAACCCAACTCGCATATACATGTGCATATACCAAAAGAAACTAGCGTATACTGATATAATTTTATTGTTTAGAAAAAAAATCTTTAACTCAGTTTATCAGTCATGCATCTGTTAGATAATCAAAAAATATGTGTAGTAACAGTAGAATAAAACATCACACAATAGCAACACACGTGAACACCAAGATTTAAGGTGGAAACCCAATTTGGGAGAAAACCACCGTTGTTGTCGTCTCTGTCTTCAATATTTATTATATGGAAAACTGATTACACTTTTGTACTGATGTAGACTCATATCAGTATGTTGGCATATACTTGTAGAAGGTTGCAACCTTCTCTCATTCTCCAGCTGCTACTGGAAGGGAGTTACAACCCCCTTGCTTCTTGTTTACCAGTCACTCCTGGAAGGGAGCTTCAACCCCCTGATCAGAACACCAGCTACTACTAGCAGGAAGCTTCTACTTCCCTACTGAAGGCTTCAACCCTCAGAATCACTGTAGACCATGTTTCATCAATTTTCATACTGGATCCCATAGCTTCAACTCAACTCATCATAAATATCATAAATAAAAACTTAACCCAAACTTTAATCAGAACAGTGAGAACACTGTAACTAGAACAAAGAAATAACCTAGAATTTTTGAATAATTATGTAGAATTAAAATCAACCTTGAAAATTCATCAACTTAAAATGCATACGCTACTTATCTTCACTGAACCCGCGTGTATACACGCTTTATCTCACACCAACCTGTGTATAGCTCTGTGAATATTTTTTTTTCAGAATGTAATTAGTCTCAGATCCAGATTGGAGGCTTTCAGTCAGATATATTTTAGAAATGTAGATCCCTTCATCAGTTAGTCACCATCAACCATGTTTATTATTTCATTGATCAGATTTTTATAGAATCAACTTAGCAGCATATACAGTATTCAAACAACCCAGATCTACAAGAAGGCTTCATTGACAGACAACAGAAATATAACAAAAATTACCAGAAAACCTCGGCAATAAGCTTCAAAGAACCCTAACTTCCATACGCTCTTTTGCTAAGACAAAGCCGTGTATATAAGTGCTTTCACCACGAAGAACTAGTGTATATATTTGTAAATATGAATTTTACAGAATGTATCAGATCTATAGGACTTACCTAGATTTCTTCACTTTACTTCAGCAAGCATGCGCTAGATCACAGATCTAATCATTTCTTCAATAAATCATGCAAGTACATAGGTATTTCAGATCTAGAGATCTTGATCCATCATTTTATCCATGGGTGCATCATAACTTCTAATTTATCAATAAGAATAGAGTTCATCCCATGTAGATATACCTTGGAGAAAATATTTAGTAACAACCCTTACATGTGCACACCTTGCACTATGATCTTCTTCTCCTTATATATATTTAGCCTTTACCAATACCATGAGTCAAAACCACACAACAGCCTATGGTATTCTTGGACGGAATAAATTAGACAACTCATCTTTCAATACTATGGGCTAATACCATGGTAATGCCCCTTGATATCAAAATTTTTGGAGTGCAAAAGGCATACGCGACTTGGAACGTACTTATCCACATGTATATGTTGTTAACACTGGAAAATCGTACGACAGAATATGAAATTAATTAATTTCAAGGCTAAGGATTTACAGGGCAGGAACACATTATGGAATCAAGAAGTATTTAAAATCTCTAAGGTTTTTAGAAAATCATATTTGAACTAGTCTTAAATGCTAAATTGCGCGTTTAATCCTTCGAGAAGAGTGCCTTCTGAGCGCCTTTTTTCCCGATAAGTGTGCATTCCTGGAAATGGAAAAATGTCACTTTCCGGGACCACACAAAGCAAAGGACAGTTACTCCTTATATGAAGTCACCTAAGGACAGCCACTAGCGCCTCCTTAGGAACTATGTGAGCACACAATGTAATCATGCCTCTCCCTTGGGTCACCATCCATCATGTACCAAGGGAGGGAAGGAGGATTTGAAATCCCCAATATAAAGCCACCAAGAGAAGAAGAAAGCATGATCACATTGTTATGCTGGCCATAATTTCCCAAGCAATACCAACAGTGTGACCTGAAGCTGGAGATAGAGGGGACTCGATTGTTGGCCACCCAACAATCCTAGTCCATCATAGTAGAGAGAGAGGCAAAATTCATCAGAGGAAGAGCTTGGAAACCAACATCCTTGCATCGGGACCTAGAGCCATTGTCTAGGGGCCCTTTGGCAAGTGGGTAAAATTTCTTCTCCATTTCAAACGTTTAATAAGAAGAGGCCTTGGAGCCATTTTTTGCATTATTATCATTTTGACTCTCTTTGATAACTTCTGTATATTTGTGTTTTAGTTTTAGTTTACTTTGAGCATACATTTTCATATTTTTTCCTCTAGATTATATGATTTTGAGCTCCACAAGTTTCTGTCTGTTACCAATAGTTTATAGGGGTAGACCACACCCCTTAAACTAGTGTGATTTCGTACACCTGTGCATAAAATCCACCACTACATATGCGACTTGGCCTTTAAAAACCCACGTATAGATCCTGCAATATCAAAATTATCCAATATTCTGTTGGTCATTATACAATTCTTGCTGAGCCTCTCTAGGAATACATGTACTCCATCCTTTTCCAGAGAGTTACCATCAAGGACAACATTACAATATATTAGGACATGGAAAATATTTTTCCAACACTCCCTTCATTCCATCCATGGCCATCATCATCTCAGAGGTCATGTTGTTGAATTTTGCAACAAGAAATAGTGAAATTGGCATCCAGAAACAACAAGCAGCACCTACACTAAGTGTGGGACCAAGAGGTCCAAGCAGCACCTACACTAGTGTGGGCTAAATTTGGTGCATGTTTATTTTAGTTATCCCTTAATTAAGGTGGACAATAAAATGTAATATAATGTTAAAATAACTTGTAATAGTTAATTGAGTGTGATAAACTCAGTTAGCTCATGAATTTCGAGTTGAGGGTAGTTGGTGAGGCATGCAGAGTAATTCTAGTTGTAACAGAGTTCGAAGTGCATTGGTGCATTAGTTAATGCAGGTTGTAATCAATTTAACTCTGTTAAGTAAGTTAAACTCAATTGTGCTAATTGTAATTTTTTGATACACTAGTGAGAGATCAAGTGAACTAAATATTATTTAATTCACAATCAGTGATCTCACATGCAACTGATGATTTACTATTATTAACTGAATGCATGTTAGTTCCAGTGGAGACCCATTTGAGACAAAGGTTAAAGGGAAGTTAAATATCAGTTGTGATATTAGCATGCTGCCCAGATGCATTTAAAACACCACAAGATACCCATGATAATTAGCCCAGTCAAGGAAGGCTGAAATTCCTAAATAATAGGGATTGCATTCCACAGGGATTGCGTGAGTAATGCAGGCTGAGAATTGGCTAAGTTTTGGCCCAATTTTGTGTGGATCAGTGTGAGACAATTAGTTGAGTACAGGGGGGCTCTTGTGAGAAGACTTTTATGTAATTGATTCATGAATCCATGATGAATATAAAATAAAATATAGTGGGGTTTTGAGCAGCAAGCTTTCCCCATGAAATTATTTGTGTTGTGGCTTGATTGATTCTTCTTTGCTTCATGTGATTGGAAATTGTGTTTTTAATTCTGCAAAATATTTGTAGAAGTGATTTAGTATTTAACTTTATTAAATTGTTAGATCAGATTGAATCCATGATATACATGCTTGTTGTATAATTTCTACATGGTATCAGAGTTGTGTTATAAACTTTCTACATGGTATGAGAGCATGAATTATTTGGGTGCACGAGTTTGCAGAGAATATATGAAATATTTGATGCAAATTTTTCAAAAAAAAATAACATATTTGGATTCCTTGTGAAAAACTACCCAAATTGAAAAAACAAATCGGTTGAATTGGAGCTTGGATGAGGGAGATATCATCAATTTAAAATCAGATCTTTTGTTAGAAAATTTTGCAATGGCGGGACAATTACAATGTGTGCGAGTAAGAAAAGGGAAGTATGAGAAATCCATGCAATTGTCCCTTCAGAGGGAGCTTTATTTGCATGCAGGTGAGGAAATATTGGTTCCAAAGAATGAACCTCAAGATGCGAAGGATCATGGAGTGGCAGAAACCACTCAAGCAGAGAAATTTCGAGCCAGATGGGCAGAGGGAGTACATGCAGCTATACCTCCAGGTGTGAGGTGGGGTGATGTGCAATAATAATCCCAAGAAGAAATTTGGGCAGGTTTCGTTGAGATGGTGTGTCTCATGGATCGAACCTAGCTACGAGGAGCCCAAAGTACAACAGTATCAGGGTCGGTTAGATTGATGCATTCGGATGTCAGGAGGACATAAATCATAGTGACAGTTGTCAGATATTGGAGCGAAAATAAGAGTTGGCAGCAGTGCAGAGTGCATGGATGTAGATGTCAACAACGCAGAGAATCGAGTAGAGATGTGCAGTAGCTAGCAGCAGTCTGAATACTTTGATGACATATGTATTATATTGATTCAGTTGTTTGGAGGCTATTTAGTTTCATAAGTGTTGCATGCAAAGGTTACATGTGCGAGAAACACTAGAGAAGTGTTGCATGCAGGAGTTGCATGTCGCATGCAAGGGTTGCATGTCGCATGCATGAGTTTTCATGTCGCATGCAAGAGGTGCATGTCACATGCAAGGAAATTCCTTTCTTATTGAGAGGGAGTGTTGAAGTTTGCAACAAGAAATAGTGAAATTGGAATTTGGAAACAACAAGCAACACCTACACTAAGTGTGGGACCAGGAGGTCCAAGCAGTACCTACACTGGTGTGGGCTAAATTTGGTGCATGTCTATTTTAGTTATCCCTTAATTAACATGGACAAGAAAATGTAATCTAATCTCAAAATAACTTGTAATAGTTGACTGAGTGTGATAAAATTAGTTAGCTCATGAATTTCGAGTTGAGGGTAGTTGGTGAGGCATGCAAAGTAATTCTAGTTGTAACAGAGTTCGAAGTGCAGTGGTGCATTAGTTAATGCAAGTTGTAATCAGTTTAACTTAGTTAAGTGAGTTAAACTCATTTGTGCTAGTTGTAATTGTTTGGTACACTAGTGAGATATCAAGTGAATTAAATACTATTTAATTCACAATCAGTGATATCACATGCAACTGATTATTTACTATTATTAGTTGCATGCATGCCAGTTCCAGTGGAGACTCAGTTGAGACAAAGGTTAAAGGGAAGTTAACTATTAGTTGTGATATGAGCAGGCTACCCAGATGCAGTTAAAACATCATAGGATGCACATGATACTCAACTCAGTCAAGGAAGGATGAAAGTCCTAAATAATAGGGATTGCATTCAACAGCGATTGTGTGAGAAAGGCAGGTTGATAATTGGCTACATCTTGGCCCGATTTTGTCTGGATCAGTGTGAGACAATTAGCTAAGTACAAGAGGGCTCTTGTGAGAAGAGTTGTATGTAATTTTTTCATGATTCCATGTTGAATATACAATAGATGATAATGGGGTTTTGAGTAGCAAGCTTTCCCCAGGAAATTATCTGTGTTGTGGCTTGATTGATTCTTCTTTGCTTCATGTGATTGGTGATTGTGCTTTTAATTCCACAAAATATTTGTAGAAGTGATTCACTATTTAACTTTAGTACATTGATAGATCATATTTAATCCATGATATACATGCTTCTTGATAATTTCTACACATGTCACTCTTTTTAATTTAGAGTCTTAGGCTAGTCATTCCATCTCCATCTAAGTCTGTATCTAGATCTCCTTGTTTTTCCACTGAAAAAAAACAAAAATTTCACCAAAGAGGGCGAACAAGGCTTCATTTTCATCAAATCAGTCTTTTAAAGGGAGTAAGCATAGTTAGGAGAATAAAGTAAGACACTTTGTCTTATTTCAAAACTTGTTTCATTGTCAAATTATTCCAAAAAGGTTTGAAAGGATAAAAAGAGGTCAATTTTATATCAAAGGCTTTATCTTAAAGTATAGGATTATTAGTGCATTTTATCCAAAGTTTGGAGGCATTATGTATTATAACCAAATTTTTTTGCGCATTTCATAAGGGTCGAAAATGAAAAAAGAATTTTGTCGTTGGTGGTTAAGTCTCGTGCACCATCCAACTGCCTGATTAATCACTCCACCAAATCGATGACCCACAGCCTTTTTCGCACCCCCCTATTCATCTGACTTTTATCGGTGTGGGGGGGGGGTGGGGTGGCTCCAAAAAGCAGTTTTGTCCCTGCTAGTACCACGTCGACGTGTCAGCCCCTCATAATTTCGCACCCTCCCCCCCCCCCCGCAAACCTCTTACCACTCGTACCCCCCCTCCAAAAAAAATCTGCCAAACCAACCCATTTTACCACTCTCCTTCTTGCACGCTCCCCTCCACTCTTATCCCGACGTGTGGCTCATCTGGAAGCTTTTTCACACATCTACAACCTTTGCGACGCATGTGTCAGTGTGTTGTTATGCATCTGTTAGTGTGTTGTGTTTTGGTATTTTTCTCCCAAAACATTCATCCAAACTCGAGGATCATTGCCATCATTTTTTAAAGCTTCCTCGACAGTAAGTAAGCACCTCATATATTCCTCAAGTCAAATTATCAAGCACAGTGTTGGTTTTCTTGCTTACTTCCTTTTCCACTACATTTTCACTTATGTTTATCATTGGATAATTTCAATGAACTAAACTCTAACCCTACAATCTAATACCCTCGTAAACCTTCCCCGAACCATATTCTATCATTCTCTACCATTCACAACCTCCCTACACTTCATTCCCATCAAACCCTAATTTCATACTATTTTTCTATTACAAAATTAGGAAATCACTGTGTTTTCCTAATTTAGTCACCTCCATCATACCCACTTCACCAAATTTCACATATACTCTGAAGCCAACATACAACCCTACCTCCTGAATTTTTTTGGGAATTTATCTTGGCTTCATTACCCTTCATCTCATCCTCCAAACCTACCCTAACCTTGTCCTTTTTTTCCCCAGATTCATTGCACATACCCACGACATCCTAAGCACCTAGGATTTATCTTTCTGATAGATATTTTGGAGAGTGAGAAGAGAATCCACAAAGGAGGGCGCCACATCATATTTGAACCCTCCACCTTGCAAGAAGTCAATGCCTCACTTTTTGCCAAAGGATTATTTGAGAGGACTGGATCCTTGAAATTTTGTGAGAAAATCATGGAAGAAGGTTGTCATATCCAATTGAAAAAATTATTTTCCACTACTTTTAGTATGGGAAAGGCCATCATTGTAGGTGTAGAGTTCAACTTATCAGGAGATGTGATTTCTTCAACAACAAGCATACCTAGTCATGGACAAAAGTGATTTAAGGGCATGTACATAGACCTTGAAGATTATAAATTGTTCCTCACACCTCATGCTAGAGAGAAACCTGAGTACATATTCCCTTTCAGGAACCTCCTTGACATATATTCTCCTTTGATGAGGTTAACTATGAAATATTTCACATGTGAAGGGAGATTCTCCAGGTTGTACATGTACCATATCAGATTATTGGTACACTTTACCTATACTAAACCATTTGACTTGCCACATTACTTGTATAGAAGTTTTCTTAGAATGACTGAGAAGGCTCAAAGCAGAAACAAAGATCATCACCCAACTCTTTTCCACCATGGTCTAGCCAAGCTCATTATTTTTCATCATCTCTCAACCATCAACATGACTTGGAAAACCTTCATGGAGAGAGTAGCAACAACGCCCACCAATAGTCCTCCTATCATGCATAGCACACCATCACCATTAGTGTCAGTGTATTATACCTAGGGGGGATAATATGGGGTATTCCTAAGGGGGATCATATGGGGTACAGAGGAAAGTACCCAAGGAAATAATGTAATGTAAGGATAATAAATACATGCGCCATAATTAATAAATAAAGTGGTTAACCCACATTATGAAAGGGACCACAAGTAGTTATGAAATAATGTGATAAGCCCATGGTATTAGATGCATCACACATGGTAATTACCCATGGTATTTTATGTATGAATCCTATATAGATGCTAGAGACTCTCCATTGAGGGTGCCAATAATTATTGTAATGATGAGCATATCGCTTGTGGAGTGATCTCTTTGCTTAACGAGTAGTTGTATGGTGTTGCTCTACCTCAAGGGTTTTGATATTAATAAAAGAGATGAAGCTTTCATACTTTCTATTGATATTGTATTTTCAGGTTAGATCTATTACAAGTAGTATCAGAGCACTTTCTTGCGCAGAGTTGGGAAGATTTTTTTTATCATTTTTGCAGGACGTTTTTTGGCGGCAAGTTTGCACAATAGATCTGACTATTTTGGTGAAATTTTTTTAAAAACTAATAGAAGATCTGGATTATTTTCATAAAATAGTCAATTTCAAAAAACAAATCAGTCAATTAGGAGTCTCTATGAGGGAGATATCGCTAATTTAAAATCAGAAGTGTTGTAGAAATTTTATGATTGCAATTCGTGGACGGCTGATATCCTCACATTTTTTGCAGTTTTTGGTGCAGAATTTCAGAAAAATAATTATATATCTGAGCTTCCCTTGAAAAATCACCCGATTTAAAAAAAAAATCAGTCAAATCGGAGTCCGGATGAGGGAGTTAGCACTAATTTAAAATTAGCCATTTTTTTCAGAAATTTTGTGACAGCGGGACAGTTGCAGCGAAAATCTGAGTTTTCAGAGTGCCCAGATCAGAATTTCAAACACATTTTTAGATGCAGAATGGTCATTCCATTTCTGAAAATAGGCTATAATAAATATTTGGAGCCATATTGATGACGTTGTCCTTATTTTTAATTTTATCTCAACAGTAAGTGATTTCTTCAAAACCCTTGCTTTGTTTTAGGGGTTCTAGCAAGATGAAGTTTTTAGGACCTTCTAATGGTCCGAATATTGAAGAATTTATACAATCTCACAAGATTGACTACCCATGGTTTTGGCACGTCGTCATAAGGCATTATTTGGAAGATGAGGCTGCTATATGGTGCAAATAACTTGACAGAGAGTTTTTGAAGTTATTTACTCGTGAAGAAATTGAAAAAATCCTTTTGGGCAAGTGGTCTCATGCCAGAAAGAAGGACACTAAGATCCTAGACAAGAGGTCTCAATCGAGAAATAAGGACACTAAGAGCCCTAAAGGTTTATTTTATACTAATCTTTCTATATTATAGGTTCATGTAAGTATTCAGAAAGAGAACATTATTGTGTCTATCAATCACTGTTGCAAGCATAATTTTATCAATGTTAACGTGGCAAGAAAATTACAAGTTTCAAAAAAACATATTGCAAAAACGCAGGTTGATAATGAGGAGGTGAAAATTTATAAAGATTTGAAGATTTCTATGGACGAGTATGTGTTGCATTCTGATTTTTATACTTCAGATATGGATAATGTGGATGTCGTTTTAGGATACCCTTGGATAGGATCTGTTGGTACTATTAATATTAATGTACAGAAGAAATTCCTGAAGCTTTGGTATAAAAAGAAGAAAATTATGTTACAGTATATTTCCATTAAGGACCAGACTGAGATTGGGGAGGCATAAGCACAAAGCTCTCACAAAAATGGCATATCAGATGATGAGCCTTTGATGGTCGAAAGTCAAACACAAACATCAAACCATATACTAGAAAAAACATCGGCCACCACTCAGACACCAATAGTGGAGGTACCAGAAAAAGCACCAAACACCACTCAGGCACCAATAGTAGAGGAATTAATCAAATATCCTACATCATTTCAATCTTTAGCATATCACCACTCGCATCACCCAACAAGACAACAACCAAAAATATGGAAAAGAATTAGCAACAAAGACAGCAACTGACGACCCACACACAACACATAAATGCAGAGGAACCACCAGAACCAGAGTCCATCTCAAGCGAGTGAGGCACCGACTAGATCGAGTGTTCACCTTTCACTAGGATGGCTCGATGCACGTGCATGGTACCATTGGACTGCTCTTTTGAGTAGATCTTATTATTTGTGTTCTTTTCATGTTTCTGGGATGAAACATGCTTAAGGGGGGTGGAATGTAGTATAACTAGGTGGATAATATGGGGTATTCCTAGGGGGGATCATATGGGGTACAAAGGAAGGTACCCAAGGAAATAATGTAATGTAAGGATAATCAATACATGGGCCATAATTAATAAATAAAGTGGTTAACCCACATTATGCAAGGGACCACAAGTATTTAGGAAATAATGTGATAAGCCCATGGTATTAGATGTATGACCCATGGTAATTACCCATGATATTGTATGTATGAAGCCTATATAGAGGCTAGAGACTCTCCATTGAGGGTGTCAAGAATTATTGTAATGACGAGCATATTGCTTGTGGAGTGATATCCTTCCATAAGTAGTAGTTGTATGGTGTTTCCGTACCTCAAGGGTTTTGATATTAATAAAAGAGCTGAAGTTTTCATACTCTGTTCTTGAATTTATTGGGAATTATTTATATTAATATTATATTTTCAGGTCAGATCTATTACATTCAACATAGACAATGGAGGTTGGGTTTTCTAGCATGCAAACTCAGACTTCAAAGACTCCTAGGGTTGTTGAGTTCTCTCACACCTATCAGAAGGGAACGAAGTAGGTCTTTGCTCCCAAATCCATAAAAAGTGTATCTACACTTGATACTATAGTTGAGAAAAGATAAATAGAGGAGAAAACACTCATTCATCAGATCGAATCACCATTGCACCAACATGATGAACATATGCCCATAGATGTTGACATGGCAGAAAATTTTGAGGAAAAATCATTTTAAGAGATCATAAAGGAGAAGGATGAAGAAATAGTAGAGTTGAGGGAGATTTTCTCCATTGCAAATTATCAGATTACATTCCTACAACAAGAGAATTATTAGCTAAAGGTAAAATTGCTCCTCCAAGACAAACTTAAGGCAGACATAGAGATAGATAAAGGTAAAGGGAAGCAAGTAATAGATATTGATCAAATGCATGACATGGATATTGAAACATAGCCAAGAAGGCCAACTACAAAGGCCTTAAGAGGGCATTGGAGCTAAAAAGACAGTTAGCTCATGCACCTGAACAATTGACCTTTGATGAGCTAATAACTATAGAGATCAATCAAGACAGATAACTCTAGTTAGGAAGGGTGAATGAAAATTTGGAGAATATTTTGAAAAAATCTAAAAGAGACAACAACCTCCAAAGACACATGGCCAACCATTATCGCACAAGAAACAAAATTTTACAAATCGGGCTCAAATAGGAGAAAAAGAACTTAAAGAGGCTCAAATGAAGCTTAAGGAGAAAAAAAACTTATAACTCCTTTATGAGGCATATATGGTTGTTTACCCCAACCTCCATAGGTCTTATAGAAGAAATTTTGAAAAATTTTGAGCATTTTTTTAATTTTGGTGATTTTTTCACTAAACTGGAAATTCAGCCTTCACAGATGTGTAGCGCCAAGTTGTTACAATTTTTACTAGGGCACCCAAATGATGAATGGATTACATGTTTGGATGAATTTTGATGTGTAAATCACATATCAGGAACCCTTGTTGCATGACAAGCTCTAGTTTGGAAGAAAAATCCAAAAAACCACTAGGTTTCTATGCTTCTACCAGTATTTTTGATAGTTTGTTACGCATTTGGAGTAACCTTGGGAGAATAAAATTTTGGAGGCCTTCCCATGGGTAATTTTTAAAAATTAAAGATGTTCTGGAAACTATACACACAGGGCTAGTTGACCTATCTTTCATATTTTGATTTGGAGTCCTAAAAGTCCCTCAAAATCAACTGAAAAAAAAGTGTTACACATCTGCATAGGATTCCTCACGACACTTGTCAAGCCCAGAAAAAGTCAGAATTTCATGGTTTTGTTGTCCTTTGAGTTGGAATTGGATTAATTGAGTTGGATTTTACCTCTTATCATGAGGAAACATGTAATTTAATGTGGGGGACACACACTCCTAGTCTATAGCTGAATGTGAGGGAATGATTTCTAACCTCCCTAGATTCTAGAAAGTGACTCATCTCATGTATTTATGATGCATTTTGGATGGTATTTAGACCCTATGAGGTTTCATGGTGCATATTTTCTACAATTATACCCATTTTAGTCTTTTCTTGGGTTGGATATTTGTTTTTTGTAATGGAGCTATTGTACAAGCCTTTTGGAATAAAATCAAAGACAAGGTTGCAGAAATTGTGTTGAGAATCCTGTGGTATGCCTTGGAGAATTTGTTCTTTATATATATATTTATCTTATCATATTGAATGATATGTTTTCCTCTTTCATATACATGCTTATATGTGTTTATCTTATCATTTATAAGCAGACATCAGGCCTTTTCATGCTTTGCCTTAATAATATTTACATTATGTGTTTATTTTATTCTAAATTAATGAATTCACCTCAGTGCTCATTCATATTTTCCATCATTTCATCCTATACATAATGAAAAACTAAGCATTATGTCAATATACCTACCTGGCCTCATCCATATTCTCTGCAACTTGACCTTGAAATTTGACTTAAAATCTTCGACCTAGTCTCCTTACTGTCATTCCTATCCAGCATAGAAACACCAAATAAAAACCCTATTTACCGAGCTTATATACCTAGCCTAAGATCATTAGGTATTCAATCATTTAATTGACTGCGAATTGACATTGAGAGAGCCCTCTCTAGTCCTGGTAGGGCTAGCTACCTGACCTAAAGCCTGGTCTGTGGCTACCTTCCTTCAATCCCACTCTCAGCCTTGGGAAGTTGGGGGAAGTGATAGAAAATAAGAAGATAGTCACTAGATCCCGAGTATCAATATTACAACCACACTATAACCATCATGGTTATCATACTCATCACAAGAACTATCAATAATTTATTGTATATCAAAGTCAATGTTTTTAGCCTTAATTTTACATGACCAAATATCAAGGATATTTAAACTATAAAGTGCATCATTATATTACATGTAATGGGTATCAAACTTACTCCATATGTATATTACTGGTATGCATTACTCAAGAGTGTTTTATGAATCAAGACTTTTCTTAAGGTAATATTATTTTCATACCTTAGGGCTTAGTTTTCCATCCCAATTTTGCAGCTAAATCGAAACATAAAATTTTAACAATTGTGGTATATTATACATGCCCCATTATATTCAGATACCTTATCAACTTGTAGCATATAAACTTTGATGATGGTAGTTGTAAGACTTGCATATTGTAACTTATAGATTTTATGCTACTTTGTCAACCTGCATAAACTTGCATCAAGTTCCTTTTCCTGTTCTAACGTCCTCTTCCTGCACTAAATTCCTTTTCCAGCATGGGTCATACAAACCATATGGAAATGTGATCCATGATCCATACAAACCATGTGAGTAGGCCATGCAAGCAGGCCATACAAACCATAAAGCGGGAAATCCAAACCATGGGTCATACAAACCATGTGAGCGGTCCATGCAATCCATGGGCCATGTGAGCAAGCCATACAAACCATCAAGCCATGCAAGCCATGCGAGCAGTCCATACGAGCCATCATGTGGGCCATACAAACCATCAGTCCATGTGAACCATAGGCCATACAAACCATCATTCCATGTGAACCATGGGCCATACAAACCATGCAAGCCATGGGCCATGCGAGTGAGCCATATGAGCCATCAACCATGTGAATAAGCCATACAAACCATCAGGAGGGCCATGTAAACCATGGACCATACAAACCAATAACTCATGTGATCCATATAATATCAGAGAGAGACTATTTGAGCCATACTAATGCCAAAATTAAGCTAATACAGAGATGTGAGACAATACGAAACAATAGCCATTACAGAGATGCGAGATAATATGAAACAATAGCCATTACAGAGATGTGAGACAATGTGAGACAACAATCCAATGATAGTAAAGTTCGAGAATATTGTGTAGTCATATAGTGAGATACTATAATAACTATAGGATAATATAGTCTTGTAGTGTATGTGAGATGGCATAGTCCTAAATTTTGAGAGCATAGTGATGTGAGAGAGAAAGAGTGTAGTCATGAGCAGAGTGAGAGTAATCCTATCTCAGATCGAGAGTGATCTTGTCATGAAAGAGATCTTGTTGCAGAGAAGATAAGTGTAGAGTCCTGTAACCAATGCCCTGCAAAATTCCTCATACCATAACCCTTGCGAAATACACAACCTTTGAAAATCTTAGCACCATCGGAGTGTTATTTGGAGATCAAATCAATGGGATATTTATAGTTATTTTCCAATCTGAATAGGTGCCTCTTGTGGGTTGGCCAACATTAGGTAAACTTAGACAATAGGAGGGAAATTTCAAATTGAATTCAAATTTTAAATATATAATTTTTCTTGTAATATTTTCTTGCCCAAAAACAATATTTTCCATTGGGACCATAAGACTTGCAAGTTGGGGCTTATGGGTTCTATAGGAAATTTGTCTCATAGCTGCAAAAAATTTATGATTATTGACATGAAATATTAAATTTATTAAGTTTGATTTGGATAGGACATTGAAACCAATGCATCGAGGATAATTTCCTAGTTATCATGGAAGTTTATAATATATATGAAGAAGTCAACGATTTCTAAATGGTTTGCTCCATATTGTATTTTTTGGCCCATAACAGTGTAACATGGGCTTTAAAATTTGAATTTCTCATTTCTAAATGGTTGGAAATAGGATTTGTTTTGTAGGTGTCCTCTTTGACGACATTGTTTATAGTCCCCGATGGTCACATCCCTAGTTAAAGCACTCAAGAGAACTGTCAAACTTTGGTGCATGGTGGCTAGGTTCTGCTTGCATGTTTTTTTACTTTTGAGTTCTTTTAGAGGTCTTGGTTTTATTTTCTAAATGATTATCCAATGTTTTACCCAGACTTCATTAGCCATGTTTTGTGTGTAGGCCTAGTTTATTACTTTTTAATTACAATTCATAGCTTCTGTAGTGATTAGATTTTGGCTATGTCAATGATACTTGTCTCTCAATCATTTCAACTTTGGAAGTCGTTTTTCTAAGCCTTCTAAGTTAAAAAATAGGAATTAAGTTAAATATATGTATCCATGTTATATTTTATCCTTTTTTTAGGTTTCTGTTCTATATATATTATTTTCCTATTCTATGAGTTTCTTCCTAAATATTCATTCTTAAAAATTTCAGGGTTCTTCTTATTTCCTTGGCAATGCTTATGACATTGGTTGTTCTTCTCATGGAATGGAAATATTTACAACCAATTCTTGTCTACTTATCAAAAAAATAATCAAAACCATTTTAATGGCTTGATAATATTTTTTAATCTTTAATTTCTAGCATTGGATGTGTCAATTTTGAAGCAACATAATTTTCCATGGAAAATGGTCTAGTTCATAATTATGTTACAAATCTTGAACAAATACCATGTAAATTTATAAGAATTATTGAATTAAAAATTAATTATATCATAAATTTGATACATAGGTAATGTTGTCAAGATTCTGTAGTTTAAGTTGATTAGGTACTTATATAATTAGTTCTTTAGTGATAATGTACTGCTATACCTAATATATGCAGCGTTTTTTTTCTTCTGAAAAAAAAAATTAGTTCTTTAGATCACTAATAAAAAGGATAAGTTGCAATCTTATAAATATTGATGTTCTTGTATCAGTTTGGTAACATCGACAAAATTATGTATATATATATATATATATATATATATATATATATATATATATATATATATATATATATATATATATATATATATATATATATATATATATATATATATATATATATATATATATCATTCTGATTTGTAACAAATAGTGTCTTCATCAACCAAAGAAATTGGAATTCCCTTTGTAAATAGTTTACCACAGTCCTACCTTTCAAAGTTGTAGTATTCTCATGAATTGTACCTTCAATGCTTTTAACTGCTACTAAATCTTTCTCATATAGCTCCCAAAATATTATTTTTCCCTGTTGGTCCCAACGGCGTGATAGACTTGCCCTGGTTCTCTGATCACATTTTGAATCAAATAATCAAACTAGCCTTTGCACTTCATTTAGCTTATTTTTAGCTTGAAATATGACTCACTTGATAATACAATGGTTCACACATGATTCTTGATGGATTTTTCTAGATCATGTACCTTTTCTATAATAAAAACAATTTCTTTATTTCACTCAATAAACTATGTCAACAATTGTTCATTTTCTCTTTCAACTTGAGCTAGCTGAGTTGTTTGAGCATGCTTAGTTCCATGCATTTTCAATTTCTTTCTTAAATATTGAACTTCATACTTTGTATTCTACATTAGGGTCTTGATGACCTCCCTGTGTTTTGGATTAATTCCCAAGTTAATTATTAACCTTTTGTATTCTTCGTTCTATATATGCAAATCTCTATTAAAAAAAATTCCTATTTTAGCTTGTTTGAAGCCTTCTCAAGGAGATTTTCTACCTTTATAACTATTAATGAGCTTTTACTCAAATCATTGTAGAGAATATTTTTTTATTGTCTATGTAAATTGATTTTTTTAGGTTATGGAATATCAACCACATTTATAGACAAATCTAATGTTCTAAATTCAGGTTGGCTTGATGGTATAGATTGAACATTTGGATGCATGAGAGAAATTTTTAGTTGATTTCTCTCTAGGTCCATAGTAGAAAGTAACCTTTTCTAATAGGATGAGGTTTATTTTGTCTCCAACTAAGTTGTCATGTCATCTCTCACCTTATGAATCTTTTCTTCTATTTTTTTATAATTCTTCTGCATTTTCTCTATTATGGAATAAGTCCCTTCAACAGAGGATGTTGCTAGATTTGTAGAAGTAGAAGTAGCAGTGCATTCAGGATTTCCTAGCTGCATTTGGAAACCAGGCTGATTAGAGGATTATTTTTCCAATTTCATTTTGATCTCTTCTTAATCCCTTATTTGGACCTTTTCTTTCTTCTGTGGTTTTGTCCTTCATTTCAACATTTATTAGTTCAGAGTATTTCTTTTCAAACTTTTCTCCTTCACTGTAGTAGTTCACTATCTCCCGATTTGCCAATTTTTTCAGCCGTAATTTACTATCATGAATGTAAGGTGTAGAGATAATCTTCATCCTTTTTGGCATTTATAGTTATGTACGACCTTTTCACTATTATCATGAATGCCCCATCATGTCACACATTAAAATATTTAATAAAATACCATAACGAAATATGTGTTTGATACCCAACCCAATAACAAAATAAATGTGCTTAATAACATAAGATTCATGAATAAATAAATATTGCAGAGTTATGTTTGTTTTTATTTTTATATTTAATTTGTTGTTTGATTGTTTTTATGTTTGATTTTCCACCTGTTAGCCACCTATGAATTTTTGGCAAGAAAATAGGTGGCTAAATTGTTCCGAGCCTTCAAGAGATACATTTCCTATGAAAATATCTCATCCTTGAAAGCCTCTGTGTACCCTTTACCTTTGAAAATATCCTCACTACTGTTTCCATCCAAAAAGCCTCACTGACTGTGGAGAAATTGTACTCAGAAAAGGCCTTCATTTTCCCCTTGTATCCCAGCAAAATCCCCTACTTTAACCCTTTCCCATATTCGAAGTTCCCCCTTTAACCCCAAAAAATCCCTCCCAAATCCTCCTAAATTATCCATTTCATCCTTAGAACCAAGTGAAAACCCTTCATTTGATTTTGAATCCCTCTTTCACCTGTACTGAAAGCCTATTTTTAGCCTTAAAACTATGTTTCTAAGACAAAAAACCCATTTTCTAACATAAAACATGCTTAGCCCCTTTCGGCCAGCCCTTGACCATTTCCCCTCCATAAACCCAAGTGCGAAAACCAAGCACTAAGGCATAAGGTGCTCATCGCATCGGAGGGATTGGTCGGAGCGCATTTTCTTTGTAAAGTTAAAAATCTCCGATGCGATGGTGTTATGTTCTGTGTAAGCGCGGGTGCAATAACCACCGTCGATCAATACAGATCCGACGGTCCGCACAAGTCTTATCGCATTCTTCCTCACCCCCGTGTTACCTCCCGATGAAGATCTCCACCGTTGATCCTGAAGCATCTTACAGCCATCACATCACCGCTCCAATAGAAATCGAAAAAGTCTTAGTGTGCCACCCTTTGCCTCCACCGATTGTGATCCTCCGATTCAATCCTGGCCGTTGAATCCACAAGAACCAACGGCCAGGATTTGATCGCGCCCCACCTCATTTTCCCTCTATCGTCCCCTTCCAATCCAATCATAGCCGTCGATCCCCCGTAGATATAATGGTCCAGATGCAATTGCACCATCGCCCATCGGGGATTTGGCCCCTGCCTCCTCCACTTCCGATTAGATCCTGACCGTCCATCTTGTTTGATTGAATGACTTAGATTGCTTCCGCCCGCTTATTCACTCAGTTTTCCCCTGCTCTCCCTTTTAATCTAGACCGTCCATTCTTTATGATCTGACAGTTGGGATTAAACCCGCCTTTGACTTTTCACCATTTAACAAACCCTGCACGTTCCTCATTTCATGCTCCTACATGACCGTCAGATCTCGTAAGCCCAGATCCAACGGTCCACAGTAATATCGCACAAGTTTCGCATCCGAGGTTTAATGTCTAAAATTTACGCGATATGGGTAGTTTCAAATTGCCACGTGTCGGCCGGGGATCCATGTCGCGTTAAAAAAGTGAAAACCACCTCCTCAACCTTTTGTTGCGCGAAAACCATTGTTTCCTCAGGAAAACGACTTCCCCATTTCCCGCCCTCAGGAGTCTATTAGCAGATCCCGACCGTTGATCTCTATAGATCAACGGCCCATAATGCATCTCGCATTCCATTCACATTTTATTCATCGTGTGACCACAGAACTTCTTCGGGTCATTGCAACCATCGATCTCCTCCTGAGATTCGACAGTCGTAATCAAATCACCCTCCGCCCATGACCGGGTCCCACCATTTAAACTCATTCAATATTTTTTTCATCGCATTTTCATGCATTTTCCGTGTATTGCATTCCAAGGTCTAAAACCTATGTTTTTCATTAAACATTATATCATTTCGCCCTAACATTTAAACTTTAATTTTTTCGTTAAAGATCATTTCATTTCGCCCAACCTTTATGAGTCATGTCGTTAGTCAGTATACACCGTCGACCATCACCTCCAGATATGATCGGACGGTCCACATGCATATCTCCACCAAACCTTCATCAGCCGCAGGCTACACCATTATTTTGCATTTGCCACCATTTTCACCACTGCCGCGCTGCCATTTTCACAACTCTCCACTACATCCATCCTTCCATGCATGGATTTCTTGACATTTTGTGTGTTTTTTGTAGGGTTACAGGTAGTGGAAACCACCATGGCTCATAGTCACTGTTATAGTGACACAGAGCGCAAAGGAGCCATTTTCAAAGCTTGATGTCACAGAGAAACGCCGGGGAAGGTGCTTAGAGCGTATTTTTCATTAAAAAACAGAGTTCAACTCTGCAAAACCTCTCCAGCACCACTGAAGCTCGCATTTCATTGACAGAGATAGTAATGAAGCGGCAAAGAGTATTAGTACAAGATTCAAGAATTTTAAAGTCTCTAACTGAAGATCTTTGTCTGCTCAACTTAGTGTTCCTAAATTGAGGTCATAAATTGTCAACCAGAGCTAGTAAACTGTTGAAGTGAATTGCACTATATGTGCCTAGGTATTTGTTTCTCACTACGTTGTGTTTAGTGTTTTTCCAATGTTTTTGGTTTTGTGTTTTTATTCTAAGAGGAAAAGAACTAAATTTTGGCAAAGAGAAGTTGTTGGTCACACTAAAACAGAGCAAAACCTATTCTAAATTATGTATGGCACTTGAGAACAGAAAATGCAATACTTTAACAAGAAAAATAACTCATAGCAAGAACTAAATAACTCATAACATGAACTCAATAACTCATAACATGAACTCAGTAACTCATAACATGAACTCAGTCCCATTCATTCATTAGAAATATGTTGGAATATCTTGAGAAAAGGATAACTTTAATGCAATGAGGTTCTTCTAAGTAAACAATGACTTACAATATCACAAAAATATCATCCATGGTTAGAAATTTATTGGAACACAATTGGAAAAGATTATTTGTAGCATAGTAAGGAACTCTACTCTAAATTAACCTATGACACTGAAATTAATCCATTCTGCAACTCAAATTGTCACTACTAAGCCTCATTCGAAAGTTAGAAATCTTTTGGAATAGTTTTGGAAAAGGCTATTTGTAAAATTATAAGATATTTCAGAATAGTCAAGGCCTTGAACTGATATCACTAATTCCTGTCCATATGATAATGTGTTGGAAGAGATTAATAACAAGAGTGGTTTGTAAATAATGAAGGCCTTGAAGTCTAATGGAACAAAACTAGCATACAACTGACTAATAAAACTAAAAATACAATAGATAAAGTTGAACTAAAATGCATTCATTCAAACTTGAAATACAGTGACCACAACTGTACTAGAATGCCATTATCCTAACTTGAAATACAGTGAACATAAATTGAACTAGAGTGCCATTAATCTAACTTGAAATACAGTGAACCGAAACTGGACTAGCGCGCCATTAATCTCCAGAGTATTACAACTACACTATAATGCAACTAATCTCTAAAATATTACATCCCTATCTCGTTCAGTATTAGTGATATTTTGGAACAATTTGGAAGAACAAGTCTAGTTGTAACAATTGATGTAATTGAGCACAAAAACGTAAAGTTCAAAAAAAGGAAACTAATTCCTAAAATACTACAGTTATATCTCATTCAATATTAGTGATATTTTGGAATAATTCATAAGAACAAGACTAGACTGTAGCATCCAATGCAAGTGAGTATAAAACACAAAGTTCAGAAAATTGCTTAAACTAGGAATGCAACAAGGCTAAAGTTACTTATATAAACAATGTGCACAAAGATTTTCGGGCAGTAGGGGCCCTCTACCACCAGATTAGCATACAAATATCCTCAAGATTGCCTCATATCTTGCAATAAAGCAGTGCTTCTTTCATTAAAGGAAAAGTATTTCAAAAACAAAGTATTACGGTCTTTTGAGATCTAGCAACAAAACATCAATCTAGCTAGCTATCCCTCGTTCTCTCGAGTCATTATTATAAAAGAAGTACATAAATACCCTTGAGAATGAACAGGAACAAGTGTCTTTTTCAATCAAAATCAAATTAGAACTCTTATGGAAGCCTCGTACTTTGTTGGAGACATCTGTAGAGTCCCTGTCCTGGTAGGAATTTGCTTCTTAGCTTTGATCTCTTCCACGTGCATAACCACCTGTAGATTCTTGCTCAGACTTCATAGAGAGCAATAAATGATGTGGGAGCATTGTGGAATTCAACCATATACGTTTTTCTCTTAAGTGACACCTATAACCTATGAGAACATGAAGATAGTTGCGGAATAGGTGACTAGCTACAGAATGGCTGCATTCTGTAGCTGAGTCTAGTCAAAAATTACTACAACAACAAAACCATGAAAATATAGCAAGTCAGTCATTGTATACATTCCTAAAGTGTCTTTAAACAATCCTATTGACCATTTAAGCTTATAATTGATAAGAGACAAAGGAAATGAAGTGAAATTTGGTGAAGGGAAAGGACATCTTTGGGGCTCAACATACCCCCACTGCAAAGTTTTTGCATGTCCTCATGAAATCAACTCATATATTCTGAGACTTTTGCTAGGAAATCTAGGCTTCTTCTGCTGCTTTGCCTAATAGTTAATGGCCTCCTAGGCTTCTTTATGACCAACTTGAATCTCAAATTTATAAGTGCCCTGCTCAACTTTTTGTTTTTCTTCTTCAATTTCTCACTAGCCTTGTACAACTTTTCCATTTGCAGAGAGAGAGTTGTATTCATATCACTTTTCAGCTTAACCTGCTCCCTTAAAATGTCATTCTCATTCTTGATATGCCTATTGAGTACTTATAACTCATATTTGTCTCTTCTTAGTACATCAATTGCATATTTTGGTGGGCTAGGAGTTCTGTCTCTACTTTCTGAGGCTCTCTTCTCTAATGTCTCAATACAATTATAAATTTGTTGTTGAGCTGGGTCTATCTCTGGAGTTTCTTCATCAAGATCCTCTTCATATTGGTACTCAGGTGATCTAGCAGTTGGTGTCTCTTCATCCCCAATGTTTATGATTCCCGTTTGTCTAATCCCTGTTTTCTTCAATATACCTCTAAGTCTATGGCTTGGTCTTGGTTGAGATGGTCCTTCACCTCTCTCCTTGGCATACCTTCTTATCATCTTCTCCTTTTTAAGATGTTTCCTAATTTCAGTCAATTTCTCAGAAACGATCTCCTCACTGTCCTCTTGTATAGACTTACCAGTTTTAGTTTCAACAGCTTCGGAAATTTTCCTTCTCCTGCTTCTTCTTGTAAGCTTTCCTTCAGATGGAGGTTCCTTGGGTTCTTCAAAGTGATTCCTCACTAGAAACTCATCCCAATTGTCTCCCACTTTTCTCAAATGATGTTCAATTAGGATTTTAACAAGGCTGTGGTGGTACAAAGTGGTTTCTAGGAATTGAACCCTCTTTTGTACATTAGAGGCCATTCTCTTCAGACTATGAAGTAGGAAAAAGGGTAAATTGATTTCTTCATCTAAGAAATGCATCATTTACCGAATATGATAAACATAGAGGGTACCAAACCTTCCCTCACAAGTTATAAAATTTTGCAAAATGAGCAACATATTCCACCATTTATTCTTCAGTGCTGAGCTAGGAATGCCCTTCTTAAAAATGGAAACATCCATACTTGGTGTTTTGAGCATTTGCCTCCATGCCTCATTATGAAATTCCCTATTTTTGAACCACCGTTCTCCTATCCTGGGTAATTCCGCTGCTTCTGCAATAAAAACTTCTGTAATAGTGAATTTAACATCTCCTATTTCGACTTCTGCTCCATTGAAGGACCGTGCAAATGTTTTAGTTACCTCTTTATGAAAACCATTGAATTTTTCCAAAAATTGTAACCACCCAGCCTGCTATAGCATTTATCTAATTTGTGGGTAACCCTCTAAGTACTTGGTTCCAACTGGTTCGGATCTTACTATGAGACCCATGGCTTCTCTTCTCAACCTTCAATTTACTGCTCTTCAATCCACGGTGAAAATGGTTGTTAAAGAGTTGTTTTTACCCCAAAGGTGCTTCCTCTGTTTATGCAGTAAGAATTAACTACGGAAGGATGATATGAAGAGGTTATAGAATGAGTGAAATGTGGTAAGGGTGATTTACACGAATAATGAGTTTGAGAGCCATCATGGGAGAAAATACCGCAGAAACATTTTGTGAGAAATTCAAAATCATCACTGAATACTTCGGCTGGTGACGTGACCGAATAGGTCATTTTAGTACTTTAACCGTTAAGTTTTAAATGATGATTTGAAATGGCGGAGTGGAAGGGATTTTGTCCAAATTTTTTATGATAGGTTTAATAGGCATGATCAACACGAATAATTAAAACAAATTTTTGAATCATACATGACCTAACTATACTATAACTTTCATATTATGTCATCATAATAATTTTACAACTTTACCTTTGCCTTTCCTTTAATTTTTTGTGGTTTTGATATGCTTTGTCCTCCTTTGAAAATCATTGATTCTTCAGTCTTCATAACTCCTTTGATTTTTCTTGTTGTCATAGGTGTGCAGGATCAATTTGCTACTGATCAAATGATTACTGGATAGTTGCCTTCTGGATATCTGGCTGCAGAATGTCTAGCTGGCTGCAGAATGTCTGACTGGCTGCAAAATGTACCTGTAGGAACTTTGAAACATGGAATGGAATGTTGTATGAAATGGATCATGAAATATAGTGAAATGGATCAGGAGTGAAGTGAAATGTAATGGAATGAAATGAATCACAATTGTGAAATGGAATGAAACATAAAAAAGTGATCTGCAACTCATGATTTGTAACACTCAATCTGCAGAAAGAGATCAAATTTAGAAATATGAGATGGAAATGAAATGGACCATGGAATGGAGTGAATGAAGTATGGATGAATGAAATATGAATTAATGGAGTGAATGAAATATGAATGAAGTGAGACATGATGGAGTGAAACTTATGATTTTGTAATGACTGCTTGTAGAAAAAACAAAAACAAAAACAAATTTGAAAAGCTAAAGTGTCAGAAGGATTCTGATTTTCACTTTATCTTTTCTGTATAAACATGCTTATCAGTGATTAGTTTTCATGTTTATACTTTTTTTTTTAAAATTTGTATTTATTTATTTATGCTTTTGAATTCAGAAAATTCAACTAAGTTGATGAAGAATAAAAATTCTTCTTCATTAACTTCACATCACTGTTTTCCTGGAATCTCTTGACAATTTCTTCTCTTGAAAGTGGCTTATGGTACAGCTTCAATCTAGGACCATTTACAAGAAAAGTGACCTTCTCTTCATCTATTGTCCTGATTTTTATTGCTCCATTGTCAAAAATTCTTATAATTTCATATGGCCCAAGCCAATGTGTTTGGAATTTACCTTGAAAATACTTGAACTTTGAATCAAACAAGAGAGCCCAGTCACCTTCTTTGAACTTCTTTTACTTGATGTACTTATCATGCCATCTAGTCCTTTGCTGTTGGACTATACTTGTTTTCTGAACTGCATCTTGTCTGATCTCATCCAATTCATTAATATGCTCCAATCTGTGCTTTTGTGCCTCTGTTAGATCAAGTCCTAGCTGAACTGCCATTTTAAAAGTTTGAATCTGAAACTCTATGGGAAACAAAACTTGTTTTCCATAAACAAGTTCATAGGGAGTATGACCTGTTGTGCTTCTCCATGTAGTTCTATAGGCCCACAAGGCTTCAGGAAGCCTGTCTTCCCAATCTCTTCTATGTAAATGAACAGTCTTTGTTAGGATCCCTTCAATGACCTTATTAGTAGATTCCACTTGACCATTTGCTTGTGGATGATAGGGAGTAGATTTTCTGTGTCTGATTTTGTACCTCTCCATCATTTGTTCCACTAGCCTTGATGTGAATTGAGCTCCTTGATCTGTAACAATTTCCCTTAGGACACAAAAACGAGTAAAAATATCCTCAAAAAAAAAATTAACTACAGATGCTTCAGTAGCAAAAAGTAATGGCTTGGCCTCTACCCATTTGGTAACATAATCAGTGCAAACTAATATATATCTCTTTTTTCTTGATGGAGGACTAATAGGTCCTACAAAATCCAAAGCCCATTTTTCAAAAGGTTCAATATGTACCTGAGGCTGCAATGGCATCTCACCTGAAGGAGAAGGTTTCCCTACCCTTTGGCAACTGTCACACCTTTTGACATCTTCTTTAGCATCTTTAAAAAGGGATGGCCAATAATATCCTAAATGAAGGATCTTGTAGGTTGTCATTTTATCAACAAAGTGTCTGCCACAAGGTTCATCATGACATGCCTTGAGAATCTCAGGCATCTCATCTTCCCAAACACATCTCCTATTGATAAAATCTGGACCTGTCTTGTATAACTCATTAGCAACCCATGAATATTTTGCACTGTCATAAATGATCTTTCTTTTGTCTCTTGCATTTATTATTGAAGGAAATTTCCCTGAAACTAAATAATTAGCAATGTCAGCAAACCAAGGAGTTTGAGTAGAAATTGCAAAAAGATATTCATCAGGGAATTGATCTTCAACTGGGGTGTTGTCTTTGATGTTTTGGAGTCTAGATAGGAAATCAGCTACTGTGTTTTGTTTTCCAGGCCTATCTAGAATGGTAATGTTGAATTCTTGTAAAATCAATAACCATCTTATGACTCTGCCATTAGTAATTGATTTATTCATTAGATATCTAATTGCAGAATGATATGTGTGAACAAAAGTTTCATAGCCTGTTATATAGTGTCTGAATTTGTTTATGGCATGAACAACAGCTAAAAACTCTTTTTCAGTTACAGTATAATTTAACTTTGAAGGAGTCAAATTTTTACTTGTATAATAGATGGCATAAGGAATCAGGTCTTTTTGTCCCAATACTGCTCCTAGAGCTGTATCTGAGGCATCTGTTGAAATATGAAAAGGAAACTTCCAGTTAGGGCCCCTTAAAATAGGTGCTTCAAAGATTTTTGTTTTCAGGGTCTCAAAGGCTAACTGGCAATCAGGATTCCACTTGAATTCACAGTCCTTGGTAAGTAATTTGAAAAGTGGAGATGCTATCTTGGTGAAGTTTTCTATAAACCTTCGATAATATCCTGTAAATTCGAGAAAACTCCTAACATCTTTTTGACAACTTGGAATAGATAAGTTAGAGATGACTTCAACTTTTGACTCATCAACTCTAATCCCATCCCCTGAAATGTGATGCCCCAAAACAATTCCTTCAGTAAACATCATAAAACACTTCTCATGACTTAGTGAAATATTTGCTTCTTTACATCTCTTTAAAACTTTTTCCAAGTTTGCTAAGGCTTCTTCAAATGTGTTTCCATAAACTGTGAAATCATCCATATATACCTCCACACAATCATGTATTAGATCTGAAAAAATTCCTAGTACTGCCCTTTGAAATGTTGCAGGTGCATTGCATAGTCCAAATGGAAATACTCGGTAAGCATAGGTACCCCAAGGACAGGTAAATGTGGTTTTTTCTTGATCTTCAAGTGCTACTTGGATTTGATTATAACCACTAAACCCATCTAAAAATGAGAAGTACTTTTTGCCAGCTAATGTATCTAATACCTGATCTATGAAAGGTAGGGGAAAATGATCTTTAAGAGTAGCTTTGTTTAATTCTCGGTAGTCAAGACATACCCTCCATTTACCATTTTTCTTTGGCACAATTACCAAAGGAGAAACCCATTGAATATCTGAAATGGATAGATAAAGTTAACATTTAGCGATTTCTGTAATTCTTCTTTAACAATTTCCCTAAGATTTGGATTCATCCGTCTTTGAGGTTGTATGATTGGTTTACAATTTTCCTCTATATAGATGTGATGAGTGCAAGTCTTGGGGCTTATCCCTTTCATATCAGTGTACTCCCATGCATATGCAGAATAATGTCTCTGTAATATCTTGACTAGCTCTGCTTGTTGAGATTTCTCTAGGTTCTTGTTTATGTTTAAAGTTTTTCTTGGAAATATCTCAATTGTAGAGCTGCCAAATTTATCCATGGAATAGAGAGACATCTGTCTTGATGATAAAAAATCAATGTTGGATTCTTCTTGAAATTGTTCATGTTTGTATTCCGAAGAGGATTCAAAGTTTTCTAAGGTATTCAGAATCTGGCTATCTTCACTAATTTCTGAAATTGTGAAGAGAGGTTGTAAGTCTTCTTCATCCTCTATCCATTGAGTATCATCTAATTCTGTAATTGTTTTTGTTGGAGGATACAAGGTAAATTTCTTGGTTGAACTACCATCGGAGATGTACATATCACCGGATCTACAACTAATGAAAGCATCAGTTGTAGCTAACCAAGGTCTTCCTAATATAATAGGATGCCCTCCTAGATTATTCTTAGGAGTTAGGATCATGAAATCCACAGGGTACTCCCAAGAATCTAGAGACACTGGAATATCTTCTATTACCCCATCAGGTTTGATCACAGATCTGTCTGCTAATTATAATAATGTGGGTGTAAAGAGAAGATTAGGAAGTTTCAGTTTATCCATGATTTGTCTACTCATGATATTGATTGCTGCTCCTAAATCAATGAGTGTGTTTTGGATCTCAATTCCATTGATGTGAATTTTAACAACTGGATTTCCCGGGTCTAGATACTTTGGAATAGCAATCTTACCCATCATGATATCTGCTATTTTTCCTGCCAGTTGAATTTTCTTTATCTCTCTTATTATTTTTCTTGTTTTCTTCATGCTCAACTCCTTTATTGTCTTTGCTAAGATTGGAATTTCCTTGATAGCTTGCAATAATGGGATCTTAATACAAACATTTCTCGGCTCATCTAGGAAATCATAATTAGGCACCATAATTTGTTTTTCTACACCTCTATCAATTTGTAATCTTTCTGGAAAGGGAGGTGTAGAAGTGGATGTTGATGGTTGCTCTAATATAGGAGTTGAAATTATTGGTTCTTTTTGTTTTGATTTTTCAATGTTTGGGTCTTGGAAAGATGTGTTCTCTTCAAGACTTTTATTTATCCGTAGAGAATCTTCCTCAGAATTGTCTTTCTCTTGTATGATTACAGAAGGTTTCCTCTTTTCAAGTATTCTTCCAGACCTAAGTTGAACATCACTAAGGTCTAAAGGAGTGATCAAATAAGTTGGAAACTGTTGGCCTTCTATCATGTATGTGTTCTGAGGATTTTTATTGTTTGGGTTTGGTATAGGTTGGGTAGGCAACTGATTTTTTTCTGAGGAAATGGTAATGGAAGTGGTTGATTGTGATGTTGTGGATTTTGAGGATTTTGTTGAAAGTTTTGTTGAGGAGGGAAATGTGAATATGGTGGATAGGGTGGTGGATACTGATAGTACTGAGAGTATCTTCCATAGGGATTTTTTGCTCCTTGTGCCCAAGTTTGAGATTGATTTTGAAATTGGGGCCAAGGTTGCTGCCAAGAATTCCAATTTGGTAGGGGTTGATTATATAGTTGATCATGGAATCCTTGTGTTTGAGGTCCTTGACAAGGTCTCCTAGAGACAAAATTGAGAGATTCTGTGGAATTTGTAGGAGTTTCTCCCTAAAAGACAGCTTTAAGACCAGGAAGTGAAGGAAAAATCTTGGTCTCATGTTTTTCTGAAAAAATTACACAGGTCTCTACTACTTTTTCATCCAAAGGGCACTCTCTCAAGGCATGCTTCTTTCTAAATTTGGGACAAAAGATTTCTAAGGCATCAGATTCAGTTTTCTGCTTATTTTGTAACTTAAGGGTGTCTATTTGTTCACTAAGACTCCCCAAGATATTAGATTTGAATTCATCAAGCATATGTCCTATTTCTGCCCTACTTATTGTCCCAGAAGTAGATTCACTTGCCCTTGCAAGAGCAGGGTCTCTTGGTCCTTTTATAGTTTTATATTTCCCTCTTGAAAGGTTGATACATAATTTAGCTATTTCAGGTAATGTGAGCTGAGATATATAACCTTTTCCCATCATGTTAAGGATATCTAACCATTCATCCCTAATTGTCTTCAATAAGAGAGCTTTCAAAGTGTCTTGATCTAAGTTTTCCATTTTTTCCCTCTTGATGTTATAGTTAAACCTCTCCAACAAATCTTCCAAATTTTCATCCTCTTTTTGTAACATTTTAAACACTTCCACCTTATGGTTGACTGGCATACAGTAATCCAAATACCTCTCTATAAATTCTTGTTTCATGTCTTCCCATGTCCTAATAGAACTGTTGATCAAACTCATAAACCATTTTAATGCTGCTCCTTTCAATGTTGAAGGGAATAGTTTAAGTTTTTGAGCATCTTGTAAGTAGTCATAGGTTCTACATAGGACTTCAAATTCAAATAGGAAGGTTTTAGGATCTTTAGTTTTAAGTCCATAAAAGTTTGGAAGGACAGAGGGTGAAATGTTTTTCATAGTTGCATTGGTTTCTTCATCTACTATAGGAAACCCAAAAGAGCTTCCCATTTCTCTTCTACCTCTTCCTTTACCTCCTTCTCCTTTTGCACCTCTACCTCCTTCTCCTCTACCTCTACCTCTACCCCCTCAAAATAGTGTGTGTTCTCCATTAAAAACTCCTCCTCCCCCTTCTTCTGCCATAGTTGATTCTTCTGTAGAAGTTGAAAAATTTATGTCCCCAACAGGGGTCTTAGAATCTTCTTCTAAGGCAGGTTCAGTGGATAAAGTGGAAGGTATTTCTAATGAAATATCTGATCTTAAGTCCTCTGGAAGTCTAGGATCAGTAAAGGATGGAATGTGGGTTTGAGTTGAAGGTGTGCTGGCTCTTGGTCTTGGTGAAACAAGTGGTGTTCTAGGAATCAAGCTTCTGCTTCTTATGAATCTACCCCTTGAGTATCTTTCTCTACGCATATCATTGTTTTTGGGAGGTAAGAAACAAGGCTACCTAGTTACACTTCCCCGGAAACGGCGCCAAAATGTCTGCTCAACTTAGTGTTCCTAAATTGAGGTCATAAATTGTCAACCAGGGCTAGTAAACTGTTGAAGTGAAGTGCACTATATGTGCCTAGGTATTTGTTTCTCACTACGTTGTGTTTAGTGTTTTTCCAATGTTTTTGGTTTTGTGTTTTTATTCTAAGAGGAAAAGAACTAAGTTTTGGCAAAGAGAAGCTGTTGGTCACACTAAAACAGAGAAAAACCTATTCTAAATTATGTATGGCACTTGAGAATAGAAAATGCAATACTTTAACAAGAAAAATAACTCATAGCAAGAACTAAATAACTCATAACATGAAATCAATAACTCATAACATGAAATCAGTCCCATTCATTCATTAGAAATATGTTGGAATATCTTGAGAAAAGGATAAGTTTAATGCAATGAGGTTCTTCTAAGTAAACAATGACTTACAATATCACAAAAATCTCATCCATGGTTAGAAATTTATTGGAACACAATTGGAAAATATTATTTGTAGCATAGTAAGGAAATCTACTCTAAATTAACCTATGACACTGAAATTAATCCATTCTGCAACTCAAATTGTCACTACTAAGCCTCATTCGAAAGTTAGAAATCTTTTGGAATAGTTTTGGAAAAGGATATTTGTAAAATTATAAGATATTGCAGAACAATCAAGGCCTTGAACTGATGTCACTAATTCCTGTCCATATGATGATGTGTTGGAAGAGATTAATAACAAGAGTAGTTTGTAAATAATGAAGGCCTTGAAGTCTAATGGAACAAAACTAGCATACAACTGACTAATAAAACTAAAAATACAATAGATAAAGCTGAACTAAAATGCATTCATTCAAAATTGAAATACAGTGACCACAACTGTACTAGAATGCCCTTATCCTAACTTGAAATACAGTGAACAGAAACTGAACTAGAGTGCCATTAATCTAACTTGAAATACAGTGAACAGAAACTGGACTAGCACGCCATTAATCTCCAGAGTATTACAACTACACTATAATGAAACTAATCTCTAAAATATTACAGCCCCATCTTGTTCAGTATTAGTGATATTTTGGAACAATTCGGAAGAACAAGTCTAGCTGTAACAATTGATGTAATTGAGCACAAAAACGTAAAGTTCAGAAAAAGGAAAATAATTCCTAAAATAATACAATTATATCTCATTCAATATTAGTGATATTTTGGAATAATTCGTAAGAACAAGACTAGATTGTAGCATCTAATGCAAGTGAGTATAAAACACAAAGTTCAGAAAATTGCTTAAACTAGGAATGCAACAAGGCTAAAGTTACTTATCTAAACAATGTGCACAAAGCTTATCGGGCAGTATGGGCCCTCTACCACCGAATTAGCATACAAATCTCCTCAAGATTGCCTCAGATCTTACAATAAAGTGGTGCTTCTTTCATTAAAGGAAAAGTATTTCAAAAACAGAGTATTACGGTCTTTTGAGATCTAGCAACAAAACATAAATCAAGCTAGCTGTCCCTCGGTCTCCCGAGTCATTCTTATAAAAGAAATACATAACTGCCCTTGAGAATAAACAGGAACAAGTGTATTTTTCAATCAAAATCAAATTAGAACTCTTATGGAAGCCTCGTACTGTGCTGGAGACATCTGTAGAGTCCCTGTCCTGGTAGGAATCTGCTTCTTAGCTTTGATCTCTTCCACGTGCATAACCACTTGTAGATTCTTGCTCAGAATTCGTAGAGAGAAATAAATGACGTGGGAGCGTTGTGGAATTCAACCATATGCGTTTTTCTCTGAAGTGACACCTGTAACCTATGAGAACATGAAGATAGCTGCGGAATAGGCGACTAGCTACAGAATGGCTGCATTCTGTAGCTGAGTCTAGTAAAAAATTACTACAACAAAAAAACCATGAAAATATAGCAAGTCAGTCATTGTATACATTCCTAAAGTGTCTTTAACAAATCCTATTGACCATTTAAGCCTGTAATTGATAAGGGACAAAGGAAATGAAGTGAAATTTGGTGAAGGAAAAGGACATCTTTGGGGCTCAACAATCTTAAGAATTAATTCAGTGTTCAAAGGGAAAATGTACCAGATTGAAAACCTCATGATTAATACAGGAGGCCTAAAAGGGGCCTAATGCACAAAAAACAATATTGACAGAGTTTCACATTAGCAGAAGGTTTTTCCCCATGAAGGACAAGTTCCCATGCTATTATTTATTCTACTTCGAGCTCCTACGAATACCTACATCCTGACAGAACAATCCTAATGCTACCAGAACATTTGTTATGCAATATGGCAAACCTCACAGTCACTTATCTGCCTTTTTTTTATTCGCTAGCGTGCTACAGAGTACTACAACCAAAGTACATCAAGGAACATACCTGGAGTAAATTGCAGCCTGTCGAAGACCACTCTTTCTTCCAAAGAGTACCGAAGATTAATGCTCATATATTAAAACAGAATGGGTTTCGACCCACTTCTTCTACTCTGTTTTTAATGTTTCATTTAGTATTTCATCTACCTTCTCTGCCTCTCTTTTAGCTATAAAACTCATGAAGAAACTCATTGTAAGGGTTGTTGATAGGATATTTGTGAACTGTAAGCTGTTTCTCTTGAGATATAGTTCTTTGTGTAAAGTTGTAAGATAGGCGGAGGAAGATGATTTCAGACTGAATATCAAGCTGTTGGCAATGTTGTACATGATTGGTGTTTCTCTTTAATATGACAAGCACATTTATTTGGATCCTGATTTAAAGCAGCGATGATGTGTTTCTATCTCTGTCTTTGTTTTCCTTTGTAATTCATCACATTTCATTTCTCTGGTACGCATCAGAAATATGGCATAGGATATACCCTCGTGTGGTACCCTATGTTTCTGCTCTCCCTACCTTCGATTTTTTCTGCTATATGTGTTATCTGAGTACTGATTCAAGTTAATTTAACCAGTGTAGTAGCTAATTTGTACTGCTAGCTGATGTATGAGTTAACGAATCTTTTCTTAGATGTTCTTATTGGGTTTTAATTGAGAGAATTGAGATACTGGGAGTTTAGAAGGCTGATTCTGTCTCACTAGGGTATTTTTCAATTAATTTAACCTTTCTAAGTTCCCTTAAGCTAGATGCTGAAGCATTGAGAGTTCAAAGTCTCTCTCTGATCTCAGGCCTTCACCTTTGTGTTTAAACCTTTAATGTTCCCTTTGTCCGAAGAGTTCACCCTTTAGGAGTTGGGTCACATGTGTCTAATGGCATGTCCTGTCCCTGGACCTTATTCCTAAGTGGTCATCTTGGAGTTTTCTTTACCTTTCACTTTCTTTCTCACCATTTCATATCACACTATCATATTTATGATCCAATGCTTTAGATGACTAGCCCAACTGAAAGCCTGCATATTGAATAGCAATTAAACCCTTTCCTAACTCCATTGCCCAATGGTCTTGAGTGTTCCCTGAAATCATTTCTCCTTTACCTAGAATCCTCTTTATTCATCCTTGTCTCAGTGAACCCTTCTTTCCTGTTTCCCAACAACCAAACAAACAAATTAAACAAAAAAACAAACCCGTGCCTATAACTAGCCTAAAACCTAAAAATAGAGCTTCAAGGACATAAACACTTGCCGGTTATAGAGAGATCCCTCTCTGGACCCAGGAGGGCTAGATCCTAAGGTCTGAAAGTGGTTCTGATGTTGTCTCATATTTTGGTATTGCCAGATTTTCCAAAACACGGGAACCCCAACATAATGGCGACTCCGCTGGGGACAATCTGAGTGTTTTTCATCTTATACCTCTTTAGAACCTCAGAAACCTAGAATCTCTAGTTAGTCTGGCAGTAATCACTGTGGTGGACAATATACCCTCTTGAAATATTCTAAACCTTCCACCTGGCGACTCCATAGTTCCTTAAAGATTAAAGGACTCCACTGGTGATCAGTAGGCCTGCTGATTATCTTGGTGTTCACATAAGACTCCATTAGGAGACCTGCCTTCATTACAACATCAGCCATAACAAAAGTAACAAGTAGGATTAAGCTTCTTTGTTTGCAGACAACATTCTGGCTTCAAGAACTGTTCATACAAGAGCTTATCCTAACCCAAGCCCACCTAAAATAGTTGATAACCCCGAGAGCATATTCCGGAAATCTCCTACACTTAGAAGATCAACTATTTCCAGACATATCCATAGAGCTAACTCTGCACCAGAAAAATTTACAGCTCTATCCGACCCTCTTTTTGACCTAGACTTCCCAAGCAGTTTACCAAGAACTAAGTCATTCAGTAACCCAGACCAGTCAGACCTCGAGCTTCCCAGTTCACCATCTCAAAGTGGTAAACACATTAGGGATAGACAGTCCCCTCCATCTACTCCCCCGGATATTCACTTCATTCAAAACTTGGGGCTCAGTCACCCTAAATCAGCTCAATAGAGTGTTGTTGGTCCTAGTATTCCTGTCATCCACATACCTGCTGCACAAGCCAATTCTTTACCTCCTCAGAACATCATTATGGCAGCCTGGTATGCACCTCTGGTATTACCACAGCCTCTAGTGCCCCTACCCAATGATTATCAATAAAAAATCCCACACTTCACTCCAAAAGAGTCTACCACAGCTCAACACCATGTAGATAAGATGGAAGATTCCTTTGGCTATATGGAGATAGATGATGAGACGGTCAAGATGAGAATCTTTGCCCAAAGTTTAGGAGGTGATGTTAAGAAATGGTTTAAGGGCATACCTCCTAATAACATCCAGGATCTTCCCTCCTTATATCAGACCTTCGTAAATAAATGGGAAGTCAAGACCAACCCTCTCCAAATCTTAGCAGAATACAAGAACCTTAAAAGAAAAGTAGGAGAGAGTGTCCATGACTACTCTACAAGGTTCAAAAACGTTTATAACGCTCTTCCTCCACACATGAAACCTCCCCAGGGTATGGCTCTAGTGAAATATCCCGAAGGCTTTGACGCTGATATGGCCTACCAACTTAGGGAGAGAGATTACAACACATTGGAAGATATGCAAAAAGGAGAAGTGAGTGTAGAGGCTAACCTGACTGAGAAGAAAGCTATAATGAGGGCTGAGAAAAGGGTAACATATAGGGATGATGCTGTAGCTTCCACATCTGATCCCAAGTATGACCATCTAGCCAAAAAAATGGAGAAGCTGCAGCAAATGATGGAAAAAATGGTTGTCTCAGTCAGTAATCAAAACATAAACCAAAACCATAACCAGAACCAGAACTTTAGGAGAAACAATACCACTCCCAACAGACAAAGAGACTCAGATCAACATGTTATTCCCCTGTTTCAAGAGAACTTTCTTGATGAAGATTAGGGAATCATAGAAGAGTCTGAGGGAACCGCAATAAATATGTTTGAAACCAAAAACTCAATCCACAACTGTTCCACAGAAGCAGATCAACCCTCACCCTCATATTGGGATGAGGAAAGATTAGAATCTGAGGATTATAGGCTAGGATTTGAAAATTCCATCATGCAGGTCAGAGAACAATATGAGCTTAGAAGAAAAAAGAGTTTAGATAAGCCCAGACCAAAAGCTTCTGAGATTACCATTAAGAAAAAGCTTGAGGAAACTTCTAAAGCAACTGCTGAAAATAACAAATCAGCAGTTGAAAGTTCTGGGAAGAATAAAGGAAAAGACAACCAAATCACTGATAAAAAAAGTCAACCAAATAGCAGCACTTGTACTGCAGCTAGTGTTCCTGATAAAACAATTCCTAACACTGTACATCGGGAAAGTCAGCACACTGATTCAGCCACTAAGGCAGTGGCTAACAAAACAGAGTCGAGTATTACAAAGAGTCAATCCCTCTTCAATCTGGAGAGCGAAATTGCAAAAATTGAAATCTCTGTCCCACTCTCTGAGCTGGCCACTCAAGATGTATATAAAAGCCAAATTTTTAAAGCTTTAAATCTAGGTGAAAATAGTGACACTGTCAATCTAAGTGATGATCAACTAGCCCTTCTGTTTGGTCCAAAGATAGAAGGAAAGTTTTAGGAAGGAGTAGTACCTCCTTTTTATATCAGCCTCAATATCCATGACAAGATCCTTCACAATGCAATGCATGACTCTGGGGCATCACACAACTTAATGCCTAAGGTAGTTATGGAGCGGTTAGGCCTAGAGATAACCCATCCTTATAAATATCTATATTCATTTGACTCTAGCAGAGTAAAGTGCCTTGGCCTAATCAAGGACCTGTGTGTGAACCTTACCCAAATTCCTGCCAAATGTATGGTTATGGATGTTGTGGTAGCAGATGTGCCACCTAAGTATGGCATGTTATTATAGAGTTCATGGGGAGCCAAGTTGCAAGGTACAATGTAGATGGATGGCTCGTATGCCACAATCCCTGTCTTTAGCCAGCTTAGGAGACTGTATAGAGAGGCACAACTGAAATTTTTGGTCAGTAGCCCTGAAAAACCTGAGAACTCACCTCTGTACTCTATACATACAGATCTAGACTCCTTCATCCTTTGCAACAATGAACCCTTGGGAGAACTAGAACTACAAAACAGAGATACCAACAATAGGGTGGAGCCCATAAATTTCAACATAATGGCCACTCTAGACTTAGAAGAAAACGATGATGAAACCTGTGGACAATGCACTGAAAACGAAACTCCGAGTAAACAAGAAGCAGAATGCAAATAGCTAACAAGTCAGCTCTCTGAACTCCATACGCATATTGAAGAACAAAACCCCCCACACCATGAAATAGGCCTCCCACTGCAGCATAACAATGAAACTAACGCTAGGAAAGAAACCAATGATAAACCTGAGAATGAACCTTTATGGGAAATGAATTTCGATGGTTCTTGTACTAGAAAGACTGCAGGGGTGGGAGTGTGGTTACATAAAACTAAGAGTGACTATGCCGAGAGTCATGCCTTTAATCTTAACTTCAAGTGTACAAACAATATTGCGGAGTATGAGGCTCTCATCCTAGGCTTGAATCTACTGAGAAAACTAGGAGCCCGCAGGATTGCTGTGCATGGAGACTCTGAGTTAATCATAAAACAAGTGAACCGAGAATACACAGCGAAACACCCTAGGTTGAGAGCATACAGGAATGATGCCATGGATTTATTTAAAACCTTCATGGAATATGAACTGGTGTTTGTTCCTAGGAGTTAGAACGTAATTGTGAATGGATTAGCCTACATAGCTAGTTCATATCATAAGCCTCCCAGTGACAAAAAAATCATCATTCAGACAAAATACAAACCTGCAGTGCCCGAAAACGAGAAATATTGGCAGGTCTTTGAAGGCGATAAACAGATTGAGGATTTCCTGATAGGCAGGAACGAGTTTGAATTCTTTGATTCAGAATCTAAATCCGATGATAGCTGCCTAAGTGAGGAACATCTCGACGAAGGAAAATCACCTGGTAACATTGAAATAAACACTTTAACTGAATATATTGGAAATCCAACCGAAGAATACAAAGACACAGTTAAAGAGGAAATAGAGGTGCTACAGGAAAAAGATAAAAACATACCTCGAGGTCTGGCACCTTTAGAGGATATTTTCGATTTCGATGATGTAGCGTAAAAGCCCACCATAGAACACTCAGACTCTGACATTGAGGAATTCAATATAGGCACTGAAGACAATCCTAAGATGATAAAATTGGCTAAGTCCTTGCCCGAAAACATGAAAAATAAATACATTGACTTGTTTAAAGAATTCATTGATGTGTTTGCATGGAGCTACGAGGACTTAAAGGCCTACGACACAAACATTATACAGCACAAAATACCCTTGAAAGAGAACTAGAAACCCTTCAGACAGAAACTTCGTAGAATAAACCGAAAATAGCTGCCTGCGGTAGAAAAGGAAATAAAAAAGATATATGAGGCAGGAATAATAGTTCCTGTGAGGTTCTATGATTGGGTCTCGAACCTTGTAGCTGTGAGAAAGAAAACAGGTGAGATCAGACTGTGCATAGATTGCAGGAATATTAACAGAGCCTCACTTAAAGACAATTACCCTTTGCCAAAGATGGAACACATTCTTCAAAGGGTAGTAGGCTAAAAAAGGATCTCCCTGTTAGATGGTTTTTCAGGTTACAACCAATTTTTAGTACTCCCAGAAGACCAACTCAAGACCGCTTTCACCACTCCATGGGGCACTTTTATGTACGTAAAAATTCCCTTTGGACTGATGAACGCTGGTTCAACCTTCCAACGAGCGATGGACATATCCTTTTCGGAAGAGATAGGGAACTTCATCGTCATCTACCTGGATGACATAACAATCTACTCCAAGACTGATGAGGAACACCTAAGACATCTGAGAAGATTTTTTGAAAAATGTAGAAGGTTTGGTCTATCGTTAAATCCCAAAAAGACTGTATTTGGACTACAAGAAGGTAAGCTCCTTGGCCACATTATATCAGAGAAGGGAATTAAGATAGACCCACAGAGAGTTGAGGGAATACTACAGATCACACACCCGAGAAACATTAAAGAGTTATAGTCCTTTATTGGGAAAATTAGCTTCCTAAGGAGGTTTATTCCCAACCTAGCTGAACACCTCAGGAATATGACTAACATGCTGAAGAAAGGTGTAGGAGTTAAGTGGAATGTAGAGGCTAAAAAATATTTTGAATCAGTTAAACTTGCACTCACTCGGGCTCCTTTCCTAATCAGCCCAGAATTCTCAAAGGATTTCCTGATTTTTTATTTTGCCTCTGAGCATACAATGGCTGCAATGCTACTGTAGAAAAATTAAGAGGGAATGGAACAACCTATTTCTTTCTTCAGCAAAGCTCTAAGGGATGCACCCTTGAAATACAACATAATGTAAAAACATGCCTATACCTTGGTTAAGGCCTTGAAAGACTTTAGGGTGTACATACTGCATTCCCACACCATAGCCTACGTGCCAAACATAGTGGTTAAAGACATTATGTCCCAAGACCCGGATGGGAAGAGGGGCAAATGGATTGTTGTGATTTTAGAGTATGACCTGGAAATAAAACCCACAAAACTGATCAAAGGTCAGGGCTTAGCTCAACTAATGGCTGAATCAAATTTACAAGCCCTTGAAATTAACATGATAGATGCCTTGGATGAGCAGGAAGGATTGCCTGATCCTACTGTTGAAGAACAATTTCAAAATTCTCCTTGGTATTCTGATATCCTGTATGTGCTCACAAACCTCAATGCCCCTCCTGAACTATCAAAAACTAAGGCTATATTCCTAAAGCTAAAAGCCAAGAAATATTGCATACTGAATGAATGTTTATACTGGAAAAATACAAATGGCCTATTGCTTAAATGTTTTCCTGAAACAGAAGCAGAGAGGATTAAACAGGGGTTCCATGCAGGAGAGTGTGGAGGTCATTTAAACTGGAAAGCCACTACTAACAAAATAATCAGAGCTGGCTATTATTGGCCTACAATTTTCAATGACATCCATAAAATGATAATTTCCTGCCATAAGTGCCAGATTTTCGAGGGCAAAAGAAAGCTCCTCCCATTACCCCTACAACCCATTACCGTTGAGGGTCCCTTTATCCAATGGGGCCTAGATTTCATAGGAGAAATACACGCTGCATATTTTTCCCAACACAAGTGGATCCTTACAACCACAGACTACTTCACAAAGTGGATAGAGGCCATACCTTCTAGGAATGCCATAGATTATGTTATCATTAAGTTCCTAGAAGACCACATCCTCTCTAGATTTGGCCGCACAAGAAAAATAATCACTGATAACGCTGCTGCTTTTGGATCCAAGAAAATGATTGATTTTTGTCACAGGTATTAGATAGCACTCGGTCATTCAAATGCTTATTACCCACAAGGTAATGGGTTAGCTGAATCATCAAACAAGAGCTTGGTGACCATCATCAAAAAACTGCTCGAATAGAACAAGAAGTCATGGAATAACAAGTTAGTGCATGCTTTGTGGGCTGACAGACTAAAAAAAAAGAAATCCATTGGCATGTCACCATATTAGCTTGTTTATGGAATAGAGGAAGTGTTTCCTACCAGCCTTGGGGTACCAGTGATTAAACTTGTCCAAGAGATTCAGGAAGAAGAAGACAACATGGTAAGGAGGATAAATCAAACAATTCATCTCCAACAAATGAGAGAAGAGGTCTATAACAGAGCTCTAAAAGTTCAGGAAAATATAAAGAAGTTGTTTGATAAAAGAAAAAAGGCTTGTGACTTCAAAATTGGAGATAAAGTTCTGTAGTGGGACTCTAGGAGAGAAGACAAAGGAAAGCATGGCAAGTTTGACAGTTTGTGGCAGGGTCCTTACATCATACAGGCCACTGTGGGTCCAAATGCCTTTTTTCTGCAAGAGCTAGATGGTACTGAACTGTTTGGGGGTCCTGTCAATGGTAGGATGCTCAAGCATTACCATTGTTGATTTCCAATTTACAGTTTTCATTTCCATTGTACATACCGTTGTTGTGTTTTGTTTTCAAGAAAAAGAGAAAAGGTTTCAAAAAACAGAGAGAAAGAAAGGTTCAGACATGCTCAAAACATGAACCTCTGAAGTGCAAATATTGGCTCTAACATGATCAAAACCTAAGCCAAAATAAGTGAAGACAGCTGGTCCTAACATGCCTAAAATCTGAACCAACAAAGAAGAAAGAAGAACCAGCTCTAAAAATCCCAAAACCAGAGTTGAAATGAAGAAGAAAGTGACTCTAACAAGCTCAAAACTTGAGTCACAAAGAAAGGAAGGATGCTTCAAAGTTTCAGATTTCAAAGCCTTCAAGATTTTGTTTTCAATTTTCAACAATTTCAGTCCATGTGCAGCTATCTTTATGCCTTGGATCCACAACAAACTAGACTGTCTAATCCTAGTTTGACTGTTTTTAAATTTCAGTTGTAGAATGTAGAGAAAAAATCTGCTAGATAGTTTAATCCTAGCAGATATTAGATTAGGTAGAGAAAATATGAAGCCAACAGTATAATTTGGTCTCATGGAGTGATAAGGGTAGAATTAGGTTAGTGTGTTTTCTATTTTCAATAAAAATGATGAAGGAGGTCTGCCAATTCAAATGCACCTTGAAGAAAAAATGTTAGGACTATAGGATGGGTAGGTAGATTTTTTGGGGAGTGTTTTCTGCTGATTGATATCCATCATGTTTGTAACAGCTGAAATCAAAGAAGAGAAGATGGTTCAAGGATCAAGCATCTGGCCTACTTCAAAGATTATTTTCTAAATTCTTGACACCTTCAAGAAGATTCCATCCCCATGTGGAGCCACTGTTAGCCACCTATGAATTTTTGGTAAGAAAACAGGTGGCTAAATTGTTTCGAGCCTTCAAGAGATACATTTCCTATGAAAATATCTCATCCTTGAAAGCCTCTGTGTGCCCTTTTCCTTTGAAAATATCCTCACTGTTATTTCCATCGAAAAAGCCTCACTGACTGTGGAAAAATTATACTCAGAAAAGGCCTTCATTTTCCCCTTGTATCCCTGCAAAATCCCCTACGTTAACCCTTTCCCATATTCAAAGTTCCCCCTTTAACCCCCAAAAATCCCTCCCAAAATATCCTAAACCATCCGTTTCATCCTTAGAACCAAGTGAAAACCCTTCATTTGATTTTGAATCCCTCTTTCACCTCTACCGAAAGCCTATTTTTAGCCTTAAAACTCTTTTTCTAAGCCAAAAAACCCATTTTCTAACATAAAACAGGCTTAGCCCCTTTCGGCCAGCCCCTGACCATTTCCCCTCCATAAACCCGAGTGCTAAAACCAAGCGCTAAGGCATAAGGCGCTCATCGCATCAGAGGGATTGGTCGGAGTGCATTTTCTTTGTAAAGTTAAAAATGTACAATGCGATGGTGTTATGTTCTGTGTAAGCGCGGGTGAAATACCCACCGTCGATCTATACAGATCCGACGGTCCGCGCAAGTCTTATCGCACTCGTCCTCACCCCCGTGTTACCTCCCGATGAAGATCTCCACCGTTGATCCTGAAGCATCCGACGGCCATCACATCACCGCTCCAATCGCAATCACAAAAGTCTTAGTGTGCCACCCTTTGCCTCCGCTGATTGTGATCCTTCGATTCAATCCTGGCCATTGAATCCACAAGAACCAACGGCCAGGATTCGATCCCGCCCCACGTCATTTTCCCTCTGTTGTCCCCTTCCGATCCAATCATAATTGTCGATTCCCCGTAGATCTAACGGTCCAGATGCAATCGCACCATCGCCCATCGGGGATTTGGCCCCTGCCTCCTCTGCTTCCGATTAGATCCTGACCGTCCATCCTGTTTGATCGAACGGCTCAGATTTCTTCTGCCTGCTTATTCACTCAGTTTGCCCCCGCTCTCCCTTTTAATCTAGACCGTCTGTTCTTTATGATATGACGGTCGAGATTAAACCCGCCTTTGACTTTTCACCGTTTAACTGACCTTGCACGTTCCTCATTTCGCGCTCCTCCATCACTGTCAGATCTCGTAAGCCTAGATCCAATGGTCCATAGTAATATCGCGCAAGCTTCACGTTCGAGGTTTAATGTCTAAAATTTATGCGATATGTGCGGTTTTAAATTGCCACGTGTTGGCCGAGGACCCATATCGTGTTCAAAAAGTGAAAACCACCTCCTCGGCCTTTTGCCGCGTGAAAACCACTATTTCCTCAGGAAAACGACTTCCCCATTTCCCGCCCCCGGGAGTCTATTAGCAGATCCCGACCGTTGATCTCTATAGATCAACGACCCATAATGCATCTCGCGTTCCATTCACATTTTATTCATTGCGTGACCACAAAACTTCTTCGGGTCATCGCAACCATCGATCTCCTCCTAAGATCTGACGGTCCTAATAAAATCAGCTTCTGCCCATGACTGGGTCCCACCATTCAAACTCATTCCATATGTTTTTCATCGCATTTTCATGCATTTTCCGTGTATTGCATTCCAAGGTCCGAAACCTATGTTTTGCATTAAACATTATATCATTCCGCCCTAACATTTAAACTTTAATGTTTTCGTTAAATATCATTTCATTTCACCCAACCTTTATGAGTCATGTCGTTAGTCAATATACACCGTCAGCCATCACCTCCAGATATGATCGGACGATCCACATGTATATCTCCACCAAACCTTCATCAGACGCAGTCTACACCATTATTCTTCATTTGCCACCGTTTTCACTACTGCCGCGCTGCCATTTTCACGAATCTCCACTGCATCCATCCTCCCATGCATGGATTTCTTGAACTTTTGTGTGTTTTTTGCAGGGTTACAGGCGGTGGAAACCACCATGGTTCATAGTCACTGTTATAGTGACACAGAGTGCAAAGGAGCCATTTTCAAAGCTTGATATCACAGAGAAACGCCGGGGAAGGTGCTTAGAGCGTAATTTTCATTAAAAAACAGAGTTCAACTCTGCAAAACCTCTCCAACGCCACTAAAGCTCGCATTTTACTAACAGAGACAGTAATGAAGCGACAAAGAGTATCAGTACAGGATTAAATAATTTTAAAGCCTCTAACTGAAGATCTTAAGCTTTAATTCAGTGTTCAAAGGGAAATGTACCAGATTGAAAACCTCATGATTAATACAGGAGGCCTAAAAGGGGCGTAATGCACAGAAAATAATATTGACAGTGTTTCACATCAGCAGAAGGTTTTTCCCCATGAAGGACAAGTTCCCATGCTGTTATTTATTCTACTTCGAGCTCCTAAGAAGACCTACATCCTAACAGAACAGTCCTAATGCTACCAGAACATTTGTTATGTTGTATGACAGACCTCACAGTCACTTATCTGCCTTTTGTTTATTCGCTAGCATGCTACAGAGTACTACAGCCAAAGTACATCAAGGAACATACCTGGAGTAAATTGCAGCCTGTCGAAGACCACTCTTTCTTCCAAAGAGTACCGAAGATTAATGCTCAGATATTAAAATAGAATGGGTTTCGACCCAATTCTTCTACTCTATTTTTAATGTTTCATTTAGTATTTCATCTACCTCCTCTGCCTCTCTTTCAGCTATAAAACTCATGAAGAAACTCATTGTAAGGGTTGTTGATCGGATATCTGTGAACTGTAAGCTGTTTCTCTTGAGATATAGTTCTCTGTGTAAAGTTGTAAGATAGGCTGAGGAAGATGATTTCAGACTGAATATCAAGCTGTTGGCAATGTTGTACATGACTGGTGTTGCTCTTTAATATGACAAGCACATTTCTTTGGATCCTGATTTAAAGTAGCGGTGATGTTTTTCTATCTCTGTCTTTGTTTTCCTTTGTAATTCATCACATTTCATTTATCTGGTACGCATCAGAAATATGGCATAGGATATACCCTCGCGTGGTACCCTATGTTTCTGCTCTCCCTACCTTCGATTTTTTCTGCTATATGTGTTATCTGAGTACTGATTCAAGTTAATTTAACTAGTGTAGTAGCTAATTTGTACTGCTAGCTGATGTATGAGTTAATGAATCTTTTCTTAGATGTTCTTGTTGGGTTTTAATTGAGAGAATTGAGATACTGGGAGTTTATAAGGTTGATTCTGTCTCACCAGGGTCTTTTTCAATCAATTTAACCTTTCTAAGTTCCCTTAAGCTAGATGCTGAAGCATTGAGAGTTCAAAGTCTCTCTCTGATCTCAGGCCTTCACCTTTGTGTTTAAACCTTTAATGTTCCCTTTGTCCAAAGAGTTCACCCTTTAGGAGTTGGGTCACAGGTGTCTAATGGCATGTCATGTCCTTGGACCTTATTCCGAAGTGGTCATCTTGGAGGTTTCCTTTCCTTTCACTTTCTTTCTCACCATTTCATATCACACTATCATATTTAAGATCCAATACTTTAGATGACTAGCCCAATTGAAAGCCTGCATATTGAATAGCAAGTAAACCCTTTCCTAACTCCATTGCCCAATGGTCTTGAGTGTTCCCTGAAATCATTTTTCCTTTACCTCGAATCCTCTTTATTCAGCCTTGTCTCATAGTGAACCCTTCTTTCCTGTTTCCCAACAACCAAACAAACAAATTAAACAAACAAACAAACCCGTGCCTATAACTAGCCTAAAACCTAAAAATAGAGCTTCAAGGACATAAACACTTGCTGGTTATAGAGAAATCCCTCTCTGGACCCAGGTGGGCTAGATCCTGAGGTCTGAAAGTGGTTCTGATGTTGTCTCATCTTTCGGTATTGCCAGATTTTCCAAAACATGGGAACCCCAACACCACCTTTTTTATTTGATTTCACTTTAATATATAGTTGCTTCTACCTTAAATTACCATTGTTTTTCCCTCAAGTAACAATTGTTGTTCCATCAAGCCACAATTGTTGTTCCATCAAGCCACAATTGTTGTTCCTGTTGTCTCTCAGATTGTACAGGCATGGTGCGACAACAACTCAGGTCAGGGGTTGTTACCCTGATCCCCGAACTCTTCGTTCAAGTTGTCTCCAAACAACAAGCTATGGTGGGTAGTCCCTGTGAAATAAGGAAATGAGAGACAATTTGGAAACCAATGAGTCCAAGAGACATGATTGAATGGCCATTAAAGGAATTTTGAGGTCTAAAATGGGATTCCTAAGGAAATTATAAAATAATAGTGGAAATAATAAAATAAGATTAGATTACATCATCAAAATTTAGAGGCAAAATAGAAAAAGAAACTTTTTCAACTCGTATTACTTATCTCCCTATGGGTTTACTCAAATTTTGAGCGAGAACACTCGTTGGATGTAGAATTTGATTCCTCATCCAAGGAGTACTCATGTTTCATACTTTCGATGGACCCTGCTACACGAAAAATGAGAAATATGTGAAAAACGTGATTGCAATAGCGTTTTTTGATGCATTTATCATTTTTCATGTAGCAGGGTCTATTGAAAGTATGCAACATGAGTACTCCTTGGATGAGGAATTATATTTTTCATCTAATGAGTACTCCCACTCGAAATTTGAGTAATACCTTAGGGATATAAGTTGAAAATACGAGTTGAAAAGGTAGTTTTATTATTTTATTAATTTTTAATCTTTTTACTTTTTTACTCCAAAAATGGTGAATCATCCCCCATGGATGACATCATCATCTTGAATTCTATTGGTTCTTATAAATTTTATTAACGATGTATCCCCTTACTTCCCTCCCCTTGCTTCCTTGATTCCCTCTCGTTGCTTCAAAAATACCTCCCCTTAGGAGGCCCATTTTAGACCTCAAAGGGGAAGCAAGGGGAGGTATTTTGGTTAGCAAAGGATTGATTAACGATACCTCCCATTATGTACTAACCACCTAGTTCCTCTAGTGCTACAAACACTATGGCTCTAACGACTGCAAGGTCACTGTGTTAAACACTAAAGAGGTGCTAGGATCCTCAAACTAGATGAGAAAGGTATTCCTATCTTTCTATAAACCAAGATTATGCTTGGAGGTAAATTATTAAATGCAAGACTAGTATTAGAATGATATGAAAGATGGATGAGTGGTCTCAATGTGAGATTACTTAATTTTTTAAGTACTTAATAACAATGATTTTCAATTAAGAACAATAAGGTACTTAAAAAATAAATGAATAAAATCACCACAAGAGAAAGTGTTCAATATTAACAATGATAGATAAATGTGGCAGTAATATAAATAGAAAATTTCTAAAAGACAAGATTAATGCTACTTACGACAATTAACAATCTCCAAGATTATAATCAATAAATAACCAATATGCCACTTACATATAAGGAAAATTTTTAAATCTCTTATCACAATTATGATTAGAATAGCATCTACAAGAGATATCCAATTTAAAAATGAGCAATGAATCCACTTAATGATAGTAATGGAAATGAGAAATTAAGAGCATTAATCCACAATGTCACTTAGAGCAATCAGCCAATTAAACACTTATCAACTTGATTGGAGCACTTGTGTGAATGCAAGAGTGTAAAAATTGCCAATAACTAAAATTAAGCCCAAATCACTTCAACAATGAATGATTATGAATTGTAAAATTTCCTTACCCAAACTTAGAGAATTATACGTGATTTATTATTGTTGCAACCTTGTATTCATAGGTCTACAATTTTATATCAGCAGTCAAGAAGTCATGCAAGATGCCAAAGATAAGCTATAAATCAATTCATTTAACTTCCAATGATATTCACTTGATTGTAGGACTACTTAGACACTATAGATCAGATTTATTATGCTCAGATCATACCTCAAAATGATGTATATAAGATATGTAATAACTCATAAAAGCAGTGATTCGGTGCTTAATAAACCAACAAGGTGCCTAAATACTAAATTCAAATAAGCTCTAATGATTAGCTAATCAATTTGAGTGATTTTTAGATGATATTTAATCAATTTTGATTATTCTTATTTAGTTTATATGACTGCACAAATGGTTGTAGCAAACATATTAGATCTAGAAACTTCCCAATAATCCTAAAAAAATAACTTATATCCAATCAATTCAATCATAATATTAATGTTCAATGCCTTAAGTGAATTGTTAATGAATTTATACTTATTTTATGTGTATTTATGTCATGAATAAATTGTTGTAACAATTATATCATACCTGCAACTTTCATATCAGATCTTGAAAATTATATGAAAACCAACATAAAACAATAAAATTAATAGATCAAACTCTTGTAATTTATTTTTTATGTATTGGATGAGTTATTAGCTTACTGTGTGGGATATTTAGGCTTGCTTTATGATGATTATGCCATTGTTATATAAATATATCAAGTCTGATATAAATTATGCAGTCAATTAAAATTAGAGATGAAGGTAATAGAAGCAAACCCCAAATCCTTAGGGCATATATATGCCAAGTTTGGAGATGTGAGATATATCACTCCTCAAATTGTTCGCTCAAAACCCAAATATTGGGCCTTTATGACTTTTGCAATCACAAATTATTAGAGATAAAATGCCAATCCCTTGAAGAAACCCTTGTTTGCAATGAGGTCTAGACCTTGTAGGGCTTATGGCCTTCTTAATGCTTGCAAAATAGGTCCCAAACACTAGCCTTTTAGGTTGGGTAAGGGCTAGGGACTTCAAAAAATGGTTTTTTTCTCCAATTTGAAAATAAACAACCTAAAAAATGGGCTCAAATACCCTAGATGTCTAGGGTTTTTTAAGGGTTGGAAACTTCATAAGTTTAATCTTTTATTTGATCCCTTGAGAGATTTCACTTGTACAAATAAAAAACAAAATTCCAAAAAAAAAAACCAATATATACAAAAATAAAATAAAAACCCCAAGAAATTATATACAATGTTTTTTTTTCAAAGGGTTAGTGAAATTATTTACATAATAGAAAATACAAGGTGAAAGGTTAGTATATATAGACACAAATTAGAGAAACTATTTTCAAATTTTGAATGTGGGATAAAAACTTTACAAGTAAAATTTGAATTTCAAATTAAAAGTTAAATATAATTTAAAAAATTAACTACAAAATTAATATTTAAATCAAATAAATATTTACAATTTTGGAATCTAAAAATTATTTACAAAATAAATCTAAAGAATATTTACAAGTATGCTAAAAACCCCAAAACATAAAATTTAAAATAAAATCCCAAACCCAAATAGTTGCAAAACAAGGGTTAGAAATTTTCATTTACAAACAATATACTACAAAAATAATTTACAAGTTATTTACAAATATACAATGCTTGTAAATAAATATTTTTTAGTAAATAATTTTTTAAATGATGAATAATGACCATAGATAAGATGTGTTTCAAAAGTTATGGTATTGCCCACATCCTTAGCGAAGTAATAAAACCAAACAAAATTCTTAGAGCACAAACAAGGTTGGCTCTCCTTTAAAGTCTGTGAACTTGGAGCACAAGGGTTGGGGAACCTGCAAAATCTATATATTTTCTTCAAGAAATATTGTTAGACATATGGTGAATCAGATCAGCTAAAATAGACCCAAAATCTATTAATATAATGTTCTTATCACCATCTAATGAACAAACAAACTTCAAAATTTTAAGCACAGTATCTAAGCACATACCCAATACATATCGCAGATCATCGGACGAAGAACACCATGAAATGAACCCCAAAGTTTTTTATTATGATATTTCAAATGTTCCCAGTAGATTTGTGGAACAAAACAAACATCAAAAAATTACATAGATTAGATTCATAACTTTCATCATGAATTGAGAAGCAAAATGTCCTCTAATTTAGACAAATCCTCCTAGTGGAAATAACGGCTAGTTGGCTTGATCCCCTTCAAAATAACCTTGACCGTTGATACATATTTGATCATATTTTAATCTCCAACATCGAAAAATTTTATTTTTGAGGAATTTTTGAATTTCTCATTCAAATCATTTTTATTAGCTCACAAATAATTATTTTGAGCTAATTTCCTCAAAAAACTGACTTTGACTTAACCACCAAGTTCCAAGGGTCCAATGTTTCTTGAAATTTTCAATATTCTTTTGGTGGGGGACCTCCAAAAATTAATTTCTTTTAGACCCAAATTTTTCCACTTGGAAAAATAAAATTCTCTAACATTTTAATTTGACTCTAAATTAATTAATTTTTTGGCTCAGGATTTAATTTTATTTTTGCCAAAAAAATTAATTAATTGACTCATGAGGGGAGTAATTATTTTTCCACCATTTAATATTTTAGCCATGGTGTCTAAGTATAAGGGACCATGCACTAAAATAATTTTTACATAAGATTTTACAAATTCAACCCTCAAAGGGGGAATACTCGTTCATCATTGACCCCCAAAATACTTACCCAATTCTACGACACAATATGATCTAGTAGACCAAGTGATATGTAATAAAATAATTTATCCAACTAATTTAAATTATTCCAAAATAAATTTTACAATAGTCTTGACTAAAACATTAGGAGTCACCTAAGACCTTGAGGATAAACTACGCCCTATCTTTGGGGTTTAAGCTGGAGGGAAAAACTTTGTCGATTATCTGTGTTTAGAAACAAACATAATGCAGTGAGACGAAAAACCTCCTAGAATGAAATATGTCGCCAAAATAATAGGCTTACCTAGGTTGTTACATAATTAAACGGTCGTACTAGCATCATTTACATTACAATTTTCAAGAAATTGGGTTTACAATGACATGAGAACTACTTGGATGATTATTCTAATCTTTGAAAAAATTTGCACAACTACTTCCTTGGACTTGTGATAAAATGGGTGCAACGGTTCCCTAAGGTCTCAGTTGTTGCTACCTCTAATTCTCTTTTATACATTGTGCCCCTTAGGACTTATTATTTTCTATGATATTTTAAATTATTGCTGTCCTTACTAGTGATTATGTTTGGATTGAAGAACCTTACCATCCTAATATCACTTGGGGGATAAGGGCTTTTCATGGGTTAAAATTTTTTGAGTGTGTATCATTTCACTCTAGTTATTCTTTTTACCTTTTTCAAGAAACACACACACACACACACACACACACACACATATATATATATAGAGAGAGAGAGACCTTTCCAAATCAACACCAGTAATATAGCTTTCTATGGAGAACCATTTTTATAAATATCTCCATAACCTTTAAAAAATAAATGTTTTCATTTATAATTATTTAGGACCTTTTCCCTATTCTCCAAAATGCCCCATCATATCACACATTAAAATAGTTAATAAACGACCATAGTGAAAGATGTGTTTTGGTGTGTATATATATATATATATATATATATATATATATATATATATAGAGAGAGAGAGAGAGAGAGAGAGAGAGAGAGAGAGAGACCTTTCCAAATCAACACCAATAATATGGCTTTCTATGGAGAACCATTTTTATAAATATCTCCATAACCTTTAAAAAATAAATGTTTTCATTTATAATTATTTAGGACCTTTTCCCTATTCTCCAAAATGCCCCATCATGTCACGCATTAAAATAGTTAATAAACGACCATAGTGAAAGATGTGTTTTGGTACCCAACCCAAGAACAAACTAAATGTGCTTAAGAACATAAGACTCTCATAAATAAAAAAAGATTGCATAGTCATGTTTGTTTTGCTTTCTATATTTAATTTGTTGTGTTTTATTTTCCACCTTTTATTTGTTTTTAATTTAAGATATAGTTTATGCTACCTCAAATTACCATTGTTTTTCTCTCAAGTAACAATTGGTTTTCCCTCAATTAACAAATATTGTTCCCCCAAGTAATAGTTTTTGTTCAGTAACAATTGTTGTTCCCTCATATCTCAATTGTTGTGACATCTAATTCTCTTTTATACTTTTGTGCCTCTCGGGACTTGTTATTTTCCATGATCCTTTAAATTCTCATTGTCCTTAATAATGTCTATGCATGGATTGAATAACCTTACCATCCTAAGATCACTTGGGGGGTAAGGGGTTTTCGTGGGTTAAAATTTTTTGAGTATGTATCATTTCACTCTATTTATTCTATTTATTTTTTTCAAGCAACACACACACACACACACACACACATATGTATGTCTTTCCAAATCAATATTAGCAATATGACTTTCTATGGAGGACCATTTTTATAAATATCTCCATAACCTTTTAAAAAACAATGTTGGAATTTATAATTATTTAGGACCTTTGCGCTCTTCTCAAGAATTCTCCATCATGTCATACATTAAAATAGTTAATAAAAGACCACAGTGAAAGATGTATTTTGGTACCCAACCCAAGAACAAACTACATGTGCTTAATAACATAAGACTCTTGTAAATAAATAAATATTGAATAGTTATGTTTTCTTTCTTTCTATATTTAATTTGTTTTTTTTATTGTTTTGTGTTTGATTTACTTTTTTATTTGTTTTTCTTTAATATACAATTGTTGCTACCTTGAATTACCATTATTGTTCCCTCAAGTAACTGTTGTTGTTCCCTCGGGTCTCAGCTGTTGCAACCTCTAATTCTCTTTTATACATTTATTCCTCTTAGGACTTGTTATTTTCTATGATCTTTTATATTCTCATTTTCCTTAATAGTGGCTATGCCTAGATTGAAGAACCTTACCATTGCAAGATCACTTGAGGGTAAGGGGGTTTTGTGAGTTAAAAGTTTTTGAGTGTGTATCATTTCACCCTATTTATTACTTTTATCTTTTTCAAACAACATACATACATACATACATACATACATACATATACACACACACACACACACACACACACACACACACACACACACATATATATATATATATATATATATATATATATATATATATATCTGTGTGTGTGTGTGTGTGTGTGTGCTTTCCAAATCAACACTAGTAATCATGACTTTGTATGGAGGACCATATTTATAAATATCTCCATAACCTTTAAAAAATCAATGTTAGAATTTATAATTATTTAGGACCTTTGTTTTATTGTCTAGAATTCCCCATCAGTGTCACACATTAAAATAATTAATAAAATACCATAGTGAAAGATGTGTGTTGGTACCCAACCCAAGAACAAACTTAATGTGCTTAGTAACATAATATTCTTGTACCATCCATCTTCCACAAACTCAAAATATATTTATATGAAAACTTATCATTAACACGAGATGGAAAAACAAGTAAAATTGTCAGGGTATTGAACTGTCCTACTAGCAACATGACTATGCTTGTATGGTACTAAGGCAAACCTGTGGGGGTACTGAACAAGCCTATTAGAAACAGGGCTATCCCAGGTTAAGATAGGTGAAAATACATATAATAACACAATATCACTTACCTTGGGAAGGGCCCTGGTCATTTTTTTCCACTATTTTCCTTCTAAATAAAGTTAAAAAATTAACTTCATACTTTGGATTTTTGAGAATGGTTCAAAGTTTCTTATAACTATAATGTCCCAATTTTTTTTATTTATCCCAAAATATGTGAATATTATAAAAATTGGGACCCTTAGAAGTCATTTAACCCTGATTTTATGGTGAATGTTGATTATAATTTTCTAAGAAAAAGGGTAAATCATTATATAACTAGGGATGATTGTATTATTTACACTCTCACTTTCTAACCCACATTTGTTTACTTTAGTTCTTCCTTGTCACTCCATTTGTTGGGAGATATTTAAATTCATTTTTTCTATTTCAATTCCCGAGGCTTAATGAGATAGTGTATATACCCATTTGAATTCATTATACCCACTATGTGCTTTTACATAGTCACTCCCAATCTGGTAGTCCATTTTCCACCATTTATTCCTACTCGACATTTTCCGTAAACCAACTACTCTATTCTCTCCACCAATGATTCAATTGTTGGCCGAGGGTATCCAATATGTCTATTGGGGTGGGGGGAGGTTATGACACTATGCTTTTCTTTATACTTTTTCGTATCACTCACATGCCTTCCCATAATTCGATAGGTGTTACCTTAATTTTTTGTATTACTTGTCGTATCACACACGCCTTCCCATAATGAAATTGTTGTTACCTTTGTTGTATTATGAAAATCAAGTAGAATGGATTCAAAAATTTTGTATCCTTTAACTAGCCATTATAAGTAGTTCCAAATAGAGAAAAAAGCAAAAAATGGGAGGAAACCCCATCTTTTATGAACCACACAAGCTAAGGGTGACACCACAAGTAAAATAAATCCTAAGATGCACCCGATGGATGCGATATTTTAATAAATTCCAAGGTTTTTATAAAGAAATCACACTTGAATTTATGCAAAATTTGCGTAACGAAATAATAGTGGTGAAGAATTTGGAGGCGCAAGTATCATAGGACATTGTAGCCAAGGTCACCAGATTGCCAACCAATGGAGAGACATAATATGAGTTGCATACACCATTAAACCATGCAGCTCAGTTGTTTCTTAACTAAGGTCAGGAGCTGGTGAAGAATGGAAAAGGTTATAATCCTAGCTCACTTCCAAACCCATGGAGGGAGATAATAGAAATTATTTAGTGGTACATAACCCGTGACATAATATTTGAAATGGTATGGGCCCATCATTTAAAGTTGATGGCTCACTTGAAGCAGAATTTAATCCTAAACATCCCTTTCTTCTTGAGCTCTATTGTACATGAAACAACTCATAAAGATAGGCACTCCAAGGATCCTTGTGTACTTGTATCGTACCATGGCTTAATTAAAAATTTCGGTCATAATAAGCCTACAAAAAACCCAAATAAACTAGGCAAGATTTATCAGGGTAAATGAAGAATAAAGAGCATAGCATCATTCTAATAATGAAAATTTATCAAAGGAAGCTTCAGGGAAAGGAAGGGAAAATTTCAAAGTTCCTAATAATGAAAATAATTTTCTTGGTCAATCAATTCTTCCACCAAATGAGGAAAAAGGTGAAGAAGAAAACCCTACTAGCCTCAATGAGGGGATTGCTTTTATGGAAAGAATTTTAGAAACTTTAACTTCTAATGTTACCTACGTTGGGATCCTCTAGGAGTAAAAATTTTAAATAGAAATTGTAGCCCTTGAAGCTCCTCAGGAGAACGCTTTTCAACCAGATATCTTAAAATTTGAAATTCCTCAACCATAGACTCCTTTAGTTTAGCCTTAAATTGTCTAGCTGAAACACCCTCAAACTAAATATGTCCAAGTATATACCCTACAATACACTCCTCTTTTAAATGATACTTTGTGTGTTACAACATTTAATAGGAGGAAGCTACCTATTTTATATGAGACTTTGTGTGTTACAACATTTAATAGGACATAAAAATAGGTAGCTTCCTTTTTGGCCATTATACCCAAGGGTAAAAGACGCTCGACCTAGTTGGCCAAATATTCATCACAACAATGTTCACCAAAATCAATTACCCCTGCAGTGGATTTGATTGGATAAGAAGCTAGTGATAAACAAAATTAGGAAAAATTAGACACATATATAGTCATGGATGAATAAATAGCAACAACTTTACCACCAGAATCAAAAGTAAAAAAATCTAAGGATTTTGAAAAATCACAAGAAAATGATATAATCAGGAAGCCTAGAATTGTGAAAATGTTCAACCATCAGAAGGGGTAGATTATATTCCATTGGAACTGATGGACATTGAAGAAGAAACAACAACTGTAGTTCAAACCCCTCATGTTGTTCCTTCATATTCTACATGGAAATTAGTGAATTTTGAAGTCACGAAGGAAAAAGAAAAGAACAAAGTATTGTCTAAGTGAATTGTGTCTTTGAGAAAGGAGAATGCTACTATGAAAAGAAGAATACGAAAATTAAAAATACAATTGGCACCAAAGAAACACCAAAATAACAATAAAATAAGAAGGCTTGTTAAATGTCAAAATATGGATACTAAAACAAAGGAATTGGTCTTAATTGAGAAAGATGTTCAAATTGAAGATGCACCCCCATACACATCATTGATTCAAGACATTGAAATATAAAAAATAAGAATAATTTTGGATGAATATAAAAAAAGGAGACCATACCTTATAGTCAGCACTAGAAATTGGTTAAGAAAATTTTCACATTGACAAATGTGGAGCAAATGTGGAGTTAGAAACAATCCATGAATTAGAAATTTCTCAACTGAAAATTGGGAAGTTATAGGGACAAGTTCAGAAACTAATTCAAGAAAAGGACTAGAGTTGGTCTATCATTTAGGATATTTTGTCTTGTTGAGCCCAAATTTGCAATTATGCTTTGATTTTAGTAGAAAAATACTTAATGTTTAAGGTCAATGCTTTACACGAGGGCCTACCCTTATAGAATATTTGGAATTTATAAACATTTATCCCAAGCAGAATGAACCCACATAGTACCTCATGTGTGAGTTATATATGCATAACTTTTTGTTGATGGAACAAAGAGATGAAAAATTTTACCCTTTGTGGGATATGTACAACTTCAAGCTTTCATATCTTTTTCCCTAAATCAGATTAAGTGGCATAAGGCTTATATTTTTTTTAAGCGAAATCAAACATACTATGAATTGTGGGTTATGAAAGAGCTTGAATCTTCCTATCAAACATTTTCTAAGCATTTCAATTTTTTTAAGTGACCTGATGTTCCTTCTACATAGTCCAATTCATGAAAGGATATTAATTTTGGGTGTTGAGTATTTAAATGATATTGCTGAGGACGCACTAAAAGGAGCTAAGTTGAGATGGAGACAATCCTCAAATTCTAATAGGAGTAAATAACCTTTTTGTGTCTATAATTTTGAACAAGCACTTATTAGGATTAGTAAGTACATTATTCCAATCACTTGGCTTGGTGTTCATTGGTTAGGATGTAGATACTGACCTCCCTTGATTTGGTGCCTAGCATAAGTGTATTAAAGTTGGCCAAAAATTTTCTAATAGTGATGAACAAGTGGGTTTTGGACAAATCAGAACTAGGGAAGGATTTAGGATTGTAGGGGAGGCTACTTATGAGGCCTACTCATTAACTACCCCACATCTTAATTATCTCTTTTCTACGTTGTGACAGGTTGCATGAGGACATGCACCAACAAGGTCACTTAGGGGTGATGTTTGGTGGTATAACTGTATCATTTTCCTTTATTTCATTTTTCATTTATTTTATTAGTAATTATCTTTTTTTGATCCATGTATGTATTTTTTTACTCATCATGGCTTAAGATTTGATGAAATTCATTTATTTATAAATTTCTATTATAATGAAATAAATTAAATATTTTTATTCATGATTAAGCTAATTAAATATGGAATAGGATTGTTATAAAACATGAATGTTAAAGGTTGGTGTGAAGCAGTTGCATTGAAACGATTTTTAGCAAGGAGCCAAAAGATGAAGAAAAAGTTGTTCCTATAATGAGATATATTTTATTATTCCTAGCAGATCTTCGGCTTCTTTGAGTATTTGGATTTCTTCTGAATTAGAAAGAACATCCTCGGAATATTTGATTCTTAGGTCATTCCTTATCTTGTAAAACCTTAATATAAATCTTTCATATGGTATAAAATAGGACGATCTGCCTCTAACTATGAGATTTGGGATTGTAATTGGAACTCTGAGACATAAAATATTGCATCTTATATATTTTCTCTAAGATTGATTAATGGAAGAACTTTTTTATTAATTCCAAGGTTTATTTGTAAATTCATTGATTTGTATTTTTAACATGCGTGTTGATGCCTCGGAAGTTGGGCCCATTTCCTTGGACAAGCACAATATCTTTGTATGATACATATTAGATAGTTTTCGATTAAATGTAGTTTCTTTTCTATGTTGTTACTTGGATTGGTTAGTGTTGTTTCTTAATTAATCGATAAGTAGTTCTCAACATTTGATTTTATACGAAGAAGTATGTAATGATTCCATTTTACTTGGTGTTTCCTTAGAATGCACATGTTGTTCCTCATCTTCACAGTGTTGTTTCTAGAGAGAGCTTCTTGTTACTTGATCTATGATTGGAAATTTTGCAAAACAATAATGCGATAGGTCCCCTTCCCTTAACGTGCAACCAAAGGAGGGGTGTCGAAACCTGTCGAATTAGAATACAGTTTCAGATCGATAACAAATATTCACAAAAGTTACACTTTGTTTACTCCAAATTTATTTGGCATAAGACCCTCCTTCTCTATATTTTTAAGCGTTGCAAATAATCCAAATTAGCCCACATATAACAAGGATCCTTTTCAATTATTTTCTTTTTATTTACTTTTTTTTTAATTATAAACTTTGTCTGTATTGCAACACTGGTCTAACCTCACGATGCTTTTGTTAAATTGTTGGTGCCATCGGTCTTGAGACCGAATTTCCAATAGCAAAAATGTCACAAATATGGTTTGTGCATTGCAACATATTTTTTAAAATTAGTGATTATGTAGTTATCCTAATAGGATTTATCATGTCCTATACATCACAACTACGACATTGGCATCACAACATATTTTTGATAAAATTAGTGGGATCTTCGGTCTTGCAAAGGGACTTCCCACCACACAAACACCGCAATTATGGCATAGTCGTCGCAACATAAATGGTAGAATTAGTTCATGTGACAGGCTTTCCCATGGCATAGAATTCGTAACTATGAAATGTGCATCACAACATACTTCGTAGAATTAGTGGGCCTATCTGTCTTTCGATGACATTTCCCATGGCTAAACGTCACACAACTGTCATAAATAGGTTTTCTGGGAGTAATAATTGAGACGCACCTTGTGACAAATTTTCACACACCTAAAGGTCACAATTATGTCAAGTTTATGTTAGTCTTCTGAGATTTGTTTTGATGACAGAAACAAGTAGTATTATTGTCGGAATTGTGACGATAGTGATGTCAAATTTTTGATGTCGGAGACATCACAAATACGACTGTAAATTTTTCAACGTGTTGAAAAGTCTCCTTTTTGTCATTATAGCTACGAATGAGCGTCACAAGACACATGAAGAGCCATAAAAAATCGGTTCAATATTTAGCAATGTTTGGAACCAAAAAATTCATTTCAAAAATTCAAATTTACATCTTTTAATAGTCATAATGGGACTTTGAATATGAAAAAGTAGACACATATATATTCATGGATGAATAAATAGCAACAACTTTACCACCAGAATTAAAAGTACAAACTTCTAAGGATTTTGAAAAATCACAAGAAAATGATTTAATCAGGAAGCCCATAATTGTGAAAATGTTCAACCATCAGGAGGGGCAGATTATATTCCATTGGAACTGATGGACATTGAAGAAGAAACAACAACTCTAGTTCAAACCCCTCATGTTTTTACTTCATATTCTACACAAGAATTAGTGAATTTTGAATTCACGAAGGAAAATGAAAAGAATAAAGTATTGTCTAAGTGAATTGTGTCTTTGAGAAAGGTGAATGCTACTATGAAAAGAAGAATACGACAATTACAAATACAATTGGCACCAAAGAGACACCAAAAATAAAATAAAAGAAGAAGGCTTATTAAATGTCAAACTATGGAAACCCAAACAGAGGAATTGGGCTTAATTGAGAAAGATGCTAAAATTGAAGATGCACCCACATACACATCATTGATTCAAGAAGTTGAAATATAAAAATTAAGAATAATTTTAAATGAGTATAAAAAAGGAGACCATACCTTATAGTCAGCACTAGAAATTGGTTAAGAAAATTTTTGCATTGAGAAATGTGGAGTTAGAAACAACCCATTAATTAGAGATTGCTCAACTGAAAATTGGGAAGTTATAGGGAAAAGTTCATATACTAATTCAAGAAAAGGAATAGATTTGGTCTATCATTCAGGATATTTTGTCTTGTTGAGCCCCAATTTGCAATTATGCTTTGTTTTTAGTAGAACAATACTTAATGTTTAAGGTCAATTCTTTACACGAGGGCCTACCCTTATAGAATATTTGGAATTTATAAACATTTATCCCGAGCAGAATGAACCCACACAGTACCTCCTGTGTGAGTTATATGTTCATAATTTCTTGTTGATGGAACAAAGAGATGAAAATTTTTACCCTTTGTGGGAGATGTACAACTTCAAGCCTTCATATCTTTTTCCCTAAATCAGATTAAGTGGCATAAGGCTTATATATTTTTTAAGCGAAATAAAACATACTATGAATTGTGGGTTAGGGAAGAGCTTGAATCTTCCTATCAAGTATTTTCTAAGAATTTCAAATTTGTTAAGTGACTTGATGTTCCTACTACACAGTCCAATTCACGAAAGGATATTGATTTTGGGTGTTGAGTATTTAAATGATATTGCTGAGGATGCACTAAAAGGAGCTAAGTTGTGATGAAGACAATCCTCAAGTTCTATTAGGAGTAAATAACCTTTTGGTGTCTATAATTTCCAACAAAGCCTTATAATGATTAGTAAGTACATTACTCTAGTCACTTGGCTTGGTGTTCATTGGCTAGGATGCAGATACTGACCTCCCTTGATTTGGTGCCTAGCATAAGTCTATTAAAATTGACCAAGAATTTTCTAATAGTGATGAACAAGTGGGTTTTGGACAAATCAAAACTAGGGAAGGATTTAGGATAATAGGGGAGGCTACTTATGAGGCCTACTCATTAACTGCCCCACATCTTAACTATCTCTTTTCTAGGTTGTGACAGGTTGCACGAGGAAATGCACCAACAAGGTCACCTAGGGGGTGATGTTTGGTGGTATAATTGTACCATTTTCCTTTATTTCATTTTCCGTTTATTGTATAAGTAATTATCTTTTTTTGATCCATGTATGCATTTTTTTACTTACCATGACTTAAGTTTTGATGAAATTCATTTATTTATAAATTTCTATTATAATGAAATAAATTAAATATGTTTATTCATGATTAAGCTAATTAAATATGGAACAAGATTGTTATAAAACATGAATGTTAAAGGTTGGTGTGAATCAGTTGTATTGAAGGACAATTTTTAGCTAGGAGCCAAAAGATGAAGCACGATTTGTTCCCATAATGAGATATATATGATTATTCTTAGCAGATCTTCGGCTTCTTTGAGTATTTGGATTTCTTTTGAATTAGAGAGAACACCCTGAGAATGTTTGATTCTCAGGTCATTCCTTATCTTGCAAAACCTTAATATAAATATTTCATATGGTATAAAATAGGACGAGTTACCTCTAACTATGAGATTTGGGATTGTAATTGGAACTCTGAGACATAAATATTTCATCTTGTATATTTTTCTCTAAGACTGATTAATGGAAGAAATTTTTGATTAATTCCAAGGTTTATTTGTAAATTCATTGATTTGTATTTTTAACATGTGTGTTGACGCCTGGGAAGTTGGGCCCATTTCCTTGGACAAGCACTGTCTCTTTATATGATACATATTAGATAGTTTTCCATTAAATGCATTTTCTTTTCTATGTTGTTACTTGGATTGATTAGTGTTGTTTCTTAATTAATCGATAAGTAGTTCTCAACATTTGATTTTATACGAAGAAGTATGCAATGATTCCTTTTTACTTGTTGTTACCTTAGAATGTACATGTTGTTCCTTATATTCACAGTGTTGTTTCTTAGATAGAGATTCATGTTACTTGATCTATGATTGGAAATTTTGTAAAAAAATAATGCGATAGGTCCCCTTCCCTTAATGTGCAACCAAGGGAAGGGTGTCGAAACTCGTCCGATTGGAATTCAATTTTAGATCGATAACAAATATTCAAGACAACTACACTTTGTTAAACACAAATTTATTTGGCATAATACCCTCCTTCTCTATATTTTTAAGCGTTGCAAATAATCCAAATTAGCCCGCATATAACAAGGATCCTTTTCAATTATTTTCTTTTTCTTTTTCTTTATTTATTTAATTTTTAATTTTTAATTTTTTTGAAATTATAAACTTTGTCAGTATTGAAACACTTGTCTAACCTCGTGATTCTTTTGTTAAATTTTTGGCGCCATCAGTCTTGCAACTGAATTTCCCATAACAGAACTGTCACAACTATGGTTTTCGTATTGCAAAATATTTTGTAAAATTAGTGATTATGTAGGTATTCTAATAGGATTTCTCATGTCCTAAACATCACAACTACGACATTGGCATACCAACATATTTTTTGTAAAATTAGTGGGATCTTCGGTCTTGCAAAGGGACTTCCCACCACACAAACACCGCAATTATGGCATAGTTGTCGCAACATAAATTGTAGAATTAGTTTGTGCGTCGGTCTTTCCCATGGCATAGACTTTTGTAATGTTCCTACTTAGCCTTAGCTATGAGGAGACATTCAATTTTGATTTACTTTATGTTTTATGAATAAATGAATAAAGGAGGACATGTAAAACTCCTAATAAATCAATGCACATGTGAACAAAGACAAATCTGGGCTATGTAAATAATCACTTGCAGGTATGAAAGAGGTTTGAGCCAAAGATTGGGTCCACCTTGACCAAGTCAACTGCGCTGTCTAGGTTCATTGCATCTCCAAAAGGGACGGCGCAGTTCTAGAAGGGAGCCTCTAATGTGAAGAGGGGTAACTCATCAAAGTGGTTTAGGGTTTGCAAGGGATTTCTCATGTTATAAAAGAAGGAGGAGAGCAACATGAAGGGGTTGTTGATAGATCATATTTCTGAAGTATTTGTCTGCTTAGACAAATACCATTCTCGGTTACTTAGTGGAGGATTGTGATTAGAATTCCTGTTTAGGGGTTTCATCTTTTCCCTTGAGGATCATTGGAGGAGTTCTTTGTTGAAGTTGGCCACTATCTAGTTTGAGACCAAGCTCTATCTTTCATGAGCAGCACTGGCCCATTGAGGGTTTTGCAGCTGCTATCTTTTGTAGCAAGTGGTATTCTAGATCTGCTTAGATCTAGCTTGTTTTGAGTGGCTTTCTCTGTTGGAGTGTGTTCTTCAGCCTCCAAAGAGATATTTGATCCATATTTTATATCAAATATGTAATTTCATTCCATTTATTCAGTCTCCTTCACCCTCTGCGCAATTTCTGCTCAATACTACATTATTTTGTGAGAGGGCTTGCTTATTTCAGTTTGCTATCAGTTTGGAGGAAGATCTCTTGGTGTTAGGCTTCCCTTCCCTTGGTGATCCGTGGATTGGGTTGCTGATCCATGTCTCTATAGATATGATTTCTTTCAGAAATAAAATTTATCTTCAGAAATTTTTGGGTTTTCTGCAGCACTGCAATTTGTAATTCAGATCTACAACTTGTTATGCAATATTTTGATGTAATTCCAATTGGATCTTGTTCCTAATGTCTTATAGTTTCTAGATATGTATTATATGTGATGTTTCATCCATGTATATGTTAGAGATATGAAATTTAATTTACAGCAGCTGAACCATCTGAAAAATAATGCTGTCTATGTATTTCTACAGTTTATTCCTAGTTGCAGCTCTAATTTCTGAAGGGATTTTGCCCTAGTTCTCTTTGTAATCAGTTGTAAAGGAAATAAGCTCAAGTGTAAATCTGATTTAATATTATATCTATGAAATATCATATATTTTTCTGTCCTCCTCTGAGTTTCAGTCAAAACTGCGCAATTCTAGTAGCTGGGGTTTTCATGTTGCAGCAGTCTCTCTCTTTGGCTGATTTCTAGCTAGTCTTGATTCCGGGAGATCTGTTTAATGGACTTAAAATTATTTTTTTCTAATGAAATTTCATATTTAAGTTACATACAGCATAAATAAGGGGATCCCAGCCCTGATATGCATTATTCTTGCTCATATTTTCTTATATAGCGTTTTCATTGAAGACCTTGTTGAGATTCCTCAAAGGGATTATTCCAAGTTCTATAGGTAGAGTCTACAGTTGGCCAGGAAGCCTCTAGTTCTCACCCTATTTTCAGAGGTGACATAACTATTAAATTCCTCTATAGTCCATCTCTGACATAGAATCTTGAGAATCCCCAAAAAGGAATATTACAGTGGTATCGGAGCTCCACTCTTGGCATAGCCTGTGCTAGCATTGGAGCCTTAGTCATGCTGCATTCCGAAGATGAAGATCATATTTCTGAGAGGGAGAGGAGGTACCAGAATAGAATTCATAGAAATTATGACTATACTACTGTTGACCTTGACAAGGGTCAAGACAAGGGGAAAGCCCCTGAATTGAATGATAAATATAAGGAGGTAGAAGATTTTGCAAAAACTCTCTTGGAAGCTATGCAATATCTGTCCAAGGAAATAAAGGAGATGAGGATATATAGAATGAGGGAGTCCCTTGGAAGACTTAATCAAGGAGAAAGTTCTGAAATGTCTCAGTTTGGGATTGGTCCACCGGTGAGCTTGCCACAAGCTCCACAGATCTGACAACGCTCTACAATGCCTACCTTCTTCGCTGTAGAGAATGAAGGGCTTCAAGAGTCAACCTCTTTGGAAGGATACTTTGTAGAATATGATTCACAAAGTCAAAGGTTCAAGTATAACTTGAGCTTTCAAGACTTCATCCATCTCAAGGACCAGAGGAGGCCATTGTAGCAATATAGAGATGGATGTTTCCTTCATGGGAGGCACCACACCATGGGTAGGTTCTTCTTGCCTAAGTTCGATGGATCACCCTCTTGTTCAGCTAAAGCATGGGTGGAAAAGTTGGACATATATTTCCAGCTGAATAAAGTGCCTGAAGCAGAAGCCATTAAAATTGTTGCGCTGCATTTTGATGGAGAAGCCCACAAATGGTGGTTTCATGGAGTTTATACATTAGGGCACAGTAATGTGTCCACTTATGTTGAGTTCACTAGGATAATAGTGGAAATATTTGATCGAAAGGATCCAGAGGCCCCTTTCATAAACTTGGCAAAGCTTAAGAAGAGATGAGATGCTGAAGCCTATATCTATGAATTTTTGAGGCTGTCTGTAATGGTTCCAGATCTTTCAGTTGCAAGGAGAGTCTATATGTTCATTGATGGTTTGGAAGAACCTTTGCATGGGTTGGTCAAGTCTACCAAGCCCACCACTTTGCATGATGCCATTTAAAGAACAAGAGATCTCCAAGATGCCTTGCCAAGGGCAAAGGAAACCTTCCCAAGAAAAGCCACTCACTCTTCTAAAGGGAAGGAGGGGAAAGCTGCTCCACCCAAGGAGAGCTCACAAAAAAAGCTTCTTGACAATGATCTCCGGAGGGAGTTGAGGAAAAATAAGTTATGTTTCACTTGTCAAGAGCCATGGTTACCAGGGCATAGATGTGTTGCTGGAAGATCGCACTATATTGAAGTCTTCTCTGATTGTGAGGAGGAGGAGGGAAATGATGGACCTAGGAGAGGTCACAGCACTGGTGATGATGAGGAGGAGGATCCATCATCATCTAGAAAAGAAGAGGGAGCATTTGCTCCAACCAGTGGGACTCTTGCTTCCTTGAGAGGAGTGCCCAAGTATTTGAATCTTAGAGTGAAGGGTTTAGTTATGAACCAAAGAGTATCTATTATTATTGACAGTGGGGAAACCCAAAAATTTATTGATGCTCACTTTGTGCAAAGGAGAGGGATCCCTATTGATACTTTTGATGGGTTCTCTGTTTTGGTTCCGGGAGATAGAAATACGCAGTGCATGCAGTATGTTCCATCACTTTCTGTGACTATGGGGACCTACACTTTGGAGGACCACTTCTTTTTAGTGGACATACCAGACACCAACATCATCTTGGGTGTCCAGTGGTTGATTACATTGGGAAAAGTCACCACTGATTGGAAGACCTTGTAGATGGAATGGGTGGATTTGAAGAGTGGGAAACAACAAATCATTCAAGGCATGCACACCTACCCTTCACTTGATGCTTCTACCCACACAACAAAGATGGAATTGCGCAGTGGGGGTAGGTACCTTGCAGTTCCTTCTCCCATGTTTATGAGAATGCTACAAGGGACATTCTTACATCATGGCAAGCCACTTGGGGTGCCATTAGATTCTGTGGGGAAAGCTTCACCAAGTGCTGAAACAATGGAAGAAAGATTTACAGCGCTGTGGGGGGAAGCAAGGGGGAGGATCAGCCTTCCCACAAACAATTTTGGCATGCATAGTGCCAAAGAAGCAAGCAACAACAAGGAAAGAACCACCATAGATGCATCAACAATGCTTTGTTTGTTGAGAAGTGTAGATCCATATTGGAGATCTCAACTCCTTGTGGAGTACTCCAAAGATCTGCACACCGGGATGATCTTAGATGACATAAATCAAGGAGGAGGCTATTTGGTCCATGAAGGGGCCATCTATCATCTTGGTAAAGTATTCTTGTCTCAAGCCTCCAAGATTAAGCAAGAGATACTACAAAGAGCACATAAGGATTTCATTTCCAACTACATGCAATCATCAAGAATCTACTCCCTAATCTTGAAGAGTTTTGATTGGGAGGGTATGGAGGAGGAGCTACATCAACATTATGATTGGGAGGAACTACATCAACACTTACAAGAGAGCAATAGTTATGTGGATATGGGGTAGCCAAGGGATCCTATGCAGGACACATTTCAGCCATCTCTTTCTTCTCTCAAAAGAGGAGAAAAGCCCATGCCTAACTCTATGTGTGTGGGAGACTTGTATGGTAAGAAATATGATCTTGTGGAGCAAGTTTATTTTTCTGATTTGGCACATTCTCTTACCATATGTATGCAGACCATGGCTCCTACAAGGAGTAATATTACTTGCAGATCTCATGGAAAAGATGAGGCCAATACAAATTCCAAAGCCGGCCACTCCCTTGAGGTGCGAAGGGAGATTATTTATCATGATGGGTGCTTCCCAAAGGCACCTAATGAGGGTTTCACTTTCAGCCATGTAAAAGTGATCCATGCAGCAAATATGTGGTGGGAGTACCACCTATCACACTCATATCTACTCAAAACAAGGAGTGTACTGCGCTGGTACCTTATGTGGGATTGTGACCCACCTCCTCATGTGCAAATTTCAATTTTCCTTTATGTGATTTTGCTTCCATACATAGATGGAATATTGGTTTTGTTTATGGGTATGTATGGGCAAAGAGTAAGTAGTGTACATGTACCACATGGGATGGAAATTTATCCTGTAATTCATGACACATGTTTCAGATGTGACATTCCTTCACCCATGTTCATTTCTATTGAGTTTTACACTCCTGAAGGGGCAGACTATGCACCTATCATGCTAGCATTGGAGGAGAAGTTTCTGATGTATTGGATTGGTGAGCACTTGATCCATGATGAGAGCTTAATTCTTGATGGTGCCATCAATGGAGAAGGAGAATATATACAACTCTTACCCTGTCAGTTGCTTGAGGACAAGAAAATTTTTGGAGGGGAGGACTGTAATGTTCCTACTTAGCCTTAGCTAAGAGGAGACATTCAATTTTGATTTACTTTATGTTTTACGAATAAATGAATAAAGGAGGACATGTAAAACTCCTAATAAATCAATGCCCATGTGAACAAAGACAAATTCGGGCTATGTAAATAATCACTTGCAGGTGTGAAAGAGGTTTGAGCCAAAGATTGGGTCCACCTTGACCAAGTCAACTGCGCTGTCTAGGTTCATTGCATCTCCAAAAGGGACTGCGCAGTTCTAGAAGGGAGCCTCTAATGTGAAGAGGGGTAAATCATCAAAGTGGTTTAGGGTTTGCAAGGGATTTCTCATGTTATAAAAGAAGGAGGAGAGCAACATGAAGGGGTTGTTGATAGATCATATTTCTGAAGTATTTGGCTGCTTAGACAAATACCATTCTCTGCTGCTTAGTGGAGGATTGTGATTGGAATTCCTGTTTAGGGGTTTCATCTCTTCCCTTGAGGATCATTGGAGGTTTTATTTTCTCAATTTGGCCACTATTTGGTTTGAGACCAAGCTCTATCTTTCATGAGCAGCGCTGGCCCATTGAGGGTTTTGCAGCTGCTATCTTTTGTAGCAAGTGGTATTCTAGATCTGCTTAGATCTAGCTTGTTTTGAGTGGCTTTCTCTGTTGGAGTGTGATTTTCAGCCTCCAAAGAGATAGCTGATCCATGTTTTGTATCATATATGTAATTTCATTCCAATTATTCAGTCTCCTTCACCCTCTGCGCAGTTTCTGCTCAATACTGCGTTATTTTGTGAGAGGGCTTGCTTATTTTAGTTTGCTATTAGTTTGGAGGAAGATCTCTTGGTGTTAGGCTTGCCTTCCCTTGGTGATCCATGGATTGGGTTGCTGATCCATGTCTCTATATATCTGATCTCTTTCAGCAATAAAATTTATCTTCAGAAATTTCTGGGTTTTCTGTAGCACTGCAATTTGTAATTCATATCTACAGCTTGTTATGCAATATTTTGATGTAATTCCAATTGGATCTTGTTCCTAATGTATTATAGTTTCCAGATCTATATTAGATCTGATGTTTCATCCATATATATGTCAGAGATATTAAATTTAATGTACAAAAGCTGAACCATCTGAAAAATAATGCTGTCTATGTATTTCTGTAGTTTATTCCTAGTTGCAGCTCTAATTTCTGAAGGGATTTTGCCCTAGTTCTCTTTGTAATTAGTTGTAAAGGCAATAAGCTCAAGTGTAAATCTAATTTACTATTATATATCTGAAATATCAGATCTTTGGCTGTCCTCCTTTGAGTTTCAATCAAAACTGCGCAATTCTAGTAGCTGGGGTTTTCATGTTGCAGCAGCCTCTCTCTTTGGTTGATTTCTATCTAGTCTTGATTCCGGGAGATCTTTTTAATGTTCTTAAACTTTTTTTTTTTTTATGAAATTGCATATGTAAGTTACATACAACATAAATAAGGGGATACCAGCCTTGATCTGCGTTATTCTTGCTCAAATTTTCTTATACAGTGTTTTCATTTAAGACCTTGTTGATATTTCTCAAAGGGATTATTCCAAGTTATATAAGCAGAGTCTACAGTTGGCCAGGAAGCCTTTGGTTCTCACCCTCTTTTCAGAGGTGATATAACCAGTAAATGCCTCTATAGTCCATCTCTGACATAGAATCTTGAGAATCCCCAAAAAGGAAAATTACAACTTTGTAACTATGAAATGTGCATCACAACATACTTCATAGAATTAGTGGGCCTATCGGTCTTGCGATGACATTTCCCATGGCTAAACGTCACACAACCGTCATAAATAGGTTTTATGGGAGTCAGAATTGAGACGCACCTTGTGTCGACTTTTCACACACCTAAAGGTCACAATTGTGTTAGGTCCCTATATTACTAGTATAGTCCCTTATTTTTGTTAGTGTAACCCCTTATTGCTATTGTTGTACCCCTTTAACTCCCAATATTATTATTATTGTGCCCTTACATTATTATTTTTAGGTCAGCTAGGATTACGTTGTGGCCCCATGGACTCCTATATATAGAAAGGAGGTTTTGTCATTTGTAGCATTCAAGAATTTTTCATTTATGTAATGTATTGGAGGTTTCCCCCTCGAAGTGGCTAATTTCTAAGTCATTGATCTCTCTTTTCTTCTATTTTTGGAGCTGGTTTCACGACATTTGGTATCAAAGCTTTGGATTCTAGGGTTTCGCTGCTCCAAACAAGTCATCGTGGAATTTGTGCTATAAATTTTTCTACAAAGGTTTAGAAGCTGAAATATTTAGAGCGGAAAGCTGATATCCTAAGGAAAATTGTCGCAAAATTTCAGGGCTTGGTTCGCAATAGTTTCAGAGATATGGCCTATGGAAGTTAGGGCTTTTTGTAGGCTCCTGAATTTAACCTAAATAGGTCATCGCATATTTTTCACTATAAATTATTTTCTACGAGGGTTTAGACGCTGAAATTTTCACAGAGCGAAGCTGCAATCTTGAGGAATGTTGTGAAAAAATTTCAGATATTGATTCGCATTATTTTGGGAGGTAGGATCTGTGGAAGTTAGGCCTTTTTCAGGCTCCCGAATTTCATCTCAAAGAGGTGATCATGGGAAAATATTCATAAATCTCTCTTTGAGCATCGGATTGGAATTTTGTAAAGCATGGATGCAAGTAAACGGATTGTAGTTTCTTTTCTATCAATTTTAGGACCAAAGAAGGAAACAGTGACACGTGGCAAGTGGTACAAGTTCTCTCTACTGAACTAGTCCATAATTAGGTCATTGTGGGAGATTGGACATAACTTGTTCTTGAAGATTCCAAATCAGGTCAGACCTGTGGCATTCGAAAGAGGATTCAGAGGGATACCGCAGGGCCAAATTTCAGATATTGAAGATCCAAAATCTTAGAGATAATTCAGTTTCAATATAGAGCTCCTCAAAAGCAAGAAAAATGTGTGTATTTTTTTTTCCCGAACTGCATAAGTCTTGTGTAAAAAATCAGTTTGAAGTGATTCCAAGGGCCTATTGAGCATATATATCAGTATTGGGTTCTAAAATGCCCCCTAAAAATAATTCGACACCCATTAATCCTGTATAAGTCTCTAATATGACTCATGAAGACGAATAATGGAAACATGACATATCAAAATTACAAGAGCAAGTGCAACAAATTTCGCTCTCACAAAGAGCAACAAAAAATGGCATGGAAGTTTTGAAGAAAGGTGTGGAAACTAAGATGGATGGTTTGAAGAAAGGCGTGGAATCTAATATGGATGGTTTGAAGAATTGCATGGAAGCTAAGATGGATGGCATGGAAGCTGGCATGGAATCTAAGATGGATGACATGGAAGCTAAGATCGATGAAAAAATGGAAAACATGAAGAATGATCTAAAAGCAGACATGGAAGGTTTGAAAAAGTTGATACAAGAAATATTTCCTAATGGTGAAAATATAGTAGACGAAACTCATGATGATAAAAAAATAAATGTTAAACATGAATTCATAAACTCTAATGTGGGAGGGAAGAACCACCATATTCCAAAAATGGATATGAGGAAGTTTGATGGCAAGGATCTCGTAACATGGATACTACATATGGAGCAATATTTTGATATCAATAATGTGAAAAACACACAAAAGTTATGCATTGCAACTTTACATTTATAACAAAATACATTTGTATGGTATCGATGGTTTTGCTCCCGTAATTTTTTTTTCACTTGGTCAATTTTTATGGAGGAAATGATAGCACATTATGAGGATAAAAAGAGAAACACCTTCTCTAGCCAATTGATAAATATCGAACAAAAGGGTTCAGTGGGGGAGCACATTGAGGACTTCCAAAAATTGAATATAAGGGTAACTGATATTCTAGAGGAACACAGGATTTATGTCTTCATAGGGACTTTAAAGGATAACATCCAACATGAAGTTCACGTTTGGGAACCTGATTCATTGGAGAAGGCATTGGAAGAAAAAAGGCATTTTCTCCACAACCTACAAGGTTGACACCACAACAATTGGAAGAAAAAATATTAAAAGAGCTTTGCTACAGTTGTGATAGCAAATACACGAAAGGTCATAAGTGCGCTGAGAAGAAATTATTTTACATAGATTGTGAAGAGGAGGAATAAAATGAATAAGAAACTTCAAAAGTAGAGGATATACACCAAGAAGAAACCCTAGAAGAAGAAGAAATGAGTCTGACCATATCATGTAAGGCATTGGCAGGAATTACCACTCCTCAAACTCTCAAGGTAGAAGGATATATCAAGAAGAAAAAGGTAATAGTGTTGATTGATTCGGGTAATACCCATAATGTTATTCATTTTAAGGTAGCCAAGGAATTTAATTGTTTCCTATACCCAGCACCAGAATGTCAAGTGATGGTTACAAATGGAGGAACTATAAATTGTTCTGGAAAATGCCATAATATCAAGCTAGCCATGAGGGAATATGTATTGAACAGTCCAATGCGTTCCATCCCAATGGGAGGTGCTGATGTTGTACTAGGAGTACGATGGTTACAATCTTTGGGGATGGTAGCTTTTATTTTTCAAGAACTTTTATTGAAATTTTTTTCAGAAGGAAAGGAATCGAATTACGGGGTATCGTAGGGAAGCCAGGAAAGATAATAAGCTCTAATGTCATGACAAAGCTTCTGAAGAAAGAACAATGAGGCATAATTGCACAATTATGCTCACTAGAAGTTCCAACATCAAAATCATCTATTTCTTCATATCTCCAAAAAGTCTTGGACAATCATTCTAAGGTGTTTGATAATCCCAAAAGACTTCCACCTATTCGTGATCATGATCATGCTATTCATTTGATTCCAGGAAGTGTTCCTCCAAACATCAGGCCTTACAGATATCCTTATGTCCAAAAGAGTGAAATTGAACGTATGATTGCAGAAATGTTAGAGGTTGGTATAATTCAACCTAGTCAAAGTTCTTTCTCTGTTCCAGTAGTATTGGTGCACAAGAAAGATGGATCATGGCGCATGTGTCCAGATTATAGGGAGCTGAATAAGCTCACTATTAAAGATAGTTTTCCCATTCCTATGATTGATGAATTATTGGATGAATTACATGGAGCAATTTATTTTACCAATTTGGATCTTCATTCAGGATATCATCAAATTAGAATGAAGACCGAAGATATTCCGAAAACAACATTTCGAACTCATGAGGGTCATTATGAATTTTTGGTCATGCCTTTTGGCCTTACCAACGCACCTTCTACATTTCAAGGGTTGATGAATTCCATTTTCAAACCCTTCCTTAGAAAATTTGTGCTAGTATTTTTTGATGATATACTAATCTATAGCAGGTCTTGGAAGGATTTGTTCAACATGTTGATAGGGTGCTCAAACTATTGGAGGAGAAACAATTATATGCAAAAACATACAAATGTTTCTTTGGAGTACACGAGGTGGAATATCTGGGTCATATTGTATCTCACGAGGGAATTAAGGTAGACCCTAAAAAAATTAAAGCCATTAAGGAATGGAAATTCCCCACAACCATAAAGAAATTGCGTGGATTTCTTGGGTTAACAGGGTATTATCGCAAGTTTGTTAAGAATTATGGGAGAATAGCAGCACCTATAACAACGCTATTGAAGAAATATGCATTTTCATGGACTCCTGAAGAAACTAAGGCCTTTTAACATCTTAAAGAGGCAATGTGCCTAGCACCAGTCTTCGCTACGCCAGACTTCACAAAAACCTTTATTGTGGAATGTGATGCCTCAGGAAATGGAATTGGTGTTGTTTTAATGCAAGAAGGAAGACCCATTGCTTTTGAAATTTGTTCAATCAAAGGAAAGTATTTAAATAAGGCTATTTATGAGAAGGAAATGTTGGAAATACTACATGCACTAAAGAAATGGAGACCTTACCTAATGGGAAGACACTTCAAGGTAAAATATAATCATGATAGTCTTAAACACTTTTTGGAACAAAGACTATCTTCAGAAGAGAAACAAAAATGGGTCACAAAGATGTTGGGTTATGACTTTGAATTCATCTACAAAAAAGGGAAGCTAAATGTTGTTGCAGATGCACTCTCAAGAAAGGATGAAGAGGTGGAAGCACTGCTTTGTGCCATTTCAATTATCCAACTAGATTGGATAACCGAAGTAAGGGACGAATGGAAGAAGGACGAAGAAGTGTGGACACTCATTCAAAAGTTACAGCAAGATCCTAGTACATCTGATACATTTAGTTGGAAAAATGATTCCTTATGGTACAAAGATCGCTTATATATTTGCAAAAATTCCCATCTAAAACAAAAGATTCTTTTGGAATTTCACACTTCTCCTTTAGGAGGACACTCAGGATTTTTAAAAAATTACCACAGGGTGAAGAAAGAATTTTTTTGGGATGGCCTTAAATCTGATATTCAAAAGTTTGTGGCGGAATGTTTGGTTTTCTAGTAAAATAAAACTAAGAGAATTAAGACCCTGGGTCTTATACAACCTCTTTCTATTCCAAGTCAACGTTGGGAGGAGATTTCAATGGATTTTATCACAAGTTTACCTAAGTCCAAAGGAAGGAGTGTCATCATGGTGGTAGTTGATAGACTTACCAAGTATGCACACTTTTGTGCATTATCTCATCCATTTAAAACAAGTACAGTTGCTACTACATTTATGGAAACAATTCAAAATCTACATGGAAACCCGAAGATTATTGTAAGTGACAGAGATCCCATTTTTATAGCAAATTTTTGGATGGAATTATTTTCTTTTTTGAGTACACAACTAGCTCATAGCTCATCTTATCATCCTCAATCCGATGGTCAAACAGATATAGTGAATAAATGTTTGGAAGGATATATTCGTTGTTTTGTATCTGATAAGCAAGCACAATGGGTCAAGTGGTTACCTCTCGCTGAATGGTGGTATAACACTTCCTTCCATACTGCAACAAAAATGACCCCATTTATGGCACTTTATGGATATCATCCACCGTCCATCACATATTCTTTAAGGGAAAATTATAGGGTTCAATCAGTGGAGGATCACATCGAGCATCAACAAGAAGTTCTCGAACTCTTAAAGGATAACCTAAATTTGGCACAAAATCGAATGAAACAACAGGCAGATCAGCATCGCAGTGAGAGCAGTTTTGATGTGGGAGACTGGGTATTTTTACGACTACAACCATTCAAAAAAATTTTCCCTCAAGCAAGCTAAGAAAGATAATAAACTATCGCCAAAGTACTATGGTCCTTACAAGGTGTTGCAAAAGATTGCTACTATGGCATACAAATTAGAGCTTCCTGCTTCTTCGCGAGTGCATCCAATTTTCCATGTTTCATGCTTAAAAAAGGTTATATGGGACAAACTTTCAATTCAAACAATATTTCCATAACTTGATGAGGAAGGAAAAACCATATTGGAACCTGAAGCAGTCACGGAAACAAGAACTCGAGAACTACAAAGTCGATCAATTTCAGAGTATCTCATCAAATGGAAGAACTTACCCACTGAAAATTCTACATGGGAGGATGAGAATTTTATACAAAAGCACCTGGAGCTACTCAAGCATTGAGGAAAACACTTTCTTGAAGGAGAGGAGCATGTTAGGTCCCTATATTACTAGTATAGTCCCTTATTGTTGTTAGTGTAACCCCCTTATTGTTATTGTTGTACCCCTGTAACCCCCATATTGTTATTATTGTGCCCTTACATTATTATTGTTAGGTCGGCTAGGATTACATTGTGGCTCCACTAGGATAACATTGTGACCCCATGGACTCATGTATATAGAAATGAGGTTTTGTCATTTGTAGCATTCAAGAATTGTTCATTTATGTAATGTATTGGAGGTTTCCCCCTTGAAGTGGCTGATTTCTAAGGCGTTGATCTCTCTTTTCTTCTATTTTTGGAGTTGGTTTCACAACAAACTATCTCAAGTTTATGTTAGTATTTTGACATTTGTTTTGACGACAAAAACATGTAGTTTTATTGTTGGAATTGTGACGATAGTGATGTCAAAATTTTGATGCTTAAGGAGACATCACAAATACAACTGTAAATTGTTCAACGTGTTGAAAAGTCTCCTTTTTTTCATTATAGCTACGAATGAGCGTCTCAAGATAGATGAAGAGCCATAAAAAATTGGATCAATATTTAGCAATGTTTGGAGCCAAAAAAATTCATTTCAAAAATTCAAATTTACATCTTTTAATAGTAATAATGGGACTTTGACTCAAAATAATAAATACTATTACATCAAGTGATCAAATGTACATTATGAAGACCAACCATAGTTACAAATTGAATTGTTTTCATGTGACCTTATGCTTGACTTAGTATTTTAATGGATCTTTCCTGATAGGAATTCTATCTTAGTACTGGATTTAGTCTCACTAGTGACTCTTAGTTTCAGTTTTATGGCCTTTGAGACCATATACCAAGGCCCTAAATCCTATTTTAATGTTGGTTTGTTACAAATTAAAAATTATAGTGAATTGTATATTGGTTTTTTTTTTATGTTTTTTTATTACTCAAGGGGTACAAAATGATACTTTAGGGATGTGTTAAGACACTTTCCAATTCAAAATGAAAAAAATACTTGATGCAAATGAACACAACTTTCTCTTTCAATGAAAACCATATACATGGAGGAATAGATATTTATTTTTCAAACTTATATAATAAAATGACAACCTAGAATTTAACCTTTATAGCTCTGATCCCGAAGGTAGATGAAACCCAATCTTTCAATGATTATATGCCTATTTCTCTGTGCAATTTTATATACAAAATCATTTCCAAGATCATATCCAATTGTATTCGGCCTGTACTATCTGGAAATGTGTCTAGAGAAAATTTCAAATTTCTAGAGGGTCGTCAGATCTATGAAGCTATTGGGGTGGCGCAAGAAGGTTTGCATAAGATGAAAAATTGGAAGTTAAAAGGGATTGTTTCCAAAGTTGACTTGTCGAAAGCTTATGAAAAAGTCAGTTCGATTTCAATTTGAATGATTCTTACACACCTAGGGTTTGATGTTCCTTGTATTAATTGGGTTATCATCTATATGAATAATTCCTCCTTTGTAGTTTTTATTAATGGCTCAACATCACCTTTTTTCATGCACAAAGAGGCTTGAGGCAAGATTTCCCTCTATCTCCACTTCTATTTCTTTTAGCAGTTGAAGGGCTAAACATACTACTTCTGGTAACTAACTGTCAAGATGACTTACATGGAATTATATTTTTATCATTCATTTATTTTTGTGGATTATATATTGATCTTTTGTAATGGCTCGAGACAAGGCTTTGGATCCATCAAGGAATCTCTTGCACTCTTTCAGAAAGAGACATGCATGGTCATCAATGTATAAAAATATACTCTATCTATGATGGGTTGTCCTATGGAGAGGTGAGGAGGGAATATACTTACTTACCTTTTACCATTAAACCTCTCCGAGATAGCCTCAAATATTTGGGCTTCCATTTTAAACATGACTCATTGAGGAACCATGACTAGATTTGGTTACTAGCCTAAGTGGAGAAAAGGTTTAAGCACTAGATATATAAATGGATCTCAAGAGATGGAAGTTTAGTATTGATCAAATCAATCATTGAAGCCATTTTATTTTATTGGATGGATCTCACATGGGTTCCAAGGCACATATTAGAGTCTATAGGAAAACGTTGTGGGATTTTTTTATGGGTTGGGTCCAAAGTTGATTTTTTTCTTCCATGGGTGGCTTGGTAAAATATTGCATTACCCAAGTCATGGGGATGTTGGGGCCTCAAGTACCTTCCCCTTCCTCCTGATGAATGGATTACAAGGTCAATAAAAGGACATCACAAAATTCAGCTATTTGGAAAGTTTCCATTGCCTCTTTGAGTGTAGTTGGTTGCATCCTTGTCTAGAAGGTTGGAAATGGGAAAAATTCAAAATCAGTTTGGACCCATGGGCTGGTTTTCCTAAGAATTTCATGATTCCTCTAGAACTTGTGGCTATCCTGAATGAGTAAGGATTTTTTTTTCATAATTAGATATTGGATGAAGGTCAGACTACCTTCTGGTCATAGGGACGAAATATTTTCATCCAACTATATCTTCAAGGAGAATTTGATGACATGTGGAAAATTTTTATTATTTCTCTCAAAAGGTTTCACATTAGAATCATAGATAGGGAGGACACCTTCTGTTGGGTAAATTCCCCTCTATAGGTCTATATGCAATAATATAGGTACAATTTCCACATCACTGACATATTAAGGGTAAATCCATATTGGTGGAAGAATCTGACATGGAAGCTCGTATGCCTAGCCAAGACAAGATTGTTCCTTTGGTGCTTAATTAAAAATTAAGTGCCAACTTGGGACAACTTGCAAAAGAGACACAAAGAAGGCCATAGTTGATGCATCATGTGCAAGAATGCATAGGATTTTGTCTCACACTTGTTCTTACTTTTCCCATTTTTTTTGAATATTTGGGCTAGAACAAAATAGCTTTTTGGATTATGGATTGGAAAATTTTCATTGAGGCATGGAAGAATTGGTGGGATTTGTCAAATGTTGAATTTCTTAGAAAAAATTCAACTATCATTTGTTGGGGGATATGGCTAGCTAGGAACAAATCCATATTCCACTCCAAAACTCATTTCTACAAAATAGGAGTGATTTATGCTCTCTTTCCTTCAAAGTAATCTCACCATGTGCCTCACATTATCTCTGAAGAAGATATCAATCGACAAATTCCTTGGTCATATTTTGATGAAGCATCAAATGAAGATGGTATTTGTGGGGGGATATCATTATTTTATTTAATTAACAACATTTTCTTAAATCAAAAATTTATTTGGGAAGGGGTTCCAACAATTATACATAAATACTCTCTTTAAAGCTTCTCGTGTGTTGGGCTCTAGAATATTATTATCACTATCTCCAAGTTTTCGGGGACTCCTTAAATGTTATCAATTGGTTTAATGATTCTCAAATATGCCACAACCACGCACTACTTCCAACACTTGAAGATATATTCTAGTTAAAAAAATATTTTAATTTCATCTCTTGTTGTCACATATAAAAGGAAAAGAACTCTGAAGCATATTTTCTAGATACGGATCTAGACATCATATAGTAATTTGGTAGGTCACTGAACATTTAGATGGGGTAGTTCAAAATTTCTAGCATGATTCTTTCACTAAAATATAATGGAATTATATGAACACTTTATCATATGAACAAACATTTTTTGTTTCTTTTTTAACATGTTACCCATATGCAACAACTCTATATTTTTGTAGCTTTTGAAAACATGTATTAGATACTTCCAAACTTTATTTTTTTGATTGACATGCCATAAAAAACCTATCATGGTTAAGGATTATGGGCATAATATTCTTTTTGCGTGGATCTAGGGTTGGTACTTCTCAAACCTGTTTATTTTTTCTCTCAATAGTCTCTTCGGGACAACATATGAATGCACTTGTGCATGTAATGAATGTAACTTTTTATATTTTAATAGAAAGTTGTGAATTTTTATTCTAAAAAAATAATATATAAACCTCACATTCTCTTAATAACCACCCAATATGTTCCAAAATAATTCTTATGCAACCCACAAAAGAATATCTTTACAACAGTGAAACTTCTAAAGAGACACTCAAATGATTTTATGTTATATATCCTCGAAAATGAAAATTATCTCTTAGTCTAATAAAGAAAAAAAAAGCTACAAATAAAACCAACAAACTTATGAATTTTTAGGCTTGTATGACATTGGTAAATATAATCACAAGCATGCTCCAATGTCTATGCTAGATATGATCACCCAAAGCTTCCTAACGTTGAATTTTGTAACTATGTTTGGCCTTTATAATATTATGTGAAAAGTCAAAAGAAAATTATTTTTTCATGTCCATTTTAGACATTTACAAGAAATAAAATTTTGAGTCCCTAAGTTGACCAATTCAAACCTCCTAGTGTCAAGTCAGCTCAACCATTGGAGGAATCCCTTCAGTTAAGGATATCACTATATATTGGCACCTACACTCCATCATTTTGGAATCAAATTTTTGCACAGTTTTGTGATTTCTTATTCATATTAGTGTGAGATATACATAAGAAGAAGTGAGGCTTATGGTTCCTATTTCATACGAATTATAAATTAATATCTCTTGAAGATTATACTAAGTCTGAATCTTTGCCTATACGAAGTTTGAAGTAGCTCACACAAATTTCCTCAGGTAGATAAAAGTATTTTTTTTAGGAAAATCACATAACATTCCTATGGAACTGGGATAGTTCATATGTAGAGGTAGTATTACAAGAAATTTATGAGGAAGTATGGAAGACAAATAAGTGACATCCTAGGTAAAAATTTGTGGATAGGTTTGTGTGCAGTATTATGGACAAATGGAGGTTGAATTGGAACTTGATTTATTGGTTAGTTTGACTTGGATTTCTCTTGTTGACTAAGATTCTATAATGAAAGGATTGCTAGGTTTTCCCTTTGTGGGTTTTGTGTTGACGCTTGGCACGATTTCTAGTGTCTCATGTCTCTTTTTTGAATTACACTTGTATAATTCCTTGATGACATAATGAATGAACTAAATTATAAATTAAAAACATATGTAAATAATAGTAATTAATTATCACGATAAGAAATTCTAGTCTATAAACAAATTTCAACATGGCATCAAAGTTATAAGTTTGAAGGGAAGTGGTATCTGAGTATTGGGTCAAATTATTTATAATATCTGGATTATACTATGTCCTATCCCTATGATATCCAAGTTACCTTACCATATGTGTGTTGCCAAGGTCCAAGATTTTTCTTCTTAAGTTAGTCTTGGAAGATGCCAACTTGATGACAAAATAAGGATTGATATCTTAGTAACCTTTATTACATCTGCCCCGGATGTGGGTGATAGGTTGGACACGAGTGACAATCACACCTCTTCCCACACAGATAACAGAGATCTCCATCGCAGCGCCTCCCCTGCAGCGGATCCAATTACCATTAGCCCCTCGCATGATCCTAGTAGAACCAGAAACGAGGATGAGCGGACGGACACAACGTCACCTGACTCTGAACATCACCTCGCTCCTATCACCATTAATGTCTATCATGATTAACCAGAATCGCAGCCTTACCTCCTCCCACGCACCTGCTCAGGTGATCAAGCTCAACACATAGATCCATGCAAAGGCCACTCATCGCCATCCTCACAGATCTCACTCCAGCTCCTTTATAACTCCAAGCAGTCTGGCCCTTTCCTCACTGTTACACTAAAATTTGTCCCCATGAAATTTTGCTATCTATATGGGTTCATCATTACCTATATTATGCTCCCTTAGAGATCCAAAACCATAAAGTTCTTAAACCAAGTCTTGGAACTGGAGAAAATCTCATTAACCCTAAAAAGCCTAACTCTGCTCTTTTCCTACTTCTTACCTACGGTACCGCAGTTTATTTCTCTATAACCTACGGAACATCCCACATGTTCTGCTTACTAAAACTGTGGACCCCCATAAAAGGTAAAATAAAAGAAAAATTAAGTTCTAGAAGCCCAGCTGGTCGAATATTCTCCCATTTGGAGGCTTCTAGAAGCATTATCAGGTCGAGCTTCGTCCCTTCATTCATGAACCTCTATCCCTTCATTAATGGATAGTATCCCTTGGTATTTGGAGCTAAAATCCATTTATGAGAGGACTTTATTCCCCTCTTTATGGAACTGAAACCACTTCTATTTTTCTATAAATTGAACTCATGTTTCAGTCTCAAGGGTACTGACTGAGAACTTCTTAACTTAAAGAAGAGAATTGTTGAAGAAATTATACTCTCTATACCTGGCATCATTGGTATGAGAATGATCACATACTCATATCCATAGTTTCATGCTAGTTCAGAGAGGAGAAGGCTTGTCATACCGAAGGAAAACGACTGTTCAAGACCCCGGAAGAACCTGTATGACATCAAGGCAACAAGGTTGTAAGATTACTTCTTATCATACAAGTTAATACAAATGGATTCTATTTTCTCATTAAGTTGTTCATGTATCTCTTTGAGTAATTTAATTCTTGGATTCCTTGATCACTGAGATAGATTAGTGTTTCTGGATTATTATATCTTGCGGGTGCTTTTAATCCTTTTTCCTGTCTTTGATTGCAGGTCTTACATGGTGAATTGACCTCTTTTGGAGTGACTGGATAGAAGATTTCAGCAAGCGTTGGAATTCATGTAGGGGCATGTCCTCATACTTTGTTATTTAATAATTTTGAATCACAAATAATATAGAGAAAATGGTTTTCATTTGGAAGTTTGTTTCTATATATCCTTAGGATACTAGGGAGATCGTTCTTGTCCGAAAGAAGGATTTATCCATGTAACACTCACTCAGCATGCTACATTATCCCTCTTCTCTCCTCACCCTACTTTGGCTTCTCATTGACCTTCATCAGTTGTGAAGCCTCTGTCCTAGCGCGGAGCTGCGTTATGTTAGTTAGATTGCCACTCACCATTCTGAGAACCCGTCCCCCATTTTTTGCTACTCCTTCAGCCCCAAACCGAATCCTGTCTCCCTCCTTGAGCCCTGGGTGCTTTTGTCTCTCATGACTCACCCAAAATTTCCCAAGTGCACAATGGCTCCCAGACTACACCAACGCGCCATACGCAGAGGTCAAAGAGGGGCTCTCCCAGGTCGCTATCATCGCAGTGAAGATAATCGCCTCGAGTCGATCAATGGATCCTCTTCTAGTACATTTACGAGCCAAAGTCCTGAACCTGAGCAGCGCATGGAATCCTTTAGGAAATCTATGTAGAGAGGTGGTCGAGGTATGAGAAGGTCCACTTTTTCCCCTAGTATGCACTCTCCGCAACGCACACCTATCCCTCTGACAGTTCCGGAGAGAAGATGAGGACACTGACATTTGGGTCATGGAATCATATGGCATCTAGACACAGATTCCTGATGGTGTAGACCCTGACTCCCCTATCCTCTATTCTCTGGCACGCACTCCCAAACTCACTGAAGCTGAGGTGGAAGCAGTTGCAGTGTAGGCCCCTGCCTATCCTATTGAAAAGGAGAACCATAGTAGTAATGATGAAGAGGATGAGTAGCGTTTGAACAGTGGTTCAGTTTTCCTATGGTTTTTGTCATGTTCTCCCTTAGAGTCTGTCTTTTATCATTTACTTTATGGTTTTCAGTTATGTCAGCGCTACTGCGCATAATGTACTTCTTGTGTTTAAGTTTTTCCTGGGCTGGTTTCCTCCCTCGAGGTAGCCCATAAATAGTGTAACGAAAGCTGGGATTGGCTAAGTGTAGCTTACCAACCCAGCCTGTAGCATATGTAACTCTATGTTTTCTAAATTAATAGAATAGGTCAACTTACCAAAACAAAAAACAAAAAAAAACCTTTATTTCATCTGAAGTATGTGTTTTTTTTTCCCAAGTTGAGTAACCTTTGAAGCATCCAAGTCAAGACCTATGTCTTTTTCAAAATGATTATCTGAATTCCTAATTTTTGAAAAAATTCTAAATTTTTTCCGAAATTCAAGTATAACCACAAGTTGTAGCTCAATCTGGCTTGCAATTGATCCAAATATGTAGAATCAATTCATCCTATCCAAACTCCTTGATATAATACATCTGAACTATGAAGTATTGTTCAATAAACTAACCTTGTCCTTCTAATCAAGTCCAAATAGAATAATCAAGTTATAAACATCATTAGAGAAACCCAAATTATATTGGTTACAGTCTAATTTTTTCACCTTTGTGGAACCATGTTAAGCCTTCTTAGTGAGGTCCAAATTACCTTATAGAAATGTAATTTTCATGGCCCAAATAATTTTTGTTTCATGCAAAAATATGAGGCTACACATCTCTGTGCAAGAAAATCCTAATCCTATGGTAGACCGAGGACTTGTAGCCGACATTTGAAGTGATATTGTTGTGTGCAAAGTGGTATTCTAAACAAATCAACCTACATATCTAAGTATGAATCTCTATAGAAAAAGGAAAATTCCAATGACATAAGCATTCAAGGAATCCAAAATATGTCATTTTTCTTGTATCTTTCTAAGGTTCATCTCTAAGGGTTGTAATAATTGTGTTTCGTATCCTAGTTTTAAGGCTAAAGGTATGAGATACTTATGTTGGAGAAATATGATATACATTAATTGAAGAAAGTTGATTTATCTTTTTTGCAAGGGATCAAATATTTTCAAATATTTATCTCTATGATAAAAGAATTATAAGATTGTACAAGTAAGGTTGAATAGGTATGCATAATATTTTCTTATCATATCTTAAGATCTAGGCATAGATTTAAAAGGTAAATCCATTCCAAGTTCTCCTACAATTAATGACTCCTAAGTTAATCTAAAGAATGATCTAGGAAATACCTAATTCTATATCAATCATATTGCATGTATTTGTGCTACAATGCATGTGTCTTCTCTCTCTTATAGAAAAAAACATAGTCGATATTGTAGATAATACTCATTTACTTGCACATGAAAACTAAGTTTTTTAGGTTAGACATTCAATGAGATCCATATCGTGAATATAAGGTACATAAATGGAATTTCTAGGGTTTATTTATAACTCATTAGTATACTTGTATAATTTTCAAATTTGAAGCATGAAAGGTATTGAAGAATTTGGATATTGAAATTGTTGGAATTATGGCTCATGAGTTGTCCTTGATGTCAACCTCATCATAGTTTGGTTGTCTCCATGGACCATATGGATTACTTGTTCACGATGGTATGTCTATATTATGGTTAACTGTTTTTGGTGCATGATTGATGTGCATGGATTGATATGTCAAGATCCAGTGTATGATTGAAGTTTCAAGTGCAGGATTGATGTTTGAATGAAGGAAGTTGCAGAGGCTTGAATGAAAGGTGATATAGATACTGGAAATATTTTTACAAGTGTTGGAGATCATAAGGAACCATGCCTTAGAGTTTTATATTGAGGAAAGAAGATCCTCGGCTACATTAAGCTTCAAACACTGGGAGGAAGGCTCAACAATGTGAATGGAAGACTTTAGCCATAGGGAAGACTTGTAAACAGGGCAGTGGCAACCGAGATTTCCAATTATCATCCGTGCGACCATGCTTGTATGTGAGAAAAATAAAAACCACAATGAAACCAAGGTTTCTCCCATGGAATTTATGCACACATATGGAATTGATTTGGTCAACCATCTAGTAAAATAAAAACTTGGTTTTTTCTTATGGTATTGAGAGGACATAGAAGCTATAAAACAAGGATTGAATGGAAGGAATTTGTGTGCAATCAATTAGTTATTTTATGATTCATCCTTTAATAGGAGCACACAAAGGCACATGAAGGAGATTCATATCTCAAAGATCTGATAGTATGCAGCAAATACAAGAGAAAGTGATGATAGGTCTATTTGTTTTCTGAATGCTTTGCTTGTTCATTGTAGGGATCAATATATTATTTAATGGAAGGGTCTTGTGAAATAGTTACTAAAGCCTAGATGAAAAAAAATAATTCAGAAGTTAATTTTTGTTGAACTGCAATGGAATTATATTTATAATGTGTTATGTGGATACAAATTGTAGAAATAATTTACCTATATTACTCTAGATCCAAAGAAAATAGTGAAATGTTGATTTTCTTGATCTGATGCAGAGAATGTCTTGAGCATAAAACAATGTATCTATGTAGGAATCAAAGTGTGTAGTTTGAATGACGTATTATTTATATAATGTCTTTCCAAGTTTTTGAAAGTTCACATGACAAGATTTCCTTGAACCAGTTTCTAAATGTCTTTTGCAAAAATCCATTTCTTGAATACTGTTGTAGCAAAATTCCATGATTGATATGCTTAGGATTTTTGCAAATCTTTTGTCGTTTGCATATATCTATATGCAAATAATATAATATGTTAGTTTCTTGAGTTATTATTGTAGTATGGCATATCCTAACCGTGAATTGAATGTGTATGCAAAGGTTATTGTCCTTGTAGAGATACATGATTAAGTGAATGGTGATTCCTACAAGATCTATATGGCATCATTGTATGTGCTTTGAATGGTTGAAAGTTGCAGAGGTTTTGTGGTCAAGTTTGTTTGGTTCTTATCTTTGAAATTTTTTTTTATTCAATATTTGTGATAGAGGATTGATGACCTTCTAGGGTAGATATCTATATGGACATGGACATATAGCTTGCAGAAATTATATGCCTTGACTAATATTATGTTTACAAGGGTCTTTGATTGAGCTTATGTTTTTATTTCATGTAGAGATAGAAGTTTTCAGAGACCATGTGTATTAATAATGGTAATTTCATTGCTTATTTAAACCTTAAGCTAAAGTGATACAAGGGTTTGAAAGTGATTAATGCGGGACAAAAATTATGAGCCTAATGTTGCTACTTTGAATGTGTTGTGTGTATTAATATACATCAGTGATAGTGTGACCTTTAATAAGTAGTGTGTGCCTTAACACAAATATACATGATCATGAATATGCAGATGTTGTCTAGAATTTTAGTAGTGATATTCCATTAATTAGCAAGAGTTTTTCCTGGCATTGATTGAGTAAGGGGTTCCTTTTGGTCATTTTTCCATGAGTATTGTATGGTGAAATTATGCATGGCTATTCATATTATGGATCTATGAACAAAAAAAATTGGTGCAATGATATTGCATAATGTTATGATGGTCACATTCATTCATATTACTAAGAAATGAATGGATATTTTTAAATCTTTTTGAGAGAGTCTTGGATGCTTGGTTGGATACCTCTGTACATTCAAAGATTATATTTACAACAGAGAAGGTTTGGCCTTTTAATGAATTAGTGTTGAGAATTCTTGGCATCATACAGGGTATATGATAGGTTTCTTTATGATAATTAATGTGAGGGGTAATTTCTTATGTCAATGATCATGAAATTCATTTTATAGTGTCTTGATGACTTTGTATGTGACAGTGAATATTTGACTTGGTACTTGATCTTGGTATTGAGAGTGTTAGAGTTTGTCTCAGTGTTCTGCTTGGTATTGATAGTGATGATGAAAAAGCGATCTTGATATTTTGATGAAGGATATTGGATTATATTGACGGTCATGGTTTAACATGGTACTCGACATGATTGGCTTGGTATGACTTGACAAAGTTATGGGTTGGTTGGCATAACATTTCATAGTGTTGGTATATTGATTTTATCAGTGATATGGTTGTAGAGGCATAATTAGTATTCAATTATTAAGTGATTGAGTGATTGATATATTGGAATTTGGTATTGGTATTCATCTTAATCAATTTTTGGTATCTTGGTATTCGTTTTGAGCATAGTGTTGGGTGTGGGTTCAGTTTGAAAATTGATGAATGGTGTCCTACATGTTTTTGATGGTTGACTGAGATAGGTGGATCTAGTATGAAAAATATGAAATGTGGTCCATGAAGGTGTTGAGGGTTGTAGCCTGCACTAAGGGAGTAGGAGATTCCTTCTGGTAGAAGTTGGTAAAATTGATTAGGGGGTAGTAGCTCCCTTCTAGTAGGAGTTGGAGAACTTGTGGAGGTTGTAGCCTCCTACAGGTAGGAGCCTGTGTGCTGGCAAGATTTTTTTCTAGTGAAAAATATAAGAAGACTTTATTTATAATAAAAGAATAATAAATATATACAATAGAGGTGATTTTCTCCCACAATGGGTTTCCACCTAAAATCCTTGTGTCCATATGTGCTGATGTTGATTTGTTCTTATGACATGCATTTATACTCGTGATTTATTGAATAAGATATAATCTATAACCGTCTATGTTGAAAATGAAATAATTGATCAAGACTTGGAAATGAATGCATAGACTAAGTAAATTTGAATTTGGAATGAAATACTAATCCACCCCCGCCCTCTCTCAATATTTCTAATGATTGGTGTCAGAGGATAACTCTTTAATAAAGCTTAACCACTTAAGAGTAGATCAGGGACAATGGGAAGGAATCAAAAGACTAAGAAGGCACATTAGAATAGGTAAAGTGAGGAAAGCAGTGACAGTGATGTATCTGATGTCATGGCAATATCTTCATTCATAGATCAAGGAAAATTAGTAGTAGAACAAGCCAAGTCAGAAAGTATGGACAATAAAGGTATTCTTGCATTTTATGATACTAATAATTGGGATTGAAAATAAAATATGAAGATAATGTTCCTCATATATGATGTTTGGCATTTAGTATGTAATGGTTATATTCAAACTCTACCATCAGTACAAGAACTATAGAAGAATAGTCAAGCATTAAATGAAATATTTTGTACCATACCTAATTTAGTATTAGATAAAGTTACACATTATGAAACCAAAAAGGAGTTATGGGATAATCTATAGGCCATCCATGAAGGAGAAGGAACACAAGTAATGTAATGTTGTTCATTATGTAAACCAACACGTAATCTTGTGCATGATACATTGAATGGATCTAAAGGAAATATTGTTTGTCATAAGATGAGAGTGATTATGAAACAACCCTTGTTATATCAGATGGAGTTATTTATTCATAAGAAGAAATGATAGAGGAAGTAATTAAACTTAGAAGGAAACTTGTTTATGCTTTGAAAAAGATTAAAAGTCTTGAGAATAAGTTGCTGTAATACGAAAACAGGGACCATGATAAATCAATGAATACTGCAATAGTAAATGAAAAAATTGATGAAAGGAAAAAATATTATGAATGAATTGAAGCCAATATCATCTCTTTAAGATCATATATGCAAAATTCAAACAAATAAAATGAGGAGCTACTACAAGTATTTGAAGAAAAAGATAATGGGCTTAAGGAAGAGATTAGTGAATTAAGAATGTAAGTAGAAGAAGGAAGAAATATTGAAGAAGGAATGAGAAAGAATTATATGGAAAAGGAATATCAGTGCCAAATACTATAGTTTGTGGTAAGAATTATAATCCCAAAGCTCTGATACCAAATGTTGTGTAACCAACTCAAAAAGAGAAGAAAAGAGATATAAACGCCTTAGAAATGAGCCACTTCGAGGGGGCAACCTCCAACACATTACATAAATGAACAATTCTTGGATGATACAATTCACAAAACCTCCTTTCTATATATAGGAGTCCATGGGGCCATAATGTAATCCTAGTGGGCCACAATGTAATCCTAGCCGACCTAACAATAATAATTTAAGGGCACAATAATAACAATATGGGGGTTACAGGGGTAAAATAATAACAATAATGGGGGCTACACTAACATAATAAGGGGTTACACTATTAATATAGGGACTTAACATGCCCCTCTCCTTCAAACAAGTGTTGTCCTCAACGCTTGATTATTTCTTGATGCTTCTGTATAAAATTCTCATCCTCCCATGTGAAATATTCTACAGGAAAGTTCTTCCACTTGCTGAGATACTCTGAAATTGATCGTACTTGTCGAGTTCTTTTTTCTATGACTACTTCATAACTTCTTTCGATGTGATGTTGATCTTCCTGTTGTTTCATTAGATTTTGCACCAAAGTTGGGTTATCCTTTGAGAGTTGGAGAACTTGTTGTTGATGCTCGCAGTGATCTTCCACTAATTTATCATCCATATTAGCTATTATTTGATCCTTCAAACCATCCAACTTAGCCTCCATTTCTGCTTTTAAACCATCTATTTCATCTTCAATTGCTCTTCGTAATATTGAAACTTGTTGCACTTGGTACCGTAATTTTGATATCTCATACTGCAACTCTTCCTCTTCATGCGTCATAGTATAGCTTTCCAAAGGCTTAATGGGTGTTGAATTCTTTTTTGGGGCCATTTTATAATCCAATACTGATATATATTCTACAATATTCCCTTGCAATCAATTCAACTTGATTCTTCAAACAAGACTTATGCAATTCGGAAAAAAATACACACCTTTTTCTTTCTTTTGAGGAGCTCGATATTGAAATTAGATTATCTCTGTGATTGAAAATCTTCGATATCTGAAATTCAGCCCTGTAGTAGCCCTCTGAAGCTTCTTTCAAATGCCACAGGTCTGACCTGATTTTGATTCTCCAAGACAAAGTTGTGTCCAATCTCCCACAATGACCTAATTCTGGACTGTTTCAGTAGAGCGAACTTGTACGACTTGCCACGTGTCAATTTTTTGTCCTTTGTCTCTGAAATTGATAGCAAAGAAACTACAGGCCGTGTACTTGCGACCACTTTTGACGGCACTCCAATCCAATCTTCAGAGAGAGAGTTATTGAACTTTTCCCACGATCACCTCTTTGAGATGAAATTCAGGAGCCTGAAAAAGCACTACCTTCCACAGATCATATCTCCAAAAATATTGCGAACCAAGCTCTGAAATATTTTTGACGAATTTCCTCAGGATTTCAGCTTCGCACCATATGAATTTCAGACTCTGAACCTTCGTACAAAAAACTTTATAGCGCAAATGCCACGATGACCTGTTTATGAGCCTGAAAAAATACCTAACTTCCACAGATGATATCTCCTCAAATATTGCGAACCAAGATCTGAAAATTTTAGAAAACCTTCCTCAAGATTGCAGCTGCGCACCCTAAAAATTTCAGCTTCTGAAGCTTCGTAGAAAAAAAGTTATAGCGAAAATGCCACGATGACCTGTTTGGAGCAGCGAAACCCTAGAATCCCAAAGCTCTGATACCAAGTCTAAACTTAGGGAATATGACTAAATAATCATAATTAATTAATTCAAGGTGTGAATGTTCTAGAAACTCACATAGATCAACTTCAATTTAATCCTAGTCTTCGATTAAGATCTAATCTTGGTTTTTGAAGTCTCAATAGAGGATTATAAGAAGAATTCGATGTGGCTTAGAGAAATCACTTGAGAAGTTCGAATTCATTGAAAGATCGATTTCCAGAGTAGCAGTTGTCAGTTTTCGGAGAGAGATTCAGTGAGACTGAAGTAGTGAGAGAGGCGTAGAGACAGTGAAGTCGAAGAAAGGATTCTAGTTCCGGTGAGTGCATTTGCAAAGATGCAGAGGATCCATAGTGAGGTTGATGTAGAGAAGTGCAATAGCATCTAGAGGCAATTTAGAATTGCAAGGGAGAAGCATAGTTTCAGTGCCAAAAGTTGAGCAGAGGTTCCACAGGCTAGGAGAGACATGTTACCATATAAAATTTGACTAGATGACTTGAGGAGAAGTTGTTGTTGGATGAGTGTAGAATTGGCTATACTAGGGTGATGTAGTGACTATGTAGAGCCCAAATTCGTCTGTGGAGTGAGGAAATTATTGACTAGATTTTTCTTACTAGTTTTTCTCTGTAGGATTTCCAATTTTAGAATCCACTTGTACTTAGATTATTTCACTGTGGAATAATAATAAAACCCTCAGCTACTTCATTGGTTTTCCCAATTTTGGTTTTTCCGGGGACATTGGTCCAAAAATAACTGTGTAAATTTATGTGTGTGCTAGCATTTCTTCCAGCGTTTATTTATTCTGTTGTTTATTTGTGTAGGTTGCAGCGTGATTGTTTCAGTATTTGTTGTAGAAAACAGTAAATACATTTTTAAAAATTAATTTAATAATTAGGAGAATTATTTCTAGTTGTTGCAATAGGATTCTAGTTTTCAAAATTTTCACATGGTATTAGAGCGTAGATGATCAACAAGAGAGGTCAGTAGTAAAGAAAGAAGGAGTTTTGTTGTTCAGTGTGGGAAGAAGATCAAAACCCTAGAGGGCATCATAGTCACCTTGGCCAAGAAGTTGAATTTCTTGAGGAGAATTGATTTTTCAAAGAGAGGGACAAAAAAAATTGATCTCTCCAGATCAAGGGATTCTAGAGGTAGAGGGAGCAACTAGTATTCACAAAGAAGATATCTAGCTAGACGTAGTAGTTTTGGAGCATTTTGATAGAGTATAACTAGCGTCGGGTGGAAGAAGATCACACACTGAGGGAAAATTTTCCTCTGGGAACTTCTATTCTCAAGAATTTCGATTTCCCTTGCAGATCAACAGTCGTTGTGAGCAGAGTCTCTCACTCTAGAAGGGAGTGCGAATGGCTGAGAATAATGGAAGAGGATATTTTCGACATTTTTTGAGATGGCCATTGTTGGGCTTCGAGATCAGGACAGTTTGGATGATGCTTCCAACAATGTCATCTGGAAGGAAATGATCTCCTTCCTTCTAGATGAGTTTTATCTCAAGGCGTATATCGATAATGTGGTGGTAGTTCCCGTGCATGAAGATCAATTGGAGGAGTACAGAAAGGATATGGTGCGGGTGAAGAGGTAGATCCTTGATGGTGTTCAGTGTCACATTATATCACACATAGAAGCCAAGGGAATGACCAGAGAGATGTTGGATACATTTGCCACGTTGTACCAGGGCACTTCCGAGCTATTATCACCCAAAAAATTTCTTAAAAACATCATTATGTCAAATATATTTTTTATCATGATCTCAAATAGGTTTGAAAGTCATTTTAAGATTTGGTTAAGGGTAGGCCATAGTTTTTATAAGTTTAAAGGTAATCATTTGAATTCAAATAAAGTCCTTAGAGGTCCATTTCATGATCAAAGATTCACATTTTTCATTTAGAGGTCATTCCATTAAGTTTCGGGCTAATTGTATGCAATTAGCCAAGAATCCTCTATTTCGTAGTGTTGCTAGTTCAAAAAAGTGGTTCTGCGCTACGAAAGCACTAATACTTTCGTAGCGCAAATTGTGAAAAATACATTGTGTGCGCTACGAAAGCACGATTTCTTAATCGTTATGTCAATTAAGCCAGAATCTGTTAGAAATCCATTAATAAATGATAGGACAAGGGTATGGTGAGTCAGTTAGAGGTCAGATTCAAAGTAATTGCCTATCTCACAACCATCATCATCATGATAGCGGCATCATTAAGTTGTAAGATGAGATTTCAAATTCAAAAATCTTGCCTAATTCAGTCATTATAGTTTTCATTTGCCTCCACGCAACTGTTTAAGCTCTGAATCAGTTAAGTTAAGCCTATGGTTGTTCTATACCAAGGCTATCTTCACCATAATCAAGCGAGGTTGTTCCATTGTCTCAAGCAAAGCTATTTTCAACATTATCAAGCGAGGTTGTTCTATATTATCAAGCGAGGCTATTCATTTATTTCAAGCGAGGTTGTTTTACTGATTCCAGAGAAGCTGACAGGTTTTTCAAAAGAACCATGGCAGAAGAGAAGAAATTCCACAGAGGGGGACATTTTTTAAGATATCAGCCTGAAAATGTGAAGGCTATATTTGAGGATCAAACAGTGATGGAGGCTTTTAGCAAATTAGGCTGTCTCCGGTTTTGTGAAAAGCTGCAGGGTTACCACACTTAGGTGTCTAAAGAGTTTGCCTTACACTTCAGTGGAAAAACTACCAAAATTGGCATGTTAAATGTGCCGGTTACACCTGAGATCATTGCTTTTGTGACAGAAATACCAAGGGGGCAAGAGACTTGGTTTAAAGGTTTTAAGTTTGACATGGAACCATGCAAGGAATTCACGAAACCTGAGTATGCAGATATGGACCTAAATAATGCAATACCTAGAAGTTGTATCAAAGACACCTATGCCAAGTTGTTTTTCAAAATTAAAATATACTTTACATGTGAAGGTAGGTACCATAAAGTTTATACTTATCATTTCAAGATGTTGTTGCATTTCACCGGTATGATATCATTAGATTTTCCCTTTTACTTGCATAGGAGCCTTGCCAAAATGGTTGATAAAGTACAAGCCAAGTCTGATGGTTGTGAAACCTCTCTGTTTCACCATGGTTTGATAAAGTTGTTGGTTTTAAATGAGCTTCAGAAAATAAGCAGGGATTGGTCTTCCTTTTTTTTATGAGTGGATTTGAAATGGAAACCCTAACCCCATCTAGAAAACCTAAAACTAAAAATACTCCTTCACCACCACCAGCAGAGTCTAGTCAGCCTATGGTTGTAAGAGAAAAGAGGTTTGTAAAGTTGAAACCAAGAAAACAAGTTGAGAAAAGAGTAGATAAGACACAAGTGCTCGTTGCAGAAAATCCATCACCTGTAAAACAGAGGTTAGAAAGTGTCAAAGAGGAAAAACAAAAAAAAGTGGCCAACAAGCAAGAAATCCAGAGAGTGACAAAAATCCAAGCAACAACATCAAAAGGAAAAATAGGGGCTTCAGGTACAGAAGACAACCCAGTGAGAAAATGAAATTTAGATGAAATCCTTCATGCAATTGATATAGAGGAATCACCCATTGTGCAAGCTGATTTCATTGGAGTAGATGAAAACAAACAAAAAAGGGTCAAGTCAGCTAAAAAAATTGAATTTGACGGTGAAGATGCAACTTTTATTTTTCAAGCAAGGAAGCCTTTAACTAGGCATGCAAAGAAACTCAAGGAGGGAATTAAAGAGGTCCAAGAAACTGTTGAAACAGCCAAAGTCCCTCAAGAGGTGATTGAACTCTCATCATCAATAGTGAAGCATGCATCCAGCAAGACAATGAAGGGAAAGGAACACATGACAGAGTGTCAACTTCTTCAAGAGAGATTGAAGCTAGAAAACCAAGAGATTTCAATGATGAGAAAGAGGGCTAGAAAGAAAAACATTGAAAAAACAGAGTTTAAGAGGATGAAGGCAGTATGGGAAGGCCAAACTGTTTCCAGGTCTGAGATTCCAAGTGGTGCAGAATAGTTTTTCACATGGACAGTGTCAGCTATCAAAGAAGCTAAATTTGTTAGAGTAATAAATAACCACTTGAGAGCTAGTAATAGAAGACTAAGAATTCAAGTGGGAGATTTGGAGTTGCAGCTGAAACTGTCTCGAGATGAACTAAAAAACAAAGCTGCAAAATGACAAATTCAAAGGCAAAATCAAATGGGTAATGAAGAATAAACCTCATGAAAATGGTGTTTGTAGTTCATATGGATGTTTTTTTTGCTGGAACCAGTAGTTTTCTGAAGTTTTGGAAAAATTTTGGTTCGAATTTTGGAGAAATTCGGACAAAACTGCTCACTTAGTAGTTTCGTAGTGAAAACAGTGCAAAAAGGGTGAAATGCGCTACGAAACTGTTGTAGCAGCTTTTTTCACCCTTTTCCATAAATTTTTGAAGAGCAGACCTGTATATTTTGACCTAAAATTTCTAAGGAGGATGTGTTAAGTGAATATGCAGATAATCCCGGAGGAAGGAAACCAAAATTTTGAAGGAAAATAGGTTAAAAGGCTGTGCTACGAAAAGTGCTACGAAATTGTGTTGTTTTCATAGCGTAGGTCTATTTTTTCTATTTTGGACAGTTCGATGGTGACTTTGTACGGCTGGCACTTATGGATGATTTTGGACATATGATATTTCAGTTCCTGATAGAAAATAGCTTCGAAGTCATGGGTTCATGGTGGTTAAAGTTTCTCAAGAACACAAATAATCCTAAGCCTAGAAAACAGGGGCAGTTTCCTAGTTTGCAGGAGATCAGCATTGAGGTCATAAAGTGTTGGAGCTTATCATATGGATTCGAACTGATGGGAATTCAGTTGGAAAATGATGTGATCTATTTTAGATAAGGTTTTTATGAGTAGAGTTAATGAGTTTGAGTCATATTTGTAATAGGACTGTTCATTAGGTTTGCAGCTGTCATTTTGTAATAAATACCATGTCTCATGGTTAGGCAAGGTTTCATAAAGTATGAATTCGATGTATCTAGATGAGGATAAGGTTATCCTATGATTGTAAATGATCTATAAAGATGAAGAAGTCGAAATGCTAAGGGTTGGACATTTTTAGCAAAAAGACTGTGTTTATTGTAAGTGACTGTTTTCAGCATTATTACAGAGTTTTCTACTTAGCCAACTCAGGATTCGTGAAGAGTTATATTATTTTCTTGTTCTGATGGCACATTTTTAAATATCCTATTACAGTGGTGTTTGCTTATGTTACTCAGAATTCATCATTGATGCTTTGACTTCCTTCATAGACAAACTAACTATGTATTTTACAGTTTTACATATGCATTCCTTGACTTCCATGCTAAGTAGATTGTTTGGTTTGGCTGAAGCTATTATGACTCCATAAGCCCATTGTGCTCTTTCTAATGTGATTTACAACCAATATCTAGTTTTATTTGCTTTTTACCCCACATAGAGTTAGCCATCTATATTTCTATCAAAAATCATTAACCCTTGAGAGAGCCCTCTCAAGTTGAGGAGGCTAAGCCTCAATCAAACGTTGGTTTGAAATAGTTACATGAGATTAACTTGATTGGTAGCCTATTAGGTCTGATTTTGTGATAACATGAGCAGTGGAAGATGTACTTGGAGGAGAAGCTAAGATTCATGAGGATGGAGAAAGGGGAACACATAGACCCTTTCCTCACCAGGATTCAGGAGATTCGGGACTATATTGCAACTGTTGGGGCAACACCACAACCCACAGAGCTACTGTGTTTGGCACAAAAAAGTGTCTCAGAGGAGTGGAAGGTATATTTCCAAAGTATCTTGGGCAAAGACACCTAGCCAAGGTGGGATGGGATGTGGGCCGATTTGCATCAAGAGGAGTTGAGATGAGACTTGGTAAAAAGCTCCATCACTGTGTTGAAGAATGGAAATTGAATTCCTTGACATCAGGGAATACCACCTGGTCAGGAGCTTAAAACAACTCCTTTTCCATTGAAATTGGTGGGCCCGACTGGGATATAGGGACTAGTTGCCTGTTTAAAGAGATTTATTAATAACAAAAGGAATGAAATAAAATTGATAGAGTGACTTTAAAAATAATGATAAAACTAAAACTTATTCTAACACTTTCTCGAGATAAAAACGTCTTTTAATGTCATCTAATAGAAATATTTCACAAGGTATAAAATTATATATATCATTCCATACTCTAATGAAAATAAAGTATGCATAAGAAACTAAATTAATTAAATAGTTAATTCATTTCGTTGGTTAAAACTCAATCACATAAAAGATCTCGTTATTTCATATATAACTACAAATAATTCAATATTTCATATCAATAGTGAAAATGATAGATTGTTCTCAAATTAAATTATATAATGAAAGAACATAAAGATAAAATAACTATCTATGTTAATAACACAAAACAATAACATAAAGATAAAAGTACCTGATGCACCATTGCTATGTATTTGAAAAAGACAACTTTCAGGCTTAGCTTTCAATTAGATAACACTTAATCAAAAAATAATGCAAGTTCAAAAGCTATCTTCTCAAAACTTTGGATACCTCAGTATGAGCCACTGACCATGCAATTTTACTAAGAATTGGAAATAACTTTCCAATTTTATTTTGGATGAGATTTGAATCCTTGAGTCCTCCTTCATGATACTTCTTTCAAAGACTGCTTCAATACTATGACATCTGGTAAAGTATCTTTTGGAAAGTCTTGTATTATATTGGCTTGTAGTAGAGCATCAGTGATGTATTCAGTGAGATTTGATGCAAGATTCCTGGCTTTGATATCCCAATATCCCAATCTTCTGTGATTCTTCAATTCTTGGAATGTTGGCTGCGTTCCCTTCTGTACCATCCTGCCAATCTATGAAAGAAGAGATTTTTTATTCGATCTCTTCACAGAATGTTCTTAGCTCTGAAAGTTGGGTGACTAATGAATCATTTTTTTTAGACAAGTCATGAATTAAAGACAACTTATGACAGAAAATATATTGTTGCTTTGTCAAAAGGATATCTAAATCTGATGCTTCCTTTCGGACTTCATGTATTTTATGATTTTCCTTCAATTGATAAACCTTTTGCTGCAACTGTTGTATTTTTTGATCTTTATCTCTAAATTCTTCTTCACATTGCACCTTTAGGTTATAAAAATTCTTTTTTAAATCGACAATTTTTACTTTCCATTGTTGTGCTATTGCTTACTTTTCAATTTGGATAATTTTCTCTAATAGAGCAATTCTTTGATCCTTTTCTTTCATCAATAATTTTTCTTCCACAGCTTTATCCATGGTCGCATTAACATAAGATCCTGCAAACTACGATAGTTGACTTTGATCATCCTCTGGGGAAAATTGAGCTTCTTTCCAAAGAATTTGAACTGAAGTTTCACTAGGAACCAGCATTTGAGTTTGTTTCAATTTTCTTTTCTTTCTAGACCTACTCATGAATGCCTTGTGCTTCGGACTATATAATATGTCCAAAGGTGGGTTTTCTTCAATTTTAAGGACTACATTTTTTGTGGGAAAAACAAAAATTATTTCCACGTCTTTAGCTATATGAGAATAATTATTTACCTCCACACTAGTATTTTCTGCAAGTGTTTTAGTATTAAAATTGCTTTGGGGATCCTCTGTAGTAAATGAGATGTTCCCTGCATTCTCCGGAATTTGTACACTTTTTGTGTGGTTAACATCTATCTTTGTGCTTGGTTCTACGATAGGCTTTCTGACTGGCTCTGTAGAGTTCAAATTTGGCTCTAAGTTGATTACAACTACTTATGTACCTGCATTACTGGAAACATTTGCAATGTGGGTTTCCTTAGTCATCAGAATATTCTTTAATTCCTCCCAAACTCCATCAAGTTGTTCTCCTTTGATTCCAATTTCTTGTCCAACATCTGTGTTAGTTGATTATGTAGTTTGAACATTTGAAACTTGCGAAGAGGATGCAAGTGCTTCTATACTCTCTGAGTTCTAACTGGAATGATTTACCAGAAATTTTGGTAGATGAGCTATCATATCCTAGCGATATTGCTTAAAATTAATTAACTCTTCAGGAGTCAATCAATCAGAGGCTAGTATTTCTACCATAGAATATTCTAGGGTCATTTCAAATAAATCATCAAAATTTCCATGCTCATTTGAAAACGGCCTGAGTTTAACTTGCATGGTGACATCTTTAGCAATTACACTGGGGTCAAACTCTCGTTTAGGTATCACTAGAAAACAGAAAACTTTCAATTGCTCAATTTCAATCAAAGCATGCTTGAAATTTTCTAAAGTATATATATCACATGGAATAGGAAAACATGGCCAAACAGTCTTCTTTTCATCTCTGAGGACTTTAGTTAGGCCTTGTCCAACAATATGGTAGGCGATTTCTTTGGCCAATAATTTATTTGGAATAAACAACGACAACACATGGGGATGGGCCAAGATTCTGAAAACGCGAACATAAATGAAGTTTTATTCTCCGAACCATTTCCCTATAGGCCTCAAGTCTCTATTTGCTTCGGTGCTAAGCCTCGAAGCTTTATTACTAAAATATTCTTGATGGAGGGGAAGCATTACTTCATGAAAAATATTATATAAACTAGAATGGTACTTTCATTCCCACAAAATGTCAAAATAAACATGAATGGGGGTGGCATACTGAACAGACCATTTCCATCCCAAGGATGGAAAATTAAAGAAAAAACATATAGCATCCATAATGTAGGCTCTCATGAAAAAGGGAGGAGCTATCCTTTCTGGTACATTTTGTCTTTGCCTATAATTATGGTTTTGAGTAATCAGACTGTTTGAAAAAATGGTTGCCCAGTCCATGATATAACCATCAGATGTGATTTCAATCAATGGTACCCATTCTTCAGAAATTTTTTGGGTATTTTCATAACCATAAAGACGATAGAACATAGCAGCAATATGGGAGAAGGGGCCAACATGAGATGCTAGTGAATACATACCCATGTCTTATTTCTTGTGTTTATTTGGGTCTTTCCTCCAATCTTTGATAAGCTCCGCAGGGTTCGGATTTTATTGCATGAACTTTTGGACGAACGGTGTATCATACTTCCTTTGAGGCATCAACAACTAGTACATCCTTCTTAAGTCTTCTGGCTTGAAGGAACCAATTACTGTCTTTTTTGAGGTAATAAACAGTCAGTTCGTTATATCCACATGGTCGATGACCCACCTCACCATATCTATGTAAGGGATAATTTTCGGATGAGCATAAATTCTATGAAGAAATGAGTTAGCTGGGTCACTCCATGCATCTGTATCCCTTGGTGGAGACTCATCAGCAGCAGCTCCTCTATTTTCAATTATTATTGTATTTTCATATTCAAATAACTTGTAAATTTCTTCCCAGCTAAAGGAACTTGAATCCTGGGTGCATGTAGTATATGTGAATAGAGGATCCATATCATGACTTTCTTCAGGTGGAAAGATAGATTCTTGTTGAGCGAAAGACTTTCTTCGTGCTTTGATTATCCTGGACATATCCTTATTTTGTTCTTTGTGAGGATTTACCTGTCAAAAATGAGCTGAGATAAGTAGAGAATCACTTCCAAGTATGAAAGAGTCATATCAATTCAATGTGAGCCTTATGAAAAATCCCTTCACATTAACTTAAAATTATTATAATTCGTTTGAAAACGTCAAGATTAGAAACCATAAGGTGTTCATTTGATTTATAAACATGTGTTCACGTGATGCTGACAATTGGCATTACTTTGGAGTTTCGCTTTTCGACATTCTTGATATCGAGTATGTTGATCAGCTTTAGAAATGATGCGTTATGTGAAACATCAAAATATCAGGATGCTTGACAGAATGTGATATCATGATCTCTTAGTTGACATAACACAATATTGATAGTTGGTTAATTGACAAAATTTCAGCGTTTCAGCATATCGACATATCGGAACTTCAGAAGTTCGACATTTCGGAACTTTGGCAATTCGACATTTCGCATTTCGGCGATTCTCTTTTAGCGTGTTCACATCTTTTACCGAAATTTAATTGCTTTATACCTTTAAAAAAAATTCATTGTTTTCCTATTTTTACTTTTCATAAGATTTTGTTTATTATGAAAAATTGAATTTTTCTTGTTTTGTATTTGGAACATAAGGGAGATATACTTAACTTATATATATATATAAAGGGCTTTACCTAAAAAAATTAAAGGGTCCCCATTATTCCTTCTAAGAATTCTAAGGAAAATGGGGGGTTGTTGAGTACCACAACATAGTAGCAGCAACAGGAAATCAAAGCAGGTCAAAGAGGAGGAGAATGTGGCCCTCGCATTAAAGGGTCCTAGTCAAGGATAGGGGGAGGAGAAAAAGAAGAAGAAGGAAATGTCAAAGGTTAAGTGCTTCAGGTGTGGCGATTTTTTCCACTACATTACCCAATGTCCTCTTAGGAAGAAGGACAAAGAGGAGAAGCAGGACCAACAGGAAGCTTCTACAGAGATCGATAGGCTTTCCTCTAGGTTGCAGGAAGACTTCGTGATGTTCATAAACATACCTCCAGGAGTGAGGTGGAGCGACTTGGTTTTGTAGCCCCAAAGCATTACAAATGGGAAATATCCTCGAGGAGTCCACTTTTTGGATTAGTACCTTGTTATAGGAGGCCACAATATTTAGTAGCAGGATGGACCAGTGAAATTTCATGCATTCAGATGCCAGAGTGACAAATGTAGAGTCTTGTAGGAGTCAGATGTTGGGGAGCGCAGTGTAGAGTTGGCAACAATGTAGTTTTCATTGTGTAAAGTTAAAAATCCTTTAGTGCCAGTGCATATGCTAGTAGCAGTCAGGGCTCAGGTGACATATGCATCATAATAAACATAGTTGGTTTAGTATGTCAGATGCTTCTCAGTTGCAGATGTTGCATTTGCAGCAGTAGAAAATGAGAGGGAGTTGCAGTGTTGGAAGCAGTTAAGAAGGGTCAACAACAACATAGATGTAACTCATATCTTATTTGTGTAGTGGTTGGTGGGAAATATGGCTAGACATCAGCAGTGTGATAGGGGATGGTGTAGAGAGGGTGTGTTGTTGTAGCAGTTGCAGCACTAGAACACATTCCTCGCTAAGAGGGAGTGTTAGTTTTTATAGCATCAGATGTGTTCTAGCCTTAAAATTTGTAGAGAGGCTAGAATACAGGATATCTCCAAAGTTTAGAAACAGTTTCTAGAAATTTTGCCTAGAAGTGAATTAATTATATATTAGTCAAATTTTAAATATTTCTTAAGTCTAAACTCAGGGAATATAACTAATTAATCATAATTAATTAATTCAAGGTGTGAATTTTATAGAAACTCATAGGGATCAACTTCATGTTATTCCTAGACATTTATTAAGATCTAATCTTGGACGTTGAAGTCTCAAAATAGGATTATAATAAGAAGTTGATGAGGCTTGGAGAAATCACTTAAGCAGTTTGATTTCATTGGCAGATCGATTTCCAGAGTAGCAGTTGTCAGTTTCCATAGAGAGAGTCAACGAGATCGAAGTTGTGAGAGAGGGGAAGGGAAAATGAAGTCGGAGGAAGGATTCTAGTTCCGGTGAGTGCATTTGCAGAGATGCAAAGGATCCACAGTGAGGATGACGTAGAGCAACATAGTAGTCTCTAGAGGAAATTTCGAATTGTTGGGGAGAAGCAGAGTTTCAGTGCCAAAAGTTGGGAAGAGGTGTTATAGAATAATTTTCCACCTCTGTATACTTGATGCTCTGATTTATGGCCTTGGGAAGCACTTTCCCTTTCAAACTTGGTACTTTACCTAAAAACAATTATTTTGAATTCCATATGTGACTCTTCCCTCTCAAAATCGTGTGCACACGCAGGTCAAGTTACACCCAACCCGCGTATATAATTTGAAATATGAAAAAATATAAAATTCCCTATTTTCTGGGTGGGATTTATGGGTTACACCGGAATCCTACCTACAGAATCTCGTGGCCTAACTGTATCCCAACTAAAAAAACTGTTTTGGGGTGGTATAAATACACCTCATGGGAAGGCCTTAAGGGGAGAGAGAGATAGGTATTGATATTATAGCCATTTAGTCCCTGATCAAGTCTAATTTATCCCTATGCCTCCTACACTAGAAGATTGTGGAAACCCTTTTTTCCATCACAGAGATGTTCATTCCTCTTATATTACATCCATGTGTATGAATTTGGGAAGAGATAGTTAAGGCTTAGCCTAGACAGATCCAGAGGACGGTTTCACTTGGAGTCGTGGCTCAATCAGGTGGTATTCCTCCATAGATATTTGCATTAATCAATAAATAAGCTTTTTCCTGTTCTTTATGTTCATGATCTTAATGCTTTATACATGTTATGATCCTATTATGAATGATTTCATGTCTTTATGCTTATATGCTTATATGATCTAACGCTAACATCTTGAACATGATTTCAATTATTACTAGTATATGTTCTTTTCTTGAGTGAGTTGTAGGCTTTGGAGCACTAGGAGAAGCCGACAATTTGAACCATGCGGGATCACCTTCAAACGTATAACCTACGGGTAATACCCCTTCTTCCCATTTACTAGTTTGAGCATTAGGACTATAAATTTGTATGATTTTTGTTGTTGTATGCTTCTTGATATGTTGGGTTTCCCAACCCAAACCCTAGGGTATTTCATCCAGTAATAGAATTGGCAACTCCACTGGGGATTACATTCTTGTAATTCCTAGTTTGGGTTGTTTCACTATGGATCTAGGCTTTCTTTTTGGTTTGATCACTTTTCCAACTTCTTTGATTCATTATCAATCTAGGGAAAAGTTTTGATCTTTTGGATAAGGCTTGGATTTTTAATTTTTTCTTTACTTCCCTTTTTATATGCGCTTTCAATTTTACACAGTTGCGTATAGACATTTTTTTGTCCAAATAAACATGCGCATACATTTTTTTCCTTGCGCACAGTTGCATATACACGCGGGTTGATCACTGTCAAGCCGCGTATTGCTAGTTTTAAATGAAAAATTTAGATTTTGAGTCCAGTAAAGCATTTTTCCTGCTTTTGGTTTCTTCTGTTTAATCATTTTTGTTCTTGGAAAGTGTTCTTTTTTTCAATTTGTCAATTTCCTATATTTCTTGGTGAAAACCCTAGTCAACCTAGGGTTTGACCTTTTTGTGAAGTTTCAGTTTTTGTGTTTGGGACCAGGGCTTCTTGCTGAAGTTCTTGGTTGTTCTAAGTATTCAAAACAGTGAGTTAGTGCTAATTTTCTCATACCTAGCCTTCTTATTACTTCACCTTTGCTTTTATTTCATTGGATTTCTTGGTTTTTCTTGGTTTTTTTGAGAAAGGTACTTCTAGCAATCCTGAAGAGTTTTATTGATTTTCTTGGAGTTTTCTTGTTTTCTGAAGTTCTGTGTTGCTGATCAGGTCATTTATTTGAGTGTGTAACCTCTTTCTTCTTATAATGTCTTTTTATACAAATGATTTTTATGGATTAAGGAATTTGAGGCATTTTTTGCTCAATTTGGTGATCTTGAGATTTTGAGTAGATTTTTGCTTTCTCAAAGAATTCCTTACATACTTAAAAAGAAAAAGACATAAAAAACACATTTTTTTTCCTCTTCTTTTTCTTTCGGTTTTTCTTTAAGGCTTCCTTGTCATTTTTTAGAAAGTGCAAAAATTTTTATTTGGTCGAATTTTCTTGGTTTTGGGAGAAGTTCTTGTTTGAATTTTCCCCTTCTTGTGTCAATATTTTTACCTCTTTATTGGGGGGAGTTATTGTTATAATTTTTCCTTCTTTGTATCAAGTGTTTTGACCTCTTTATTGGGAAACACATTTGCTTGTATTTTAGAGTAATCTTAGAATATTTCATTAATCATTTGTAGTTTGCATTAGAATAGTTGCATTGTAAGAATTTTTAGTCCTTTTTGTAGATTTTGAGTGTGTGAGCGTGTATTTTTAAAAAGAAAAGAATTTTTTTTTGATTTCATTAGTTTTTTCGTAGTTCCTTTTGTATAAGTCTCTTTTCATCCAAGAAAAAGTTGCATTTTGCATGTATCTAGGTTTATATTGATTTCTTCTTGCGTCCATAACACCATAAGTTCCACCTCCATCTCACCCTTGACCTAAAGAACAACCTTTAAAATCAAGCGACAAAAATTAAAATGAACTAGAAATTTTTTATTTGTCATTAAATACATCAACTAGTCTAGGTCATTAAGGCCTTGGAATAGGTGTGTGGAGATTTGGCTCTCCAAGGCCACTCTGAATTTAAACTTAGAAGTTGGTTAAAAGAGTGAAACCCAGTGTCGATAATTTGTCCGGGAAAGCTCTCCTCAGAAGGGATTCAAGCACGAGAGCGAGTGAAAGCAAGGACGAGAGATACCCCCTCTCCTACTTGTCAGATCCCAACCAAAGACTATTCCACCCAGCTACCGATATGAAATGGTGACCTTAGCTGCCATTCCTAGGTATCACATAGGTGACTACAGGGGGGAATACCTATGGTACCTGAGGCATACATTGCATCACGTTCATTATTACTTTTGTAGGGTGCCCTTGCGAAGCTCAAGTACTTACACCGGCAAAGGATTTTGTCTGGAGGTCAACGTAACTACTTATGTTACCTTCGCTAGTAGGCCTGGGGTGTAATTACCCTAGAATAATTTCGGAAGGTCCTTATATATTCACTTTCTTGTATTTCGGTGTCCGTTCCTTATCACCTGGAGCAGAAATACCTTAGAGTTGCTTGATTGGTTGCATCTTTAGGGAAATTTTTAGAGAGTGCTCTTTGCTCCTAGACTGCCATAGATTTATATCTTTTTGAGTTTGCATAAGTTCTCTTAACAATTAAAAGTGGTTGTTCGATTATTTCGTTGATCAAGGAGGATTCGTGGGCTCTCACCTCCGAGTGTCGAGCCTTCTCCTAGAAGGCGTAGGAGAAATTCTGCTGGTGATTTCCAATCAGTAGCAGTGAACGCATTAGAGAGTAATCCTCTGCTTGGGGCTATAATTTCACAAGGTGATCCTAGTGTAAGTTATGATTTAGAGAGGAGTACTCCACTCCTTTCTAGGGTTCTTTTTCCATCAGAAGAAGTTGAGGTTGAATAGATTTTTGAACCTCCTGTCACTCCTTCTTCACCTCTTCCTCCTGATTTTCTAGGCATTATATTATACTTTGGGACCCCAAATCACAGGGCGACAATCCCTTTTTGTTCTCCTTCTTTTCTCTCAATTACCATTGTTGGGGACATGGTTTTGACTATGAGTACTGCCAGTGTGCATACTCCTCTTTTGGTAGAAGGAGGAGGTACAATTTCTATATCAACTATCACTCCTAGTACTACAATATTTGGCTCTACCTCCATTCCATATTCAAGTGGGGGAACCCAAGATTTTTCTTCCCACACTGGTTCATTTTCTTTTGGGATGTCTTCTAGTGCAATTTCCTCAGTTTATTTCACCATTTCTTCTATTGTCTCCACACCTATCTCTTTTATGGCTAGTGGTTCAGCATATTTTTAGGGTTTTCCCTTTAGAAGCGATCATATCCATCATTCTAACCCTTGTTTAGGTTCTTTTAATTTCTCCATACAAGGTCAAGGTTTCAATAATTTTCAAGACTAGAACCCTACTTTTGGTGGTTTAGGAATTGGGAATCAGTTTGTGTCTAGTAAACAGGGGAACATGCCTTTCTCCTCCACATGAAAATCTTAGGGTTTTTCTCCCTTAGCTAATGCATGGAACCATTACCAAGGGCTATCATCTCATTTTAATACTTCTATTAGGGGAAACATTCCTACTTATGGTAACCCTTTGGCAGGAGGAGGTCCTACTCTGAATTTCATTGGACCACAACGTTTTCCTTACGATTCAATATATTCTACGAAAAATCCTTGGAAACCTAATGCCTCGGAAAATCTAGGTTATTATTTTCAAAATGTTTGGAATACCTCTCATGGTGGGTGGAATTCTCAAGGTCCTCGGTGCTTACCATTCCTGGAAACCCTAAATTTTCCAGATATTTCTAAATTGACTAATGATCCAATTTGACACAACCTGGCTTGGCCTTCGGTTCCTACCAAGCTTACATCGGACATTCCAAAATTCAAAGGGAAGACTGGAGAGGATCCAATTGACCATGTAACAACTTTCCATTTATGGTGCTCATCTAATTCCCTTATTGAAAATTCAATTAGGTTGAGATTGTTTCAACACACCTTGACTGAAAATGTTGTCGAATGGTACTTAGAGCTTACTGGGAATACCTTTGCTTCATTTGGAAAATATGCTACTATGTTTGAATCATTTTCAATTTTCCGTTCAGTATGATGTCGGAACTAAACTATTGGCCAACTTACAAAAATATAAGGCAAATCACATTTATGACCATGTTCAGGAATGGCAAAGAAGGAAGAGGCTCATTAAAGCATTCATTCCTAATGAATTCCTTCTGGAATGGTTCTTAAAATATTTACAACAGAAATCTCGAAGGATGTATCACTTTCTGGGTATTTACCGAGGAGAAAGATATATTTAGAGCCCAACAATTAGAACTTATATATCTCATTCTGGGATCCTCAATAAGATTTTGTCGGATTCTCCTCTATCCAAGATATATTTAGCCAAACTAGAGTTAGGTCCCCATGTTGATGGGCTAGTCGAGTCAATCAATAACAATATTGTGAACCTCTTAACTCAATTGCAGTATTTATCTTTACAAACTACTTCTTCAATTCAGGCATCGTCGTTAGTGTATATTCCTTCCCAACTATTAACTATTAATGTCGTCCAATCCTCTAACCCTAAAGGAAACCAAAAATCCGATGGGAATAAGAAAGGATATAATAAGAAAAAGGATAAGGATGGGAAGGATAATGCAAATAAACCCAACAATAATACTGGGGAGGATAAAAAAAAGTCAAAAAATAAAGTTAAGTTTCCTTGCAAATTGTGCACTGGATTCCATCTAACTCATATTTTCCCTAATATTCAGTATGCTCAGCACTTGTTGGCTCAGCAGGCTTCTTCTAGCTCTCAGGCTGTCGTAATTCACTCTTTTCCCTAAGGGTAGCAAATGCTTGCTGGGGCGAATGCGAATACTGGAGCTCTCAGAGAGGGCAACCAGGAAGGGGAAAATCCATCAAATGTATACATGATGAGTGCTCATGTTGATGTTGCAAAAGGTCACATGATTATGGTGAAACAAAATCCTCTAAGGCTAAGGCCACTCCTGATGTTTCAGAGTCACTCCATATTGAGAGGTTCGTAGTTGATACTTACCTCAGATGTCGAAAGGCTCTGTTAAAAGTTTGACTATTAACCCTAATGCCAAGGAAGTTCATAACTACTCCATTGTAGAAGATATAGCTCAGAGTACTTGTGTGATGTATGCATTAGAGGTACTCCAGTCATGCCCAACACAATGGAATGTTCTACTCACTACGATCGAGGTGGTAGATCCAAAAAACTATCTTATGATTACATTTAACATGTCAAATATTAAGAAGAGACTTCCTCATCATATGTATTTTCAAATTAAATCTACATATCGAAAGATGAATATTTTTCAAACTGTAGTTGATGAAGGAGCTTCCACATGTGTCATATCCATTTCATGTTGGAAATTTATTGGGTCTCCTCAAGCCATTCCTTCACCTACTCCCTTGACCACATTTTATGGTCATTCTCATAGGCCACATGGCATTGTTCCAACCTTGCCCATCTATTTTGGGGGAAAGGTGGTCAATATCGAGGTAGAAATAGTCAATTCTAATTTTATCTATAACCTTCTATTGGGACGAAGTTGGATTTATTAAATGGATTCCATTGTATCATCCTTATTCCGCATCCTATGCTTTCTCTGATCAGATGGATTATTCTCTGATAGATTCCCATGCATCCTCTAATTATACTATTCCCTTGGTGAAGAATTCCAAGCAAACCATTGATAATATAGGAGTTGGTATGTATTCCTTGTTGATGGGTATGTTTGATCTTCCACCTCCTATGTTATTTCATCATCCAAGGTTCCTTCCCGAAGAGAGTTATTCCGAACTCATTATTTTTCAGATCCTTGGCCCTTACCCTCTTCTACGACCACATTAGAATAAGGGCAAGTGGGTGGAATGTTATATCCTATGTCTGAAGCCAAATTTTCTTATCAATTTATTGTTAACACCACATATTATGATCTGACTCCTCTTTCGTTGGATGATTTGGATGGAGATGTGGCTCCAGCTTGGACTCTTAACTCAACTTCTTCTTTGGACTACCTTGATATTTTTTTACCATATGAGGAGCCAATCCTAGAAGTGATGATGGGTGTGAAAAGACCGTGGGATGATTTGCATCATCGGTCATACTTTCTCCCAGACTTACATAAATTAGATTCAAGTTTTTCTAGCCTTCCATCAACTGGTGATGTTCATACTTTCTAAATCCTTTGGCTCCAACACATATTTTTTTCAAAGGTAATATGTCTATCATTTCGGAAACAATTCTGGTGAACATTTCCAGGGATCCTAATATAATAGAGAATGGTTTCATTGGAGCTGAGTGTTCCCCTGAATAAATTCAAATCTATATAGATATTTTCAAAGAATTTTGTGATGTTTTCGCTTGGTCTTATGAGGAAATGTCTGGAATTGTTCCATCAATTGTCCAGCGTGAGATCAAGACTTATGATAACACTAAGCCTATATGGAAAAAGCTTCGGCCGGTAAACCCTAAGAAAGTAGCAGTTATCAAAGCCGAGGTTGAGAATTTTCTTAAGGCGGGTTTTATATACCCCATTCCTTTGACTGAGTGGGTTTCAAATCTAGTCATGGTTGATAAGAAACAAGGAACGATCTGTGTGTGCATAGAATTTAGAGATTTAAATAAGGGCTTGTCCTAAAGATAATTTCCCCATACCCTTTATCGATGATATTATCAACGAATGTGTGGGGAATGAGATTTTCTCCTTAATCAATGGTTTCTCAGGTTATAATCAAATTACTATATGTCCTGAAGATCAACATAAGAAAACTTTTATTTTCCCTTGGGGTACCTTTTCATATAAAAAAATGCCTTTCTGTCTTAAAAATGTTGGAGCGACTTTCTAGCGGGCCGTGTGTTATGTTTTCCATGATATCAAGCATATCATCAAAGCTTATTTGGATGAATTATCTGCTCGTTATCGAAAGAGAATTGATAATCCCCGTCATCTTCGGTTTATTTTCAAGAGATATCGTTATTATAAAATCTGGTTGAATCTAAAAAAGTGCATTTTTGCGGTCACATCCAGTCGGTTATTGGGGTTCATAGTGTCTACTAAAGGGATTCATGTAGATCCTTTCAAGGTTGAGGCAATGATTTATTTGCCTCCCCTGTCTACCATTCGTCAACTTCAGATTCTCCAAGGAAAATCCAATTTCTTGAGGAGATGTATCGTAAATTATGTTGAAATTATGAAGGGATTTATAAGATTGTTGAAAAAAGGAGTTCCATTTCTGTGGGACGACCTCGATTAGTGCTCGTTCGATGCTTTGAAAAAATCATTAACCTCTGCTCCTTTACTGAGTTCACTCGATTATAGTATGGATTTCCTCTTGTATCTCGCTGCAGCAAAATCAACCATAGCTATGGTTTTGGTTCAGGAAGACGATGCTCTCTATGAGCATGTGATTTATTATCTAAGTTGAGGCTTTTTTGGTTCTAAATTACGATATTATCATGTTGAGAAGTTAGCTTTGGCAGGGTAAAATATAATAGATGGATTGTTATTCTATAAGAATTCGATCTCGAGTTCTTGTCTGTTAAATCCAAGAAATGTTTAATATTCATAGAATTAATCTTAGAGTTGCCTTGTGGAGAAGAAATATTTTATGAGGAATTGTTCCCTGATGAACATATTTTCCTTATTTCTTCACAAAATCCTTATTATGAGGATATAATTATATATTTTCAGACTTCGAATTTTCCCCTCACTTTTTCGAAGGATGAGCAAAGAAAATTGCATCACTTGGCTAAAATTTATGTTATCATTGGTGACACTTTATATCATTGCAGGGTTGATTCAATCCTTAAATGTTGCTTACCCCTAGAAGAAGTTGAGTTAGTACTGAATGATTGCCACAATGGAGCTTGTGGAGGTAATTTATCAGGGCTTGCCACAGCCCAAAAAATCCTGCATTTTGGATATTTTTGGCCTTCTATCTTCAAAGATTGTGTTGAAGTGGTCAAGAAATGTCATCCTTGTCAAGTTTGTACTCAGAAGATGTGCACTCATCCAGCTCCGCTCTTTCCTGTTATTACCATCGGTCCATTCACAAAGTGGGGAATCAATCTTACAACTTTTAACCCACCTTCTGAATAGGGTTATAAGTATATGATTGTAGCAGTGGACTACTTCACTAAGTTGGCTGAGGCTATGCTTACCTTTACGAGCGATGGTGAAACAACAACCCTATTTCTTTTCAACCAAGTCACTTCTTATTTTGGTATTCCTAAAGAGGTTGTCACTGACCATGGCAGTCATTTTCAGAATACCATGATAGTTGAGTTGGCTCTCAATTTAGGTTTCCAGCAGGAGCATTCATCTCCTTATTATCCTCAGGCCAATGGTAAAGTGGAAGCCGTGAATAAATCCTTGAATTTTATCCTTCAAAGGATAGTTAATAAATCTTGATCCATTTGGCACATTATTTTGTATCCTACACTTTGGGCATACCAGATGTCAGTTAAGACTACAACTGGTTTCACTCCTTTTCAACTAGTTTACGAGTTGGAATCAATCTTCCCTGTGGAATGTGAAATTCCTTCTCCTAAGCTAGTTGTTGAAGTTCTTACAAACACTACCAATCTTGAAGAACACCTCATTTATTTGGAATGTCTTGATGAGCAGCGTCGAGACGCAGCCACGATTAACGAATCTCATAAGAATAGGGTTAAGGTTTAGTATGATAAGACTGTACGCACTAGGTTTTTCTCTCGAGGCTACCTTGTCTTGGTCTATGATCAAGACAAGGATGCCTTGGGGAAAGGTAATTTTAAATCCATGTGGTATGATCCTTTCATCATTAAAAGAGTCTTGAAAAATTGATCTTATGAATTGGTTTATTTTAATGGAAATGAGCTAGCGGAGCCCAGAATTGGTCTCTATCTTAAAAAGTATTATGTTAGGCTTGTGCCTAGCATTTACTTTGGTTTTGTGCATATTGTATATTTTTGTGGATATCTGTCTCTCAGTTTCATTGTGACATCAATGTTTTTTATATGCCTTGTCAGGTATCTATGGATGATATGATCTATTTAGGATTTGTTGATGGTGCTAGTTGACATACCCGGAATTTGGCTTCTGCAACTTGGGTAATTTACTATCCATCCGGTCAGTTGTTAGTCTCAAGGGGAATATGTATGAGTCTTGCTTCGAATAAGGTTACTGAATATACTATTGTTGTTAATCTACTATCTGAAGCAGTGTCTCTTGGTGTTGGTTCATTATCAGTATACTTTCATTCACAGCTGGTGGGTTCTCAATTAAATAACATCTATCGTGTCAGGGATCCTTTTTATATCGCCAATTTCTGAGTGTGAATTTATTAAAAAGATCACTTAATTTTATTACATTTATTCATATTCCACAATCAGAAAACTTATTTGTTGATTCAATAGCTAATCAAACATTAGATTGGCATATAATTCATTCATCACATCAAAAAAAAATAAAAATCAATCATCATTTGTATATATGAGAGTCACATCACGAAACTATTTGTATATAAGTAGGTGTCATATGTTCAAAATTTATACAAAAATTGACAAAAATTTCCTACAAAATTAGGGCTTATTTCCGATCATGTCTATCACAAAAAATATTAATTCACCCTTAATCTATGCTTGAGGGCCCTTTCCTGGATGTGCATCCTGAAAAAATACTATGGAAGTTGCCACACTTCGGAAAAGTAACACCCACTCCCATGGTAAACCAACCATGCGCCTCTGCATAGCCTCTGGTAGATCCTCCACTGCAGCCATAGGCACTTGGAGATTTAAACCCTCAAGGTTCCTTTGCACATCATGAAGGACTCCCTCAGTATCAACTGCGACATTTTTCGTGTCTCTTCCGCAGCACCTATGCCTCGGTGGACCCTCAGGTCTTACCAGTCCCTCATATGTGTTATGATCAATAATTTTGTAATAATTTTGTCTTATAAAAAAGAATTTCATTTCATATTTTTGAAAATCCAAAAAAATCAAATGATATCAAAATCTTAAAAAAAATCTTACCAATGGCTCCCCATGCAGCACCGGGTGGGAGCGGCAAGTCTAGATCTGCTTTGAAGTCCATGCTTGCATAGAGGTAGTCCTCAATGGTGATGACTTGTTCTCCCCACCAAAGGAAAAACTCGTCATCAGAGGTAGTCCTAGGGACCTGGCCACCCCCTAGTCTTTTCATCAAGTCAGCCCACCTTGTTATGCCCAAATCTCTTGGGCTGCTGATAGTTGAAACCACCTTGGGTTGAAGACCTGGTAATCTATAAAAAAATAAAGTACACAGTATTGTATCATATCCAAAATTTTTGGTCTTTTTCTTCCGAATAGAAGTTAATTGATTTTTCATATTGGTTAGTAGAGTTGTGCACCAGTCATATAATACGGTTAGGCAATCTATTTCCAAACTCATTATAGCACGTGATGCTTGATGCAAATATGTTCATCCAGCTACCCTAAAAATTGTGAAAAGGAGGATTCTCATGTGTAGTCCCTCTACATCTATAATTGATATATGTGTCCCTACCTTCTAGGTATTTGTTGAATAGTAGAGGTGAATGTAGTCATCCACATTGATACCTCCTGGGGCCTTCCCCTACAAATTTACTGGCTCTCCTCTTCGGGAAAGTCCAGTGATGAAATATATATCCTCGACCTCGATACATAGGGGCATCTGATCAATCATAAAGGTATCCTCTTCTGGATCTCAGTGATTTACAAGAATTTCTAGCAATCTTGTATTTGTTTTCATGTTCAGCATTTTGAAGAATTTCAATAAACCACATCCTATAAGGGCATCCAATTCCAATGGATCTTCCATCACTTCTTTTTCAATTGCACTATGTTCCCTTTCTCTCCAATTGATATAAATCTTGTATCATTCAATAATTTTCATTTCATTAAATCCTTGTTACAAACAATTGTGCTCTGCATACACGGGTTACCTTCATACACAGTTGCGTGTACACATGACTTCAATATGTTCAACCTGCGTATACGCAGAGGTTAAATCTAAAAATGAAATTCTTACAGTCAAATCACTTGGAAATTACTTGGAATGATTAATAATTTCACTGAGAATGTGATTGAGGGAATTAGCTGGAAGATTCGCAGTGATCCAGCTGAAAAATTGGGTAGATTAAGGTTGTTAGTGTTTTTCTCCATAGCTCTTTTCTCCAAATTCCCAAGACACAAATGAAAATTGTAAGTAAAAAAGGTGTATTTATACTGAAATTTCAAAATTTTCAAAAACCCGCTTTTATAAAGTTTGTGTCTATTTTTAGAATTTATTAAAATTTACAGGATGAAGTACCATAGGGTCTGGGTTGGGAACCCCAACAGAGAAAGAAGTATACAAATCTATAGTCCTAATTCTCAAACTAGTAAAATGGGAAGAAGGGGTAGTACCCGTAGGTCCTACGTTTAAAGGTGATCCCACAGGGTTCAAACCCTTTGCTTCTCCTAGTGCTCCAAAACTTGCAACTCACTCAAGAAAAACACATATACTAGTAATAACTGAAAGCATGTTCAAGATGTTAGCATTAGATCATATAAGCATATAAGCATAAAGACATGAAATCATTCATAATAGGATCATAGCATGTATAAATAATTAAGATCATGAACATCAAGAATGGGACACAACTTCTTTATTGATGAATGCAAATATCTGTGGAGGAATACCACCTAATTCAACCACGATTGCAAGAGAAACAGTCCTCCATATTCGTCTAGCCCAAGCCTCAACAATATCCTTCCAAATCATACACATGGATGTCATATAAAAGGAATGAACATCTTTGTGAGGGAAACAAGGGTTTCCATAATCTAGGAGTGCAGGAGGCATAGAGATAAATCATACTTGATTAGGGACTAAATGGATATAATATAAATACTTATCTCTCTTTCCCCTTAAGGCCTTCCCATGAGGTGTATTTATACCACCCCAAATCAGTTGTTTCAGCTGGGATACAGTTAGGCCACAAGCTTTTGTAGGTAGGCTTCTAGTGCAACATAAATATAAGGCGATGATAGACACTATTTCATTGGTCCTGGGGATGATGTCTAGTTTGACCAATAACAGTTTCCCCCTAAAGCACAATGGGATCTGGATCAACTTCCAATTGAACAACGTTGGGTTAGGGAGGTATGGTCTCACATATTGGATGGATCATGACCACGGGTAGCTGTGAGGACTCTGTCTCGACAACAGTAGACAAACCAGGATTTGTAGAAACAACTTGTGCCAACTCTGGTATATGGGAAGATGATGCTTCACCAGAGGTACTAATGGTATTGGTTTCGGTAGAGCGATGTCTACGTGAACGACGAGGGGTAGGATTTTGTTCTTCCACAATTACTGATTTATTTTAACCAAAAAACAAATAAACAAAAAGAGGGTAATGCTAGGCAAAAGGGTTTACCAAGAAACTGTGAACTGCAGAATACCTCCTAGCGAACCAAGAAGTACATGCAGGTAATCTCCCCGAATGCTGTGTTTGGTGTATCACAATTTCAGGGTGGCTGACTCGGTTCACTATGGATGGATAACACCTAAAAGTTGTCCTCCCAAATATACCTGAAGGTACGTGGAGGCCCAAGTCCATATTAGTGCTGTCTGATGCAAAACCGCATAGTGAGAGCACCCCTTTATACTTATTGTACTGTAACACCGCCCAATATACCCGAAAGTACATGGATGACCTACAATATACTTACGTACGTGGAGTGAGGTATCACACTCGTAATGTATCATATACAAGTTAACGACAACTGCTATGTTTTACGACGCCGGAACACGTCTCTAGCCTAGACCTTATAAATTTTATCGTTATGGTTCCAATGCATTGTTAAGTAAATTGAGATTTATTTTATGTTGATCTTGCTTAACAATTTGCCTTTCAGGTTCACCACAATGATGTATATGAAATTCCTAAAATGCAAGCTAAGAATGATAAACAAACTTTCACTTTCAGCTTTTTCAATGAAGAACCTAGCTACTAAGGGAAGAGAACGCTAGTTTGCTTGAAAAAGAGAAAATAATTTGTGAGCAAACAAATCAATGAATAAAAACAAAATCAATGAATCACAAACTAAATGCAGATTTCCTAATTTTCCTTTTGCAAAAAACACACAATCCTACATGCAAATGCAAGTTTTTCTTTTCAGTTTCTTTAATGTTATGAATAAAGAAAATAAACTAGGTGCACTAGATAAATAATCGAAATGCTTTTTACTTTTGAGAAACTAAGAATAAAAACAACAATTTCTCTTTTGAAGGAAAAACGGGGATTTCAACAGTTTCTCCTATCAAGGAAATGAGGATTTTACGACAATTTCCTATTTCGAAAGAAAATGATTCTTAATGCGACCATAAAAAATAATTTGAAATCAACTTGTCAATGATAAAGAAAAACTTTTCTAAACAAACATTGAACAAATTTTCAGCCAAAGGAGGAAGAATTATATAGAGACACTCGTCAATTGAGCATCAAAATTTTCAGAACACAGCATCAAACATAACTGAAGAAATTTGCAAATTCAATTTTAAGGGAATTTGGTCCCTTTCAGGAGCCAACGCAGTCTCCAAGGGGAGACAAAGGGTTCTCATGAACGAGGGTCTGTGGGGAGAAAGTGCTCGCAAATTATCGCGGCTCCGACCATGGGTGTGTTGGGTGCGTAGGGCAAAGCAAAAATACTTCACGTTGGCTCATTGACTTCACAAATTAAGGTCCTAAAAATTATAATCTTATGTGTAAATTAACGACCGGGTGGATAATAAAAGCAAATCAGAGACTAAACACCTAAAACTAAGAGAAATTCTCCCAAGTGGAGTCACCAGTTTGTTGTGCCAGAATTATAATCTACGGATAAATTACACTTCCCTAGATAGGTGTTATTCTAGAACAATAGGTGAAAGACTATACTACCTGTTAGGAATCTGTAATCAGCAAGATTGGCAAATTCTGATCACAGAAACAACATTGTTTCAACGAACTTTGGGATTCTAGGATCTAGCCCTCCTGAATCCGGAGAGGGATCTCTCCAGTAAGTGCAAAGATGGATTTGTCTTTGAAATTTGGGGTAATAATATTAGGCTAGTTATGAAGATCTTGCGTTTTGTTTTGGTTTTTGGATGATTGAGCATGATTATTATTTTGAGGAGAAAGTTCTAAGTGCAAAAAGTTTCAAAGGTGAGAAGTTGCAAGTGGATAGAACAACTATGCTAAAAAGATAGATATAACATTAGTTTTTAGTCCATTGGGCTATGGAGTCATAACAGGGATTTAATTGAACAACAACATCAAGAGTGATCCTAGGGGCAAGTCATCTACACCACAATATTATCGAGATTTAAATGATGGAATGGGAACAATAAAGTGTTGGAGGGGTGGAAACTAATAATAATTTCACAAGGGATTTATAGTCAGTCCAAACAAGAAAATCCTCTTAAGTAACTGTTTAAAACCAACCAAGTGCAGGGCTAACCATTGACTTCTTGGGCAAGTTTGTATTAAAGCAGCTTAATTGACAAACAATCCAATAATCCACATAATTACCTTCAGAAAGTATGAAAACATATAAGAGAAGACAGAGTGTAAACTTAAGATCAGATAAAGTACTTTTAAACCTAGTCTGCTTTCAGTCAACACCAAGGGAAACTTTCAGAATCTGCTTTTGGAGAATAGAAGCTAGAAACAGGGCAAACCATCACTTTCTAGTCTAACTTTAATAAGCAAATAAGGAAAATAACTTTCAAGAACAATGTTTAAAGCAAACAGTAGGATGAGGGAACTCCAGCATTCCTAACTGCTTAAACTGTATTGAATCATTCTTAAATAAACAATTTGGAGGAAAACATTGAGATAAAGCTTTTCAGTCAGAGAAGGTTACTGATGTACAACAGGTCCTAACTCTATAAATGTTGTTCTTTATCAGAGAATAGTGAACAATATGACATACATAAAGGAAAACAATAACAAAGAAGGGGCACTTCACCAGTGATATAGACCAGGATCCCAAGAAATAGCTTGTTTATTGATGTCAAACTAGTTACAGTACTCAGGTCCAATGTTTCATTTCAACAATCATCTTCACTATCCAGTCTAAAAAAACTAACACAAATAGAACTCTAAGGGCTAGTGAATACTATTTACAATCATAAGTTTAAGCTCATATGTATTTCAAAGTTCTGCAACCAACAGTTTCTCATCTTCTACAGAAGTATTTATAGAAGGATGAGGAGGTGAGATCTGATAAAAGATCTCTCAAGGCAATTAATACAGATTCAAGACTTCTTGGCCTTTTGAGGGGCTCGATGAAGAAGTTTACAGGTGGTTCACTGTATTAACTATTTTACAATTAATATCAAAGCTTGGTGGGAGCTTTATTTGACTTTGAGGCTCAGTGTAAATGTTTGGAGTAACTCTGCAGATATTTCTGCATTTATTTCCTTGCAGAAGTAACTCCTTGGCTACGCCGAGGCAAAATATATGATTCTGCAATGAATTCAGCCTCTGTTTGAATGCTTTGAGGCAATAGGTGGCTCTGTGGTAGCTGAGGAATCAATTCGCCTCAAATGTGACAGTGGAGGACTCTCTACCTATTAAACACTCATGATGTTTCCTTTAATTGTGTTTTAATCCAGGGAATTAGGCTTTTGATAATCATTCTTAGCCGTAATTCCCCAAATATGTCTTTAATCTTCTACTCTGCTGCACTCTTTTTTTCAAACTTATACTCTTTAAAGTTGTGTTTTAAAACACAGTGTCTTGTCGATGTGTAGGGCCATGCAGGGATCTTCATGGTATCGACTCCCATGGAGCGTCAAATAAACGTGGAGTGGAGCCCTTTTGGTCGCTTTCCCTTTGACAACCAAAGGCCGAAAGATCAGAACCTTTGGCTTTCTTTTCCTTTGTAATATGGAAAAAAACCTTTGGAACCTACAAAACAAGAAAAATGTTATGAAATCCTGCGGAAATAGGTTAAACTGCATTGGAGGCATCGGGGGGAAGCGTGACTGTTGGATGAAAGCATTCAAAGGTGGAGATCTGCGCAGAAAGGAAAAAAGGAGAGCGAGAAAAGAATAAAGGAGAGTGATTTTGGACCGTCCGATCCGGACACGTGGACGGTCCAGATTAAATCGGCAGATCGCAATCGGGGGTAGGGAGCGAATGGGGTGATTGAATCACGCGATGCGATGAAGCGTAGGCCGTCGATCTATAGATTATATCGATGGTGGAGAATAAATCGGAGGATGGGCAATCGGCAGAACAAACGAACGCATGTGATGGAGATTTGTGATGCGAGTTAGCGTGGACCGTTGATCTAAGGATCAGATCGACGGTGAAAAGTGAATCGGGGAATGGTTGATCGGCGGGAGTAATAAATGGACGTGATGAAATGAAAAACTCCGATGCGATGGAGCGCTGACCGCTTGATCGGCTTTCGATCAACGACTGGGATTTGTTTAGAACAGATCGGCGGAGAAAACCTTTATAATATGAAAACGCAAACATTTTGGAATAAAACAAAGGTTTTATGCTTTGGGGAGTAGAAAATATATATAAGGCGAATAGGCGCTCGACTACGGGGCCTTTGGTTTGTATGAACTATAATATGCCCAGGGCATATACGAAACAAAGGCCAATCGCAATCGGAGTTCGGAGACTGGTCTTTTCAATCTACCCATTATAACATTTGCGATGCGATTGGCGCCCGGGACCTTTAACACTTGGTCCCGGGGAAATTCATATGAAATTAAAAGGCGAGGGAAGTTTATATGTATAAGGCCTGATCGCATCGAAAATTTTGATGCGGCCTTTTCGATCAACCCATTGTGTTTTCTTCGATTGCGATTGCGCAATCGGTCTTTCAATCTACCCATTAAAATATTTCAACACGTGACTTGGGTTTTTAAGTTAAAAATTTGGAAAAGTGGGTTTTTAAGTCTTTACAAAGAAAAATAATGATCGGGAATGAAATATTTAAAATTTTTTAAGCGCCGAGGCGGGCCCACGGGATATTTATACAAAGGTTTTAATCGCATCTGGTTTTATATGATGCAAAGCTAATCGCATCGAAACTTTCGAATATGGCAAAGACCTGCGTTCTTTGGATTTTTGCGATGCGATGCGTTCTTTGGATTTTAGCGCTTGGTTTTAATGCGTGGGCATGTGGTTAGGACTTAGCCCAAGGGACTTAGGATCATAGTAAATAAAACTTGTTTTTTATGAATTTTTCAGAGTTTTTCAATGGAATTTGATGGGTTCGGTAAGGTTAAAAAGTGAGTTTTTAACTTTGAAAAGATGATTTTCATGAATGGAAGAAGGGAAATCATGAAAAATAGAGGAATTAATGGAGAAAAGGGGAGAAAATGAAGGTTAATTTTGGAAGAGGGGGAGGGGGAGAATGATTGTTTTTCAGCAGTCTTTCCTCATGAAATTAGCAGAATTTCTGAGTATAAAATGGGAACAGTAATGAAGATTTTGGACAAAGGGATGAGGCCTTACAGAGTCTTCAAGAGCCAACAATTTTTAGTAATGAAATTGTGCCTTGAAGGCTCAAAAAGTCTTAGCCACCTTTTGCTATAACAAATTTTATAGGTGGCTAACACTACCATTTCTCCTAACTCATAACAGATACACAGAGAGGATTGGATGCTTACTTGTTTCAGTTGCTTCCAAATGACTCCTTCCGTCGCTTCTGCTACAGCTTAAAATTCAAGCAGTTCGTTGGCTGAATGCTTCTTACAAGAAAGAACATTGAAACAGCAGAAGATGCAATAATATAAATATATATTCAAGCTAGTTAGATAAATCAGTTAAGCATAAACTACATTCATCAACCAAGATCTTACAATATGGAAAATCAAAGTTAACATAGATGCATGTAGGGAAAAACAAGAAGTACTCTTTATTGATGATAGAAGGAGAGGTTAAAACCTAGTGACTGATTTGAAGTGACCTTCCAGCATAGTTTCCAAGTCTCATCACAGCATAAATCTCTCCAGTAGTAGCTCTACAAACCAAGCTCTCAATTGAAAATTCTCCAACATTTCTCTACTCAAATTATTCCTTCTCAAACACTTAGATCTGTGTTCAATTTACAGATGAACTATAGGTTGTTTTGCAATCAATAGCTTTCCAAAAATAGGCAAGATTTGTTTCCATTCACGTAGATTTCAAATGGACACTTTGATCTGAAGCTTGACACATGTGAACTCTTCTAGAAGGCACTGGCCAAGTGGAGATTTCGAAACAATGAGAATTTCACTCCCAATGTGACCAACGCACATGTGAATGTTAGGAAGTTCTTTGCAGAGCAGCCTTTCATGGGGCTACCTACATATGCAATGCACTTATGCCCCTTATATCTTGCATTGGTGAGTCCTCATATGCTATATAATAAGCTTCAAACCATGGAAACCTTTGCTTGATGAAAGTCTTGCTTGATTTGTCTTGTTTCTTGTCTTAGGGCATGTAGAAAATGAAATTATAGGGAATGATAGACCCTTTGATCATTGGTCCTAGAGATGATGCCAAGTTAACCAGGTCATTGGGAATGGTTCCCAAGTTGACCTATAACAATTTCCCCCTAAAGCATGAGATCCAAATAATAAGAACATTTGATTAAGATGCTTTACGTTGTGATGAGCCTGGAAACGAAGCGGAATGGTCACCTACATCAATCTTAAAATAAATTTCATCATGATATATCCTCTATTGATCATAATTGCTGAGGGTAGGCATTCCCATGTTCAACACATAAAACAATCTAATAACATGTACATAATTTAGAAAGTCGTCTACATTGGAATGTTGCCCATATGCAGACACGCCTACATATATAGGCCCATGTTTGGATGAAAATCTGTATGTAAGGTCACGGTACATATGATGTGTACAAAAATCCTGAAATCGCAGCCTGGATGGCTGAAACTAGATCCGGGGTCTTCTTATCTCGTTCACTCGATCATTCGGGTACAAGTCTAGCCATGCGAATATATGATTTGTCGTCGAACATGGAAAGACATCGTTTGATTACCATCCAATGATGTGAGATGTTAACAAATGCGAGAGAACCACCATTAATTTCAATGGCCCTCAAGGTACTGCAGTACATTTCGTAAGGCGTGAATAGATTATTTGATATCGAACGCCAAACAAAATATTTTGATTAAAGGTCCGGAAGTGAGGATCTTGTCGATGCTGTAACAAGCCTCATGGTACTGGAATCTGATGTTTCTAAGTAAGCTTCCTAGATATTGATTTGTTGTCGACAGGAAGTCACCTTATTGAAAAACAGGAGTTACTGATTTTGGAGACAAGGGTATGACTTGATATAGAAATTTTCAGGGATGACGGTCATGAAAATGATGGTTTACGAGTATTGCATAAGGATGAGTTTTTAATCACTGGATGACTTCTCTTGAACATATCGGCGACACTGTGATGAGTTGGTAGCATTGACCCAAAACCGAAGTGAAGGTATGATGTACCATAGGTGTGAATGAATCATCAAGATGATTATCCAACCCAAAAAGTCATGGACATGGAGTGAAAGAAGTGTCATGTTCAAGAGCGACTTGCTACCAAAAAGAAACTTTACTTGTTTTTCCCAAATTTTCTCTAGTCATTTGTCGACCAGTAGCTCTTTATTTTTTAACAAGATTGAGGAGGATAACATTTGCTTGATCTATAATTCAACCCTTCGGGCGAATAAAGTATTGCTATGTAATAATTTAACGAGTCTAGCGATGAATGAAACTCGATTCTTGCCATGATTGACAAGCCCATCACTATTTTATGTTTTAACGAGCTTAACGACAGTGATAGCCCGGTCCTTTTTCATATTTAGAGAGTCTGAAAAAAATGACGAAAGAGAACTCCAAATGTAATTTTTCGTAGATTTGTCTCTTAGATCCGAAAAAGTGTAAAATGATATCTGAGAGAACCTATTTGGTCATGTTTAACCAAGGTATTCCTTTTTCATAAATAATCCATCTCAGTCCGGAAAAGGGTTAAACTTATACTCAATAGATATCAATTCATTTACTTTAACGAGCTCGAAAAGACAAGTGCTCGGCAATATTTTCACATTATCAGAGTCTGAAAAGAGCTAAAAGAAGACTCCAGGGGTTACTTTTTCGTTGTTATCGAAGCTCAAAAAAGAGATAAAAGTGCGCTTCAAATCCTTTTTTGTTTTTAACAAAGCTCGAAAAATAAGGAGAAAAAGTATGCTTTGTGGTCAAGTCATTCTTTGAATAGGTCTGCATGACAAATCTGTTCATCAGTTGTATTTCCTGTTCAGAACAACATCAAATGGATTAAAAATACATGTTTCATGATAAAAACATAATAAAACTATAGTCATAGAAATAAATTTAACTTGCAAACAATTAAATGACTATATAAAGTAGTTTCACTATTCATTTTTACCATTCCAAAGTTACCATTTTCATTTTGGAGCTCTGAACCTGATTTTGCCCACAAACTTCAACAGTCGATTGCATGCAATTGGTAAGAATGTTTTGAATGCCCCCTGTAAGAGCACATGTCGAATGCCCCCTGCAAGATAAGATACCCCCCAAGCTTCATTTCATTCACCTAAGTAGAATATTAGTTACTAATAGATAGATGGAATGAAGGTTCATTACAGGAGAGGATTTGTTTCATTTTTTAACGAGCTTGACACAGGAAAAGAACTATGCTCATGACCTATTTCATTTTTTAACGAGGTTGACAAAGTAAAAGAACTTTCCTCAAATGTACTTGTTTCATTTTTTAATGAGGTTGACACAAGAAAAAATAACTATCCTCATAACTTTGTTTCATTTTTTAATGAGGTTGACACAGAAAAATAACCATCCTCATTGTGCAATTGGACTAGACTTGAGTGTGTGCTGGAAAAGACGTAGTCTAACGAAGTCATCATATAAGGAGTTTGATGAATACCACAAATGATAAGTTATAACATGCGTTGACGGGTCTTCTCCAGGGTTTTCATTGAATTTTTGAATTTCAGAGGGTAATTTATGTGAAATCACCAGCCACCAAGGAGAATAACTGATGATATCAGCTTGATATTGCACTGAAGATGTGAGTAAAGGATCAAGTCATTTAGTATTCATAAGGGAGGAACCAGATAGGATTCCAGATGATGACATGGGTGAATTCAATGGAAAAAACATCAAAGATGAAGCAACAATAGATGCTATTGCAGTTGAAATAGATGGTTCAGTCTGGGATGTTATCTCAGCCATGGTAAAATGACCCAATGTATACCCTATAGAATCGACGGGAAATCAAAGTGAAACAGGATCAAAAAAAGCATAGGAAGGTGATTGAGGAAAAGACTCGTACAGGTAAAGCTCCTACCAAAAATGAGTTGGAGTTAAAGGTGTCTCGTCTTATGATATTTCTTCAATCAAAATCAAACCAGGTGGAAGAACTTCGCCATTAGGCCCAAAGTATATTTCAGGTGGTTGACTGTGCGATATGGGAGACTCAATGGCTACAATAGATTGTGGAGTGACCAATAAAGAAACAACTTTCAGTTGTTCAACTTCAGGATCAAAATTTTCTCCACTTAAGAAATATAACAACAGAATATAAGGGGATGATAGACCCTATTTCATTGGTCCTGGGGATGATTTTCAGTTTGACCAATAGACGTTGCCCCCTAAAGCAAAATGGGATCTGGAACAACTTCCATTTGAACAACGTTGGGTTCAGGAGGTATGGTCTCACAGATTGGATGGATCGTGACCATAGGTAGCTGTGAGGACTCTGTCTTGACAATAGTAGACAAACCAGGATTTGTAGAAACAACTTGTGCCAACTCTGGTATATGGGAAGATGATGCTTCACCAGAGGTACTGATGGTACTGGTTTCGGTAGAGCGATGTCTACGCGGACGATGGGGGGTAGGATTTTGTTCTTCCACGATTATTGATTTATTTTAACCAAAAAAAAATAATAAAAAAAGAGGGTAATGCTAGGAAAAAGGGTTTACCAAGAAACTTTGAACTGCAAAATACCTCCTGGCGAACCAAGAAGTATGGGCAGGTAATCTCCCCGAATGTTGTGTTCAGTGTATCACAATTTTAGGGCGGCCGAATCGGTTCACTATGGATGGATAGCATCTAAAATTTGTCCTCCCAAATATACCCGAAGGTATGTGGAGGCCCAAGTCCATATTAGCGTTGTCTGATGCGAAACCGCACAATGAGAGCACCCCTTTATACTTATCGTACTGTAACACTGCCTGATATACCTGAAAGTATGTGGACGAGCTATGATATACTTATGTACGTGGAGTGAGGTATCACACTCGGAATGTATCGCAGACAAGTTAACGAAAACTGTTATGTTTTACGATGCCGTAACACGTCTCTAGCCAAGACCTTATAAATGTCATTGTTATGGTTCCAATGCGTTGTTAAGTAAATTGAGATTTATTTTATGTTGATCTTTCTTAACAATTTTCCTTTCAGGTTCACCACGATGATGTATATGAAATTCCTAAAATGCAAGATAAAAATGATAAAAAAAACTTTCACTTTCAGCTTTTTCAATGAAGAACCTAGCTACTAAGGGAAGAGAACGCTAGTTTGTTTGAAAAAGAGAAAATAATTTGTGAGCAAACAAATCAATGAATCACAAACTAAATGCAGATTTCCTAATGTTCCTTTTGCAAAAAACACACAATCCTACATGCAAATGCAAGTTTTTCTTTTCATTTTCTTTAATGTTATGAATGCAGAAAATAAACTAGGTGCACTATATCAATAATCGAAATGCTTTTTACTTTTGAGAAACGAATAATACAAACAAAAATTTCTCTTTTGAAGGAAAAACGATGATTTCAACAACAATTTCTCCTATCAAGGAAATGAAGATTTTACGACAATTTCGTATTTCGAAAGAAAATGATTCTTAATGCGACCGTAAAAAATACTTTGATATCAACTTGTCAATGATAAAGAAAAAATTTTCTAAAAAAAAATTGAACAAATTTTTAGCCAAAGGAGGAAGAAATATATAGAGACACTGGTCAATTGAGCATCAAAATTTTCAGAACATAGTAGCAAACATAACTGAAGCAATTTGCAAAGTCAATTTTAAGGGAATTTGGTCCCTTTCAGGAGCCAGCACAGTCTCCAAGGGGAGACAGTGCTCTGCAACACAGGCTTGGAAGGGAGATAGTGCTTTGCAAAGCACTGTGCCCTGACTAAGGGTGCATTGGGCGTAGTAGGAAAGAAAAAATAATAATGTTTGGCTCATTGTCTTTGCAAATTAAGGTCTGAAAAAGTCTAATCTTTATGTGTAATAGCTACTGGGTGGATAATCAAAGAAAATCAGAGACTAAAACACCTAAAACTAATATAAATTATCCCCAATGGAGTCGCCAGTTTTTTGGGCCATAATTGTAATCTACGGATAAATTACGCTTCCCTAGACAGGTGTTAGTCTAGAACAATAGGTGAAAGACTATACTACCATTTCTCCTAACTCAGAATAGATACACAGAGAGGATTGGATGCTTACTTGTTTCAGTCGCTTCCAAATGACTCCTTTTGTCGCTTCTACTACAGCTTCAAATTCAAGCAGTTCGTTGGCTGAATGCTTCCTACAAGAAAGAACAATGAAACAACAAAAGATGCAATAATATAGATATCTATTCAAGCTATTTAGCTAAATCAGTTAAGCATAAACTACATTCATCAACCAAGATCTTACAATATGGAAAATCAAAGTTAACATAGAGGCATGTAGGGAAAAACAAGAAGTACTCTTTATTGATGATAGAAGGAGAGGTTACAACCTAGTGACTGATTTGAAGTGACCTTCTAGCATAGTTTCCAAGTCTCATCACAGCATAAATCTCTCCAGCAGTAGCTCTACAAACCAAACTCTCAATTGAAAATTCTCCAGCATTTCTCTACTCATATTCTTCCTCTCAAACACTTAGATCTGTGTTCAATTTATAGATGAAATGTAGGTTGTTTTGCAATCAATAGCTTTCCAAAAATAGGCAAGATGTGTTTCCATTCATGTAGATGTCAAATGGACACTTGGATTTGAAGCTTGACACATGTGAACTCTTCTAGAAGGCACTGGCCAAGTGGAGATTCCAGAACAATGAGAATTTCGCTCCCAATGTGACCAATGCACCTGTGGATGTCGGGAAGTGCTTTGTAGAGCAGCCTTGCATGGGGCTACCTGCATATGCAATGCACTTAGGCCCCTTAGAGCCTGCGTTGGTGAGTCCTCATATGCTATATAATAAGCTTCAAACCATGGAAACCTTTTCTTGATGAAAGTCTTACTTGATTTGTCCTATTTCTTGTCTTAGGGCATGTAGCAACTGAAATGATAGGGAATGATAGACCCTTTGATCATTGGTCCTGGAGATGATGCCCAGTTAACCAGGTCATTGGGAATGGTGCCCAAATTGACCTATAACACTTTTTCTCCCTGTCGGGTCTTATTCTACCACAAGTCCTTTTGCTGTGTTTGCCAATTTCTTCATAAAATGGCGCACAAGCCTCATACCCCTGGACTTGAAATCCTTTAGATTTCATCTTGGAATCACATCGCATCCTCGCCAAAATCGCACTTCGCATTCCGTTGTTTTGTAACTTTTCCTTTAACACTTATCTTCTAAGACTTGCGATTTGCGATTTGCGATCAGGCCCCACCGCATCGCACATCGCACTTCGGTGATTATAACACTTACCCTTTGCACTTAACTTTTAAAAATTGTGATGTGCGGTATGTGGGCCAGGGCCACATCATCTACCATGTCATCTGCCACGTTCACCCCATTCCATTTTCTACGGCATTAATCATGTCGATAGTGGGACGGATCCATGAGACATATGTACAATGTCAGTCATAATGATTACCCTGACATATCGGGCAAAATATCCATGATATGGGGGTCCCATTGTGTGTCGTCTAAGGCCAGGCAAGGAACCAACGTTGTAATGCTGCTAAGTGAGGGCAGTGGATGACTATATGGTCTATCTGCTGTCATAACGTGCATGCGGGTGGGTTTCGTGAAGTGCCTTTGGGGGTAACTAAGGGTTTCCTGCTAGGTCGTTCTTCGACTGATAAGAACATTATGGACCTGCTCATCTCTTCTGCTTGGGTCATGGAGCTACCGATGGACTCGGCATCCATATCGTCTTCTTGGGAAAGAAGAACTATGGCTGAGCAGAGGCTAGCAAGGGCTAGCCGGAAGCGAGGTATGTAGTGACAATCCTCCAATAGGTGATTGTCGGTGCATAACAGGCATGTGAATTGTGTTGCCCGTAGCCCCACATAGTAAACCCTTTCGATTGGATACCATCTGTGAATGAGTTCCAATGTGTCACACTCTTCAAGGTAGTGGCCATGTTCATCACATAGCATGCAACGAATAATGGGCATTATTGGGGGTGCTCTACGAATCTGTGCTCCTCTTGTAAGTATAGGATAGTACGCGATTCATCATTGATAGACTGGATGGAGGGATCCTCTTGATAGGATCGCTCAATTGCATGTAAGGTGTCCTTATATCGTGGTATTTCTGGAAAATGGTGGGTATAGTGCCCATAGGTGTCACAGATAGTGCATGCGTGATTGGTACGCAACGGTTTGCTTGTACCTTTGGTGGCAAGTTCCTTTTTATGGGAACGTCGTGTCGAGGTGCCTGCTTCGCAACCGAGGAGTGGTTTTAATTCGTCCAACTCTGGACATATGTGGGTAGGGTGTCCTGTCACATCACATATAGCACAGGCTGATGACTCCCTTTACATGGTGGGGGTCACTGATTTCTTTCCTCTCTTAGCGATTTTCTTGGTCGTGGTCACTGGTTTCACAATGGGAATTTCCCTTACGGGGGTGGTTTCGACCGTTGCTTGGGTAGGCCAGGGCTCCTCGGGACTGGGGGGCTTTAAAAAAAATGTAGTAATGTTGATAGCTGTTGTTCCTGGAGGGGGGAAGAGGTACCAAACTGGGAATGCCAATGATATGCTGGGTAACACCAGTGTTTCCAAAACCTACTGGGAGACAAAGCCAGGAGGTGGGTAGAGGAAAGGGGTTTGGGAGGCAGCGTAGACTAGGGAGGCTGCCGTGGCCGATGCCTCGGTTTCGTTACTGCTTGAGTCCATGTCCTGACTAACCTCGGTGCTTGATGTGGAAATCATGCATACCGGGGCCCCTGTGGCATCGGGTGATACCTCAGGGATAATGGGAGGATCTCCTAGGAATGACCCTAGGACAGACGATGGTTTGAATTGGCCAGGGCCATATTCTTGATACTATGAAAGACCATCTGCGGCTGTATCTACATAGGGTAGAATTATATCCGTGTTGGTCGAGGGACGCTTTTCACTGTGCGTCAGTTGGTCTATTGTGATGATTCGATCCTCGTGGGGGAACATCATGATGCGGAAGACGGAGGATGCTATGGAAGACATGGCGTACATCTAACTCTACCCAAGGAGTATATTGTAATCCAAGTGAGCATCCAAGACTTCGATGTCTATGTGGACCGTCTTGCCGGATAAGCAGACCGGTACATTTTGGAAGAGACTGGCTAAGCAGACCGGTACATTTTGGAAGAGACCAACGGGGGTCGAGGGACGACCATCATATGCTCTGAGTGTGATGATGGAAGGTTTGAGCTCGAAGGCTCCTAACTTCTGCCATACATTCTTTGACATGATGCATGTGGATGCACCCTCGTCAATGACACATCGGTGAATAATGATATTTTGTAATGATATTGGTATATGGAAGGCGACCATGGAGGGAAGCCTAGGGGTGGCTTTGTCTAAGTCAAAATCCATCATGCGCATGTCGGCAGGGTCGACAACGCCTAATGCGGAAAGTAGGGCTTTCCATTGTTTTGGGCACGACTGCAACACTTCCAATGTGGACATAGCAGTAGGTGATTGAGCTAATTCGTCTATGATGCTATAGTTGTGGGCCACTTTGGAGTAGTTACTTGCTCGCCTATTAGGCCCTTTTACCATTTTTAGTAATGGTTCCAAAGGAATCTTTGGAATGGTTAAAGGTGCAGTCGGCGTGCTTGTACTATCCCCTGACATACTGGTGTCTGGTGGGGTGTCGTAGTTGCGATTCCGAGTTTGGAAAAACATTTCTTCCCCAGCCATGTAAATTTCATGGTTGTATTTCCCAGAATCGTCGGGGTTTTGCTGCTGAGTGCTGACCATTCCTTGATGGGGGAAGGGTTCTTGCATCATCGCAATTGTCTGGGAAGATCCTCCTTGTCCTCAGTTACTCTGAAGCTTTTTAAGCTCAGGGAGTTCGGGATAGTGGTGAGTATAGTGCCCATACTCACCACATATTGAACAAAAATGGTTTGTTCGTAGAGGTGGCCTTTTGCCTTGCCTTTGGGCATTTCTTGGCTCCTGGTTTTGATTCCGGTTGGAGTTACCTCCAGCCTGGGATCGTGGTGGGCACTGTTGGTTGCTGCCCCCCTATCCAGGGTTCCCTTTGGGCTTGCTTTTTACCTTTTTCTTAACCATGTTAGGAGGGTAGTTCTCTTGATCATACTAGTGTGGTTGATTTTGGGACGGCTGCACAAAGTTAACCTGTGCATTGTTTTGCGTAGGTGGGTTGTGTGCTTGGGACTGAGCATATTTATGTCCCATTGCACCTGGCCATTGGGAGGGAGTTCTTCTGTCAGTCTTTCTTCCTACGTACTGGGTCCCCTCAACCGAAGGATAAGTTCCTCCTTGGTGATACGCTGGCGCCCTATTAGTCAAATTTTGTTGCTGCATGTGATGACTTTGAAATCCGGATTAAGACATGTTATGCATAGACCCATGTGTGTAACTAGGATTTTGACTGCTGCTGCCTAGGTACCCTTGGGTCATTGACCCAATAAGTTCGTCTACAGAGTTACACGTGCCTGGAAATTCTTGATAAGATTGCAGGTGTGGGGCATTGGGCGGGATATTGTATATGTATGCTAACTGCATGTAGATCAGTTCAAGCTGTTAGGCTTTACTGATTGCGTCCTCTTCAGATGTGGGGTTACGTTGCGCCACATCCTTTGAAATCTTTGCCGTTAGATTTTTCAAGAATAAGTCTAAAAGGACTCGGTCCTCGAGTTTTTCTTTGCATAAACTATGATGCCGCCTCCATTCATGGAGATGCTCTGAAATATGGGTTGAGGGGGATTGTCTGAAATGAGTCAGTAACTCCATTCCCGAATCGTGGTGAATATGTGTGAACGTATGGTGAACAATATCATAATTTGAACATATGGATATCGGTGATCCTTTCCAAAAGTCCCATAGTTAAACTATATGACGTTGTTCCTTACTTAAATGGAAAGCATTTGCGGATAATGGGCCGCTTCCAAATCTTCCTAGTTATTATATGTGAGTGACTAAAGGGAGATGACGAATGACGAATGTAGAGCGTTCATATGCTTGTCTAGCATCACCAAATGGTGCAAAGACAACAGAGATTACTTGTTCTAATTGGCGATTCAATCCTAGTCCCGCAATTTCCTAAATGCAAAAATTGAATTTAAACTAAACAATTTCTACACTAGCTTATGCATATGTGGTCTTGAGCCACTTACTTGGACTAGTTAAACTAAGTGTGCATACCAGAATGTGCAAAAAACATAAATTGTTCGGAAAGAAATGGTTAATTCGCCCCCTACTTAAACTATGTGAACACTTTTTGCAAAAACCAACTTAAATGAAAACTAACTAAATGCCTACAGAAAGCAGCAAAAAGTGAGTTCTCAGAATCTATGGGGTATCAACACAGGTGTTGGTAGGTACATTAGGGGCTGCCCAACACACTTACAAGCAGGAAAAAATGTAGAAAATAGGTATAAAAAATCTCTCTGCAATTTGCGTGCAAAATCCCTTGACAAGTGCACCTTCCTGTGCACAGATCAGTCTTGAACGCGCGCAATGCACCTCTGTGTGGAAAAACTACGTGCAGAAATCCTGCAAGTAAAAGATTAGGAGCCGCCTTCTTCAGTTTGTCACTTCAGTGAGTCTAGGGACTGCAAGATGGGCCAGAGGACTGTCAGGTCCACTCCAGCATAAACAAAGGGTCTCCTGCAAAAGATGGCACAACCACATAAACTTGGAACACGTTAGTGGAGTCGCCAATCTTGTTGTTGTGGATTAGTCACATGGGTGTACGAAATCGCACAAGCTTAGAGACTGTGGTCTACTCTCTAAACTATTGGTAATAGGCAGAAAGTGGGGGAGCTCAAAAGCATAAAACTTAATAGAAATAGTATGTTGAAGTATGCTCTGGTTAAACTAAAATTAAAAACACAAATATACATAAGCTATATAGAGAGTTCTAAACAATAATAATGCAAACGATGGCTCGATGGCCTCTTCTTATTAAACGTTCGAAATGAAGAAGAAATTTTACCCACTTGCCAAAGGTCCCCTAGGTAATGGCTCTAGGTCCTGATGCAAGGATGTTGCCTTCCAAGTTCTCCCTCTGATGCAGTCTCACTCTCTCTCTCTGCTGTGGTGGACTAATATGTTGGGTGGCCAACTATCGAGTCCTCTTTAGCTCCAACTCCGGGTCACACACAGTGTTGGTGTTGCTTGGGTAACTTTGGCCAGCATAACACTGTGATCACCCTTTCTTTATCTCTTGGTGGGTTTATATAGGTGAGTTTCAAATCCTCCTTCCCTCCCTTGATACATGATGGATGGTGACCCAAGGGAGAGGTGTGATTCCATTGTGTGCTCAAATATTCTTTTGTGTGCTCACATAATGTCTAAGGAGGCATTGGTGGCTGTCCTTAGGCAGCTTTCAAATAAGGAGTAATTGTCCTTTGCTTGGTGTGGTCCTGGAAAGTGACTTTTTTCCATTTCCAGGAATGCGTGCTTATCGGGCAAAAAGGAGTGCAGAAGACACTCTTCTCAAAGGATAAAGCGTGCATTTGAGCATTTATGACTAGTTCAAAACTGATTTTCTCAAAACCTTAGAGATTTTAAATACTTCTTGATTCCATAATGTATTCCTATCCTGTAAATCCTTGGGCTCGACATTAATTGATGTCGTCTTCTGCTGTACTATTTTCCAGTGTTAACACACACTTTTTCCTCTAATCAGTTTTGCATCTTTGCAACAATATTCTCATAATACGTATGGTACCATTTATCTCACACACAAATGTAGTTGACTTCTAAGTGCACATACTCCAGAAAAATATCAATCCATAACATCACAATTAAAACTAACTTGACCCACCATAAATTCAAAGTCTCTGAGGCTATAAGGGCTCTTCTTGATTGATATAACATGATGATTAATGTGATTTCTTCTTTAACTGTAAGTACTTCCTCCATCAAACTTTCCAAACCACTTTTAGTCACAACAACAATGGTGGTTGTGATTTCATTCTCGGAACCATCACACAACTCAATACGTTCATAGTGAGTCCCAAGATAGCCTCATGCATTTTCAACTACATGATACCACGATCTATGACTTCTAGGTCTGTATTTGTGGCATATATCCAGTTCTATTAATGTTGGACCTAGTGTGGTTTTTGCAGGTTCACTTGACACACTGACAATTCCATCAAAAACAGATTGATAAATTAATGGTAAATATGAGCTATCCAACGCAATGGGTATCATCACATTGTAGACATACTCAAGCCATATTTGTAAGCATCTAGGATCATCATATACTGGCACACAGTTCATCAATTATTCACAGTCGAAATACTGCTCATACACTGATACCACAATAGTATGTGGTAAGGCATTTCAAAGGAGGTTGAACAACTCTATCCAGGAAAGTACACAGAGTTTGCTTATAATTCACATGATTTCATCATCAGTCCATCTTAACGAGAAGGTATCATTTGTAATTATCATAGGTACATCAGGACATTTATTAAGTTTCCTCGGGATTCACCCTAGCAATTTGGTTCTTTAATTGGTCCAGAATATTCTCATTCAAAGGTGTTGAAGACGAACCCAGTGATGGTAAAACCGACGAATCCATCCCTGTGTATTTATTTTAACCTCTACCTCTCGACTGTTTCACTCGTATAGCACGCTTACGAGTCTCTTTCAACTTAAAAACTGTTGTCGTACATTCCTCACCAATGTATAGTCCCACCCCTCATGTGCGAGGATTTTCTAGCTTCTTCCACGGCCAGGTTGCAAATATTAGTAATCAAGAAGCTTTAACTCTACCTTCGATTATTTCACTCGTAGATAGCACGCTTACTTGTGGCCCTTTCAACTTAAAAATCGTTTGCCGTACATTCCTCACCACAATGTATTCATTGCTTCGCCTCTCCGGACATATAGCTCCACCCCTGCGTGCGAATAAAAGGAGAAAATCCCACCACGCAGAATCGACATAGAATCATGCTCTCATCCTTGTGCCACCAAATCACCTGGTAATTAAAACTAATTTTCGACCAGGTTAATACTAACATGTTTCAGACCATCACTCCACTCAATGTTATATTTTCAGGTGCTAAAAACCTTCTTATAAAATAAGAGGACGTTTCTCATTCTAACAACTTCTGTTCCTGGCTTTGGATAGAACTGCGAAATGTGAACACGTGGAAACTTATGTTCTTTGATCAGACTAATTTTGGCCTCAAAATATTCCTTTACTTCAGTGTGTTTTCACGCTTCATAACATTCAAAACAAAATCACTCCCTGACTGCACTGTCATGTGAAGAAATGAATACACGCATGAGTGCAGCATTATGTTAAAAATTTCTTCCAAGTGTTCAAGGATGTAAGGAGGGTTTTCCATCCCAAAATGAAGGATTTATTCCTATCATGTGAGAGTTCAACCATAATTTCTCTTTAGAGAATTGGAAGTTTTTCTCAAATATCTCGAACATTTGATCCTGTGTCCTCACTGCTCAGCTATATCTTCTTAACACCTTCAACAATAATGGTTTTGACACGGTCAACCAGAGCAGCCATGATATAACTCTTAAGATTCCCATGAGCATGCTTAGTCTTTCAATAAGTACATGCATCAAGACAACCCATGTTCTTTCTATCACACTGTACATAAAAATCAACTTGCATTGGAGCCATAAAAACAACAAAACTTTCACTAGAGAGATGACCTTGCTTATGCACCAGCAGACATTTTAAACATAGACCATCATCAACTCAAAAATGTGCAATGTGTGTATGAATTACATAACAAAAAAATGCCCATTGCACCAAAACAAAATCTAGAACTAGGCCACTAACACTGCTACTAACACATTAATGCATTTACACCATTGATAATTAGATCAATGACGAAAATAATCCAACAATAACTCCTTTGACTAAGCGATGGACAAATCAAATAATATAAAACATATTGCGGATGATAGTTGACCATATCATCCACTGAACCCATAACAAATCTCCAATGCTCATATTAGATTGGATCAATGTACCAACGTAATAAATTATTTCCACACAACAGTCCTTCACCAATTAAATTACAATTGGATCAATTTACTGCGGAAAATATCGATTGACTGGCTATGAAGACCAGATCAACCATCTTTCCCAACACCAGATCAACATGATTAATCGCTTTCTATTTATGAATCAGAAACACATTCATACCAAGATAATAATTTATCTCAATTTATGTGCAAACATTTTGAATTGATCCTTTATTATTATTATTAAATTTTAACTCACTAACCATTCCTCCTTTTTACTAACTTTCTCATTTTAATTGCATGTACACACCATGAGTCTTTCTAGTTTTTTTTCTCTTCCAGATTATTTTGTATTTCTCTTGCAGGTAGCTTTGACACTTGTTGGAATTATTCATACAAGTATTATTCTTCTTTCATCTAGACTCCATGATAACATTTTTTGGACATATAGCCTAAGTTATCACAAATATAACATCTAATTTCTCCTAGAATTGGAAGAACTTTTGTCGATCTGCTTTCTACTCATGCCATAATCCCTACAGTCAACACCTTTATGGCAAAAATCATGATATAAGTAAAAATACCCATAAAAGAAATTTGTGTACCTAGAGATTGATGGGAGTGCTATTCCTTCACTGATTGTTTGAGAAATCACCCTATCATGTGGCTTGTTTTGCTGATAATATTTTATCTTTTTTCTTCCAAAGTTAGCTGAAGTGTGTCCAAATTTATGAAAGCTAAAGCACCTAACATTTCTCATACCTTTTCTTGTCACATTATTCAACTTATTATCTCAATGGTGGTTTCCTTCATTAATGCTACAATTTTCTACTTTGGAATTTTTTATTGTTGCCTCATTAACTCCTTTTAGGCTAGATATGCTCTCTTCAGTCTTCCTTGCCTTCTCCAACTAGGGTTTCATTTCATAATTTTCTTCCTTGAAGTCATACTCTCTCTCCTCAAGAATCTGAAGCAGTTTCTTTTTTCTCCAACATGAGCTTCTCTATCAGCCTTTCTTGAGCATTATTTTTGGCTTCAAGGGTCACTAGTTTCCTAAGATCTTCATCTTCAAATTCCTATGCTGGAAAGACACCTTCCTCACTTCTTGAGGAATCAACTTCAAAAATATTATTATCATCTTCGTCAATAACCTCAAGATCATAATAACAGTGTGCTAGACACCACCTTCAAGAATGCCACCACCTCCTCTACTCACTGTTTGTTAGCCTCTACCAGCATGAAGCCTCTATGCCTCCAACTCCTCCATGTGAATCACGATTTCGTACATTTTCACTTTGGGTTCTATAATCTACTCAACATGAGCAACACAACTCTCTCTCTAATCTGAAAATGAAATGTGATAAGAACACTACTCAACTTAGCTACAATTATACAATAGGTTATACAAATCTCTGTAGCACTCTCTCACACACAAACCTCCAATACTAGCATAATACATTTATATTTTTATTCTCATCACAATGGACCAAATAAATGCATTAATTACCTTCCTTTCCTCATAATGGCTAAATAAAATAAAATAAAATTAATTAATATCTCACAAAAAATACCATGGTAAAAATCCTTTGTGATCTCACACCAAATACCATGGTAAAAATCCTTGGTAATGTTATCCAAAACATCAACAACCAAGTGAAAATACTCAAAACTTCATAGCCAAAGACCTTCAACTATTTTAACATATGTAACCAATCCAATACATGCGTAAACATCTGAAACCAATCATAGCCAAACACCTACAACCCGTTGAACATATGCAACCAATTTAATACATGCATAAACATCTAAAACCAATCATAGCCAAAAACTTGCATAACCTTCAAACCAACATTGGCGTGCCCTACAAGTGATAACACAAGCCAAAGATCATTCACACACTCAACTTCCATTAGATGTCCCAAAAAACATAACTTGATAGTCTCCAAACAATGTCAACTCACTGTAACTGCTCTAGACCTTGTGTAAACAACTTCAGGACATGTTCACACATCTCTACTCAACCTCTAGTTCCTACAATAATTAGGCATATCCAACCCTAGGTCATAACCAGGTTGACATCAATGCCAACCAACAACACTGCACCACAACATCAATGCCAGCATGAATTTCATGAATAGAAGTGGTGTCTCTAGGGTTTTGTGACTAACCATTTAGTATACATAATTTCAAAAGAGTACACGATTTCTAGGGTTTTCATTAAGAATTTTCAAATGAAGAACCTAGGGTTTATGAACCCTAGCAAGGATTTGAATTAGAAGGTCCTAGAAACCCTAGCTAATTGTTTTATCTATAAAAATAAAAGGCCATAGAATGACAGGATTGACATCATGTTCTTAAGAGATAAATACAATCTTGATTCCATTCTCTTTTCCTTGTATATTTTTCTTGGTTGTACTTGCTAGTGAGAATTGAGTTATTTTTTATTTTAGATAATAAATTGAAAGAAAAGAAAGACTTCATTTGCGTCAACCTTTGGGAAAAATGATCTAGGAACATAATTTGATGAATAATCTTGAAGTGTAATCGAGAAATCAACGAAGTTGCTTAGAAATAAGCCTTACTAATTAAATCAACCACATTAATACATAAAGATGAATCAAAGGCTATAAAGATGTTATTTCACCTCCAATTGTATGCCAACTATTATTTCAATTATATTCCAAATATTATTTTGTGCAAAAATTAATGTAAAAGAGCGTTGCAACATTTTATTCATTATGATATTTGTTTACTTCAAGATATAAAGAGAGATGAAACACTTTTCTTAAAATCCATTCTCTAAGTACAAAAAGCACATAGAGAATATGTATACAACCATAGAAGGAGGGATACACCAACAAAGTTAATTTGGCATCCCAAACTTCAATGTGATTTATAACAAAATAAGTTGTGATGAAATAACTTCACTGAAATGCCTTTAATCCATTTCACCTACAAAATAATGATGGGATTGGCCTCACAGGGGTTATTTCCTCCTCTTGAACTTTTTTCTTTTAAATGAGAAGAGCTCCATATTTTATAGCTTTCAATTACCTACTACCTCTCAATAAAATGTATTTTTAAAATATTAGAAACTTCAATAAAATAGTTGACAAAAATCCTTAGAAGCTTTAAGGTGTTACCTCCTAGGCTCTCACTTGGTGTAAAAGTCCTGAAGCACAAGTTGCGAGATCGAAAGCTAACATTAACAAACTACCCATTGTTAACTCAAACATCTTTGAAAATCTAAAATCCATAATAAAATAAAAAATATTCACCAAAACCATCTACCAAAAATTCAACAAAGTAGCATAACCATTCCAAAATATCTCAGACAATGAATAGAGCAATTTTATTCCAAACCTTTAGTGCTCTTCCAACTCAGATGTTACAAATGGAGAGAGAAATTCCAACATGGTATCAGAGATTTGGTTTGATGGGAAGAATAATGAAGGTCATTCCTTGAAGAAGAGCTAGGAGTGAAGTTTATGATGTTACAAAAACTCCTCTTGACACAAGTTCGAATTACAGAATCTGTGGTAAAATCTGAAGTGTGTAGAATGTGAAAATAAATCCAAAGTTTTGTGATATGGTGTAATAAAAACCTAAATTAGCTGGTATGACACCCTTGAGGAACAATATATAAAGATCAGATACGAGAATCTTCTGCTACTTAATCCAAGTTTAATATAAGAAAAATGAATTTAATCAAGATTGAATTCCATTATGAAATGAATGTCATCAAGATTGAATTCCACTATGAAATGATGGATGTCATTGTTGGATGCCTCTTTGTTTTGATTGGTGTTTTTTCTAGCCTTTGAGAGGTGTACCTAGGGGTTGTATGTTGTTTTCAAAGGTATTGATTTGTGTAAACCCTCATTTGATTAGTGAAAATAAGGCTCATTCTTGAAATGTTCGTAATGTTGGAAAATGTAGCTATGACGAGTCTTCTTAATTGTCATTCACTAGAAAAGGGGACTTATAAATTAATAAAAATTGTGGTATCAAAAGATTGATAGAGCATGTGGAGAATTCACCTAAATATCCGTGTTGAAAGGGTGGCCAAGTAAATATTGATTCAGGAACAATTAATAGTTTGCTAGCAAGGGTTTCTTATGTTGTTTTGAATATGAATTTAAAATAGAGGAATCAATTTATGAGAAAAAGTGGAAATGAATTTTTGCTCCTTGTTAAAATTATGCAACTACGGTCAAATTCCACATTGGAAAACTTCTCTCATGGAGATGATTTTTGCATTGAATTCCTCTTTTAAAGTACTAAAATCGACCTAAAGTTCACTCAAATCAGATAAGGTAAAGTGCACTTATGAAGGAAATCCTTGTTGGATCAGGGTCCCTTAAGACCGAATATTTGGGGCGAAATAATAGTATTTTTTGTAGTTTTTAGTCATGCGCACTAAGAAATGAAGAGTCAAGGGACTTTGGGGCATGTCAAATTCCCTTCATGAGTTGTAATGGGCTAAAGGGTAAATCTAGGAGTCTCAAACCACGGTTTGGAGACCTTAGTATGAGCGCAGGATAAGGTATAAGTAGAAGTCTAGATCGAGTCAGATGACACAATTTTTGGATAAGTTGGGATGTATGTTTGATGAATGATTGAGCTCTAAAGCATATCTGTGTAAGTGTATATGTCTGAAAGGCTCCTACTGGCTGTGTGCTTAGAGACCTTAGTCTGGCTATGTGCATGGGTGTATCTGAAGGATTGTAAGGGTTTTACAAACTGTTGATGAATAAAGAACTGTTTGGGTAACTCTGAGTACTAAATGCATCTGTAATCTATTTTTGTGATCTGTTTCCTCATATTATTTTTGTTCATGATTATGAGTTATATTATCTATGATTGGATTGGTTGCGTACCTATTTTACTATTGACATGAACGTTAATTGCATAGATCTAGTTCTGTAAGGGCTGAATATCACACTGTTATAACTGTTAAAGGAATTGCGGATATTATTTTTGTGTGTGCGTTGATGATTAAATGGTGATAATTAACCTAGGGTTTCTGGTTAGGGTTTCTAGTGCGCAAGTTAGTCTGTGTAGTAAAATAGATCAAAAGGTGTCCACTTCATTTAATTCTCTCTCAAGGTGTGGAAATCTGGTTCCAACACACCCCTATATTTCTTTGGGTGAGACTTTGGTCTGCGCAAGTAGGTCATTACCAAAAGGGACAATAGTAAGAGGTTTTTTTTGGTTATGCGCTAACTCTGAACCTGGGTCAGGACCCCTCAAATGAACAAATTGTTTCGTTGCCGAGACCGAGATCATTTTGAGAGAGATTAGGTGAGGTGGAAGCCATCGAAGACTGAAATAGAAGATTGGTTTGAACAAAAGATACGTGAATTATCCATCAAGGAGAACAGAAGTAAGAAGATGTCTGTTGAAGAGTGGGAGCAAAAGTATATTTTCATAGAGGTCCATGAAATATTCTTTGTGACCTTTGCACATGAACTACAAGAGTGGTTATTAAGAATAGCTAAGTTTCAGACCTGCTGGAAGGATGATAAGATCACTTAGTGGACACCTGAGTTGGTCCAACAGTTAGACCAGATTGATAACTCCATCACTCACACTATATATCATTGGTTTGACAACATTCTAGGTGGGTTTGTAACAGAGTTTGTAGTAGATCAGTTTGTGTCATATTCTGAAGTTGAAAGGAGGTTCTTTACATGATTGAGAGGTAAGTTCATATTCTCTCTTCCTTTGCTGATTAAGATGATATTGTGTGAAAAGGGTATTATTTGCAGTCACACCAAGTGAATGACCCCAAATGAAGTTGAAAGAAATACGTGCAACAGAAAGTACTTTCGAGTTAACTAGAGAGAAGACAGATCTATATACAACCCTCTGAGAAACCCGCCTACTAGTAATACAGAAAGTGGTGAGGCTACACGCACTGGAGGTAGCCCTCCAACCACCCCACAACTAAACTCGTACAGGGGTAATTCATCTCCTACTCCACCACCACCTCCTCCACCACTAGGGGGTGATATGGTTGTGTATATGAAGCTACCCACCTTCAAGGGTGTGAGAAATGAAGACAGGGAGAGATTCCGGTTTGTTGCAGATGCAATATGGACTCGAAAAAATGTCAATACTGATGTTGTCAAAAGGGCGTAACTAGTTATGGAGTTTGAAGGTCATGTGTTGGATTAGTTTATGGAATATCTGGCTTAGAAAATGATCCCACTGTCGATGAGATCAAGAAATATTTGAAGCAGTAGTTCAGGAAACCAAAGTCCTACTCACAATGTGTAACAGAGATAAAGTAAATCTGACAAGAACCAAAAAAATATGTCTAAGAGGCAGACTAGTGATTGAAGTGCACTATCAACGATGGAAGATTTATCTATGATGATAAGCAACATAAGGAATGGTTTATTTCCATGCTACTCCCACACCTGTGTGGCCCTATGAATCAACATAAAAATGATTCTCAAGTGGAGGCTCTTGAAGTTGCTATGAAGATGGAAGACGCACCCAAAACTGATGACCAATTTGGAACTCTAAAAATCCAAAATCAGTTAGAAGTGATGCACTTGGAAATTCAAAACCTGCGCAGAGACAGAGGCAAAGAAGTCAACACAGATGTATGGTGCATACGTTGTAAGGGTTTTGGTCACACAAAATAACAGTGTACCTTGCTTCAAGATTACATGCAAGCGGGAAGACGAAATCCATTGCAACCCAGGGACGTTGCAGGACTGAGTGGTACTCCCACACTGTGGTGAGCTGACTATCAAGTGGCTGGACGACATGACACAAACCATTTCCCTCTATTAGCAATTTCTGTATGAGAAATGAAGTAGCAATGGCGTAGGTTTTTTTCTTCAATTGGCCATGATGAGCACCATAGATGCACATTTGATCTGATGATAGACAATGCCAACCTCTATAGAGAGCAGGCCAACCCATATTTTCTAGCATCCCCCTTTGGGCATGGTGGATATCCATCCAGAAAAAGGGGAGGAGAAAGAGGTGGAGGTGAAATTCGTGGAAGAGGACAGTTGATTTTATATAACCATGGAGATGTTAGACACTATGTGCGCGACTATCTAAACCCTGTGTGAAAATCTTGCAGGTATTGTAGATAGTTTGATCATGTTATTGAAGATTGTCCTATTTTGATTGCTAGAATGCAGGAGAAGACAAAATAGGTACCTAGGAATAATATTCAAATGGTTAGAGCTGAGTTGTGAGATGATGATCCGAGTGTAAACATAATTACATGTATTGGTGATGCTACTGGAGAAGACAAGGGAAATGAGGCTGATGGAGAGCCATGGATCAAAAAGGATTCTGAAAAGAAGGAAGGGATCAACCTGTAAAAAGAGAAGGATACTTTTGTAGAAGCTAGAAAGTATTTTGTTGTTGCAGGTGCCTCCACATCCAAGTCAATCACAGAAGCAGAGATTGGTGATGAAGTCAAACCTTTCCTCCAAGCCTGCAACAAGCTATTGCGTAACCAGAAATAAGTAGACAACCTCCAGGCTCTAATAGATATCTGTGTGGATAAGGAGTTTCCACGAAGTGAGAGTAAGAATGTAAACAATATCTATAAGAATAAGAATAGAACCGGTCGAGAGATGCGCATGACCGTGAAAATTGGGAAGTATGAGATGGATCGGGTAATTTTAGACTTGGGATCTGATGGAAATGTTCTACCTTAGAAGACCTAGCAGAAGATGTGGCAGAAGATGGGAGAACCAAAGCTGGAATGGTCCACCATCCAGCTGCTCATGGCCAATCAAAAAAATATTATTCCACTACGGAGACTTCCACAGGTTCTAGTAGATATTGTTGGAGTAAAGGTACATGTAGACTTTGAAGTAATACAAATTGTTGATGATGTAGACCCCTACCCTGCACTGAGATGGTTGGATTGGGCCATCGACATGGAGGCATCATGAACTTGAAGCGCAGGAGCATGATCTTTGAAAACAATGCTATTTGGGTTATAGTACCCTTAGATCCCATGGAAGGGGAAAGATATACAAAACCAGTGCACGAAGGAGATGATGTCGAACATATCTCCAAGTTAACTGCGCAAGATGAGGATTGGATCAACGCTACTACTGATGGGATGCTGAATTGGGAAAAAGATAACTCATGTTTCTCATATTTGGATGGAGAAAAGGACAACTGGAAGAATCGTCTGCATGATTTTTCTACGTTGCGCTACCTCAGAGTCACTAAAAATTTGCAATGCATATCTTCATAGGTACAGGAATTACCCTATTTTGATGGTTCTTGTAGTGTTGTATTATTTTTGGAAAAATTGGAAAGGGTTGTCCCGAAAGAGAGAAGGTTTTGGGCACTCGATCTTGTTATGTGCACAACTCCAACACGTTGGTGGGATACACACAAAGGAAAATTTGAGGATTGTGAAGAATACAGTAGAATGATGCGGTTGCGCTTTTAGCAACCCACTGGCCCACCAAATGATATTTTTGGTGGCTGAGTTAATCCACGCAAAAAAATGGCTAAATGGATGGAGGTTTTAGATAAGAATCCCAAGTTAGAATGGGTTCACATGTTTGTCCATACGTTGGGACCAATCTGAGCTACGCCGAGGGACCCTTAATTGGGTTACAATGAGTGAAAGTTTTTAGTTAACCTTTAGCATGGCTGGTGGATTAGAGGAATTGGATGAAGCCTTGCAGGATATAGAAGAAATTTTATTTGATGGGTCCCGGCCTCAGATAGAATGTGATGTGCTAGCATGGGAAGCGAAGATGCAAGATATTTTCAATTGCCGAAATATGTCAGTGGAAGATAGCGAGGAAGATCCAAGAAATATCAGCATCTCAGAGTCTAAGGGGGAGCGCGTAGTTGCAGGGCCCTTGTTAGGGATGGTGGATATAACTAAGCCTCTAAAACTAAAGGAAGTCAATATTGGGGTGGAGGAATAGCCCAATTTGGAAAAAATAGGAGATTATTGGGATGTTGACATAGTGGGTAAGGTTGTGGAGTTGTTGACAGAATATTAGGATATGTTTCCCACAAATATTTTTGATCTCAAGAGAATTGTAGGAGATTTGGGAGTTATGAAAATCACTCTAAAACCAGATGCGCATCCCGTCAAGCAGTGACCATATCAGTTAAATCCAAAATATAAGAAAAAGGTGAAGGAATAATTTGAGAAAATGGTTGCTGCATGAGTCATTGAGCTTGTGGAGTAGTCTGATTGGGTGAGTTCGATGGTTGTTTACGAAAATAAGACTAAGGGAGAAATAAGGATTTGTGTAGACTTGCGCAAACTGAATGATGCATGTGTATATGACCCCTTCCCTACTCTATTTTCATATGAAATATTGGACTATGTGGGAGGACAAGAGGCTTAATCTTTCACTGATGGATTTTCAAGGTATCATTAGATCATTATTGTGCCAGAAGACCGAAGTAAGACCACTTTTGCAGCATAATGGGGATCCTTCCAATACACAGTCACAAATTTTAGATTGAAGATTGCACCTTCTATATTCTCGCGCATAGTAGTATTTTTATTCAAGGAGTTCATGCGCAAGTTTCTGGAAGTGTAATTTTATGATTAGAACATGTTTGGACTAGTAAAGAATCATGTTTCCAACCTGTGCATGATGCTCGACACTTGCAGGAAGCATCATATCTCCCTTAACTTGAAGAAGTGTATATTTTGTGTTCCTCTTGGAATCTTTTTGGGGCATATTTTTTGTCAGCAAGGGTTGATGGTAGATCCAGCCAAAATTGCAATTATTATCAACTTAGAGGTTCCTACCAATGAGAAACAGATGTGCTCTATTCTAGGACACACCGGATATTAAGAAAAAATCATTCATGGCTATGCTCTGACCACTGCACCCATGGAGAAACTACTGAAGAAGGATGTGTCCTTTTTCTAGGATGAAGAATGTCAAAAGAGATTTGAGCCACTGAAGGAAAATATGGTTACATCACCTATTCTAATATTCCCAAACTGGTCCAAGGTCTTCCATGTGCATGTTGATGCATTTGACATTACACTTGGAGCTAGTTTAGTGCAACCATGAGAAGGAGATATTGATCACCCTGTTTCCTTTGCAAGTAGGAAGCTCTCCAGTGAAAAGCGCAACTATTCAACCACAGAGAGGGAAGGATTGGATATAGTCTACGCTCTGCAGAAATATAGGCATTATCTGCTAGGAGGGCACTTCAAGATGTTCACTGAACACTCTACTTTGAAGTACTTGTTCAATAAGCCTGTGTTGGGGGGGAAGGTTTGTAGATGGTTGTTGCTATTTCAGGAATATGATTTTGAAATCATTGTTAAGCATGGTAGGTTGAATGTTGGACCTGATCACTTACCACACTTTGAAAATGGGGAGGAACTGACCAGTCTAGAGGAGGGTCTACTTGATGTGCAAATATTTTCTATTAAAGTGGTTGATGGACACTTTGCAGATATCATTCACTTTCTGAATACAAGTAGTGCACTTGTTGAATAATCGGTACAAAAAAAGGAGGAGTTGGTTTCATGCACAACTGAATTTACATTGATCACTAGTCAACTATATAAGTTTGGAGCAGATGAAGTATTAAGTAAGTATGTTTTAGAACATGAAAGACAAGAAATCCTGGCTGAAGGTCATGGGGGAGTGGTAGGAGGCCACTATGTAGGGAAATTGACTACACATAAGGTTTTGCGTGCTAGGTTATGTTGGCCCACACTTCACAACGATGCACATGCATATTTTCAAGCTTGTGATGCATGCCAAAGAACAAGGAAGCCATTGCACAAAGATGAAATTCCGTTGCAGCCATAGATGGACCTGTAGGATTTTGATAAATGGCCCATAGACTTTGTTGGACCTATTAATCCTCCTATGAAAAATAATGGTGCGTGCTATATCATTACCTCACCAGATGGGTAGAAGCTAAGCTAGTAAAATATTGTACTGCAGAAACTTCTGCGCAGTTTATTTTTGAAAATATCTTGACTAGGTTTGGGTGTCCCAAGATATTGATGAGTGATTGGGGTACACACTTTGTTAATGAGACCATTGAAGCTCTGACAGAGGAATTTCAGATACATCACCAGAAGAATACTCCCTATCACCCTCAAGAAAATTTGTAGTGGAATCCTTCAACAAAATCCTGGAGAATGCACCCACAAATATCTGTAATGCAAACCAGAATGATTGGGACGTGCACATCCCTTCTGTTTTATGGGCTTATAGGACCACATGCAAGAATTTCATTGGTAAAACACCTTTCAATATGGTTTATGGACAATAAGAAATCATGCAGATGGAATATATTGTCCCAATCCTATGCATCGCAACATTCACTAATATGACTAAACCAAACATCATGGAGGAACGTCTATCACAATTGGTAGCATTAGAGGAGGATCAGTTTATTGCTAACTTCCATCAACAAGTGCAGAAGGTGTGCGAAAAGGCCTGACATGATAGGAACATCTGAAAGAATGAATTTAAAGAAGAAGATCTAGTTTTGTTGTATGAAAATCAGTTTGTGCGCCACCCAGGGAAGTACCAAAAGCATTGGTACATGCTGTATATTGTGAAAGAGATCACTAATGGAGGTACAGTGTGCTTGGCCATGTTGTGCAGAAAGAGTCTTCCTGGGTACATCAATGGAAGTTGATTAAAGTCGTATAGGAATAACCATGTACCTACCAAATGAATATATGGCTGGAGAAATGAAATCCACTTGTCTCTGTAGTGCAGGTAGGTGTGACAAGGGTGTAGAGTTTGTGCGCGACAGGAAAAACTAGCCATTGGAACAATAACTCTCGGTAAAAAGTAAATTTTACCGTTGGATGGAGCAGGTAGTCTACAATTAATGAGGATATATTACAAGATTTTTGACCTTTTTTATGGGGATAGGGTGCCATTAATGAATTTTTGACCATTTTTACCATGGATTGCCTATAAAAGAAAGGAAGCGAGTCACATTCCATTCCTTTGATGTTTGAGTGAATTGCACCTTGTCATTATCTATGTGAACTGTATGTATGGCCGTGAGACCCCCGAATCCGACGTGATTAACCTTGAATTCATCTTCAAGCCCAAAATGCCAACCACTAACCTCACTGTCGAGAGTGCGCAATCTGAGAAGCACTCTATGCCACTTACGTCATCTACTGAACCAAGCTCTGATGATGTGCATAAAGTTGTCCCTGAAGTGCATGAATTCATATCCACACCTACTAAATGAAAGGGAAATATGACCAAGGGATCGTCCTCCAAGTCGTGAACGTCACCTAGACAGATTGCATCCTCGCGCCAAGCATCAAAGGATAGGTCTCCTATAGGTGACCTGACAAAGAGACCCATGAGCGCAACTGAGGAGGTCACACTCTTTGTCGAGCCCATCTAGTGACTCCCAAAATATGTCAGGCCATGCAAACCCTCTGTGAAGGAACCAAAGGATTTAGACAAGGTACGTGATTACCAGCAAATACCTTTAATTCCCGAGGTGGTCACCTTGGAGAGGGATATGTTTGGGAAGATCCCTGCAATAAAATTTGATGATTACAACCTCGAAAATGAGAAGACATTCCCTGAGTTGGTGCTAGAGTAATACTTGGAGCGAGTGGTGTATGCTGGAGTTATGAAGGTAGAGCCCATGAATTGGGCAGGGGGGTTGAGTAATGTAATATTTCTAATTAGCTTTCAGCTAGTTGGAATATTAATTTTTTATTTTGATAATAAGATATGTGAATAAGTGGGTAGAGAGACCCATAAATCTATTTAGTAGGAATAAAATAACTTCTTATGTGAATGTGGATCATCTCATCAGCTGGATAAAGCACTCTTAGGTGTGAATAGAGGTTGAATCATGTGGATGGGGTCAAGTTTGACCAAATCAACAATGCTGGTATGGAGGTAGTGGAGAGTTATTGAGGAATAGTGCAATGTTAGTGGGAGGGAGTCTCCATGAGAGTAGCATATTTAATGAGTGGGGCCAAGGGTGAGGAGGCTCACAAAGCATATAAGGAAGGGGATGGAAGCGATATAAGGCATTCTGAATATTTTTTATGTTTGGCCTTTTATGACTTTTTGCATGCTTCAGTTGTTTAGCAGAGTTTGCTATGTTGTTTAGCACAAGGGTGTTTCTGAGCGGAAATCCCACCCTCATCGTCAGGGGACTTCGAGTGCCCACTGAGGAGAGGTTCATTGAGCTGAATTTCCACCATCAAGCATCAGACCAAGCTTCAACCATTATCCACAATGCAGTTTCCTTTATGATTGTGTTGTTTTGCAGGGCAGTAGCAGTGGAGGATTGATAGATCCAATTGTTGAGCTTGTTTTCCAGTGAAGGGAGAAAACCTTCATCCGGGAGGCTAGCAAGGAGGGTCCTTGAACATTGATTTGTCATATGGAATCAGGCCAAGTTGCTGCCATCATCTACATCGTAGTCTCATTCATAAATTGCGTTATCCTATAGGGAAATTGCAGTGGAGGGCTTAATGCCCAAGTTTGTGAGTTAGATTTCCAGTGAGGGTAGCAGCCCTTCATCCGGGATATCTAATAGAGAATTATAAGCCATTTCCATATCAGATCAGCCACCTATTATCATATATCTAGTTGTAGAGCATTATTCAGCCCTAGGGTCACATTTCATCATTTTTTTATTTTGTGTATTTCCGGAAACCCTTTCTGGGTTGTCTTGGAATTGTGCTTGGGAGCTTAGATCTCTGACCCCGAAACCTTTTGAGAATTATAGTAGCAGATATTTATATTTCTATTGTCCAGCAGTAGTGAAACTCATTGGGGCTACGATGTCATGATCCTACGACATTTTGAGTTGCAGCAACATTTCATGTTTGAGTGTATTTGATCATTGGAGGCTTGTTTTGCCTCAATTGAGTGACTTTTTCCTCAAGATATTGTACTCCTTTACTACTGTTATATGTAACAAAATGGATCTATGATTTTCTCATGTTTTGATGTATTGATCTTCACTGAATTTTCCAATTTTATGTTCAATATTGCTTCTTTTCTTGTTTTGGAATATTACAGTGGTATTAGAGCATAATATTAGCTCAGACTATGGGGCACTACATCTATAAATATGGATCAATGGATGGAAGAGAGTTTCCAAAACTTGTTTTCCAAACTATGAAATATATTGCCAAAGACATCAAGGAGATGATGATGGAAAGATAGAAAGAGGCCGTAAGAAGGTCTCAACATGGAGAGAGTTCCCATATATCACATTATTGGTGTGAGAAATCAACATTACAACCAATTTCACAATGCTCCACCATGCCTTCATTCCTAGCAATAGGAAATGAGGTAGGAGGAACACAAGAGGATGAGACTCTTGGAGATTATCTCCTACAATATGAATCTCAATCTCACAGGTTCAAAGAGCATCTAAATTTCCAAGGGTTATGTCAGATCAAGGATAATAGAAGACCCAATAATCACAATAGAGATAGAGGGTACATGCAGAAATATGGTTGGCAACATACTTTGGGTAGATTCTTTCTTCCTACTTTTGATGGGTCACCCAAGTGCACAACCAAGGCTTGGGCAAGGAAATTAGACATCTATTTCCAGCTGAACATATTTTTAGAGATGGAGGCCATTAAGATAGCAGCGCTCCACCGTGAAGGTGAAGCACATGAGTGGTGGTTTCATGGCTTATCTACATTGGGGCATGCCAGTGTAAATTATTATGCATAATTTACATAGAGGTTGGTGAGAAGATTTTATCGAAGAGATCCATAAGCTCATTCTATTGAGCTAGCTAATCTCAAGCAGTCAGGAGATCTAGAGACTTATATATCTCAATTCCTGAAACTTTTAATCCTGGTGCCAGATCTATCCGCAGCTAGAGGGGTGAGTATGTTTATTAATGGGATAGAAGAGCCTTTACATGAGTTGGTAGAATCCACTGGACCAAATACGCTCCAGGATGATATTGAGAGGGTTAGAGACTTGAAAAATACTTTTCCAAGGGCAAGAGCCCCCCTTCCACAAGTGTTCTCTTCGCTGTCAAAAGAGGAAGCTATGGAGATTCCTCTCTCAAGAGAGGACTGTTACACGTCATTTTGTCACCATGACATTTGAATGTTCATATGGGTTTATCACCATCCATATCATGTTCCCTTAGAGGTAAAAAAACACTCATGTTCCTGAATCAAGTCTTTGAAATTGGAGAAAAACTCCATAAAACCCTTAAAAGTCTATCTACATGGTTTTTCTAGCCTTTCCTTGCGCATGCGCTGATGTTCTATCCATTAAATGTGAGGACTCCCAAAATTTTTGCCACTAAAGCCTGGGCACCCCTGTGAAAAGAAAGTAAAAGAAAAAAGTAATTTCTAGAAGCCTAGTTGGTCTAATATTCTCCCAACTAGAAGCCTCTAGAGTCACGACCAATTCGAGATTTATCCTTTCACTCATGGAGCTTATCCCTTGGTCCATGGAACTAAAATCCCTTCATGAGAGTAATCCATCCCCCTCTTCATGGAGCTGAAACTACCTCCATTTCCCTATAAATTGAGCTCAAGTTTAAGGTTGAAGGGTAGATTATGAATCATAGAAAATGATCTATATAGTTTTTGAGCTGAAGAGAGTTCATATAGTGTATACTTTCAACACCAGTGAGTAGTTTTTGGCACACGAAATATCACACCATTGTGTCCATAACTTCATGCTGCTATTCTAGAGAGAAGGTTTATCAAACTAAGGGAGAATGATTGTCCAGGACTCTGGGAGAAATCTATACAACATTAGGGAATCAAGTTGTACGATTACTATTTCTATTTAAGATAATACACATGGATCTATTTTTCTCATTTCTTTGTTTCTATTCTTATGGGAATAATATCAATACTTATACTCCTTGATCACTAAGTTGGATCAATACTTATACTACTTGATCACTAAGTTGGATCAATACTTTTTTATTATTAAATATTTCAAAATATTTGATTATTTGTCTTGTATTTGATTGCAAGTTCTACTCATTGGAGAACTACTTTGGAGCGATGAGACAAAGAACTACATCAGATGTTTGGATCTCAAGGTAGGATCATGTCCTCTCTACTTTACTATTATAAGAATCTTGAAATGCGATTAATCTAGAGAAAGAGGTATTCAAATGGATATTTGTTTCTAGTTACTCGTTGGAGTACTAGGGAGATCGCTCTTGTCCGAAAGAGGGATTAATCCACGTAACAAATTGGCGGCATACTGGGGATACTAGAGCTTATTTTTATTTGTTTGTATTTAGTTTGAAATTTTAGTTTTTTGATTTTGACTTCTCTGAGTGTGGTTGGGTAGATAAATTTTAAGAATCCTTGAAAAATAAAGCTTGTTATTTATTTTTTCCAAGTTTTTCCTTTCCTGTGCCATTTTCTGTAGAAAACAAAGGGGAAACTTGCTCAAATTTTAGTTCAATCCAGTGTGCATGCACACTGTGTTCAATTAGTAAGTTGTGCACCCCCTGGAAAATTTTGAAAAAGTTAAATTTCTCTTTTTCAGAGCCAAATAACCTTATTCTTCAAGTTTTCCCTGACCCATCTTAGTTTTCAAATCTTATGTGAGAACTCCTTTTCAACAAATTTTGAGTTTTGTGTGATTTATCATCATGTTCACATTTTACAAGTTAGGGTTTTCCTTGGTCTATTGCTTCTCTGTGTGGAAGATACATTCATTTTCCTTAGCTTACTGGTTTTATGATTTTGTCTTCTTGAGCCATCAGGATTGTACAAACCTTACTTTTATGAATATTTGTTCCCTATTCATTTGCAAACCTAAAAGAGCTTCTAGCTTACTGAAGCCTGATTCAACACCAAAATTACTCTTGGATGATTTCATTTCAGTTGAGATAAGTGGAAACTTTCTTAGTATGATCACAACTAAGAGAAATCATCTGCAAACATTCTAGATAGACTTCATAATTAGAATTTTGTTTTGATTTTGAAATTTATGCTTTTTAGAGTTTTATAGGAATGGTTTTCTTTTGGGAATTGATTGTTTGTTGAATTGTAGTTTTTTGATATGATTGTTCAAGGAATATCATTTCAAAAGATAAATTGATCATTTTTGCAAATTTAGTTCTTGATGAAATTGTCTTCTTTTCAAAAAGGATTTTGTTTATGGATGAAGAATTTTGTGTTTTGAAAATTGATAAATCTCCCAACTTTCTCTTAAATAAGATTCATTGAAAAGAAAGAGTTGCATTTATCATACAGATGCATGTAGAGTATTTTTTCATCAGGTAACAACATCATTAAAGTTTCAACTCCATACCATTTGTGTTAAATAACAACCAAATTAATACAATGCCTAATAAAATAAATCTAGATATTTTTTACATTTTCTAGGACTCATTCCACCAACATAGATTAGGCTAGTGTTTTGAAATAGGTTGTAATAAATGTTTCAAAGCAGCTTAAGCAAACAAGTATAATATTGCGGTAGGGAAATAAAATTGTTTCATTTATACTCAGGGAAGCTCTTCTTAAAAGAGTCAAGCACGAGATCATTTCGGACCCAGTGAAGTGAGGTAATCGTACCTATCTCATTGGAAAAGATATATTATGTGCACGTAATACAAACTGTAAACCTCAGATTAACCATTTTCGAGGAGCCTGGGGTCACTTGTTGGAAAACCTCGGATTTACCATGTTGAGGAGCCTTCAAGGGGATTGAGATTGATACTCTTCCGTTTCGTGTATATCAGATCATAGGCTGTTCCCCCAGGTTCATTTTTCTCTGTTGGTGACCTTAGTGGCCATAATATTTAGGATTTTTCCCAAGGTGATGGTGGAGGGAAGGTCCCACTGTACTTGGAGCAGGTGTCGGCTAGACACAGTCAGAATTTCTGGAGGGTACTCTTCACTTCGAGATGTCATAAGTGGAGGGAATTGCACCATAATGCTTCATTAAGCAGGTTGTCAGGGTAACTATTCCAACCACCATGTTTTCCACATTAAAATTCTACGACATTGGATTTCATCACCAACTAGTGTTTTTAGTGTGGAAACATACTGTTTATGCGTGTTTTGTCTCTTAGATTTTGCAGGCGTGTGTTCAAATTTCTTGTTTTCTTAGCAACCTTAGGTTTATTTTGTTGATTTTTTTTTTTTTTTTCGAGTGTTAAACATTAACTGTGGTTGAATTACCGAGACACTCTCGTAGAATGCAGGGGAAACCCCCTGAGTATACACCAAGTCAATTAAAAAATCATAGATTTGAAAGAGGTCAACAATTAGGAATCAGATCTACTAAACAAGAGGAAACATCAGTAATAATACATCTCGATTATGAATTAAATCAACCTCAGACAATAGGAATAAATCAAGAAAATTTAGAAATTTTAGAATTAATCACAATTGAGTCTACAACCAATGAATTATCAGATACTCAACTTATTGAACCCAAAATATCTGAGTCTGAAACTGAGTCTACTTCACCTGAGTCAACTTTGGAGTTCATAGCCCGAACCCCTGGTCATCCTCATTCACCTCGAGTGAAGCTTCGCATTACTGAGAACCTTCCTCCTAGCCTAATTAGTATCGAAGAGATTACTGACACGTAAGAAGAGATCGCAATTCCTTCGCGTCAAGAATATTTAGATCTAAGGTATAGTGAACTGATTTACCCTTACAGTCCTTTTAAACTGGACCCTTGGTATCATCAATTAACCAAATTTATACAAAATACTAGTCTCAATTATTCACCACATTGAATTCCTTTTTACTCCATACCTAGAGGAAGTTACATGTCTTCATCAAGCATGTCAAGTGAGTCATCCATGTTTTCTTCATCGCTAGAAACTTTTTTGTATGGTGGTCCATCAGTTCCTGCTGGATACCAATCACTCTCTGGTAATTTCTCAGGAGCATCTACCTCTTATGAAAAACTTACAAAATCAATTGGTCTTAATGAATTTGATACCGAAAATTTGACAATGGAACAAGTATATATGATGTTTGTAAATATTCCTTCACCTAACCCTCAAGGTAGTAATTTATTGCCTGGGGGGTAGTACACTCCTCAAGGACAACCTGTTCAAGGGCAGTACTCTATACCAGGGCCACAACCTTTTCAAGGACCACTGCCTCCTCAAGGGCAGAAGTTGTATCAACAACAACCGTCCTTTCAAGGAGGCCAACCCTTTACTGGAAATTATCTGACAAATTATCAAACTTACATTCAAATACCTCAAACCGGGTATGGTCAACCTTATGCACCACAAACTTTAATGGGAGCTCCTTATCCCGGTGTTAATACTGTGTGGAACCCGTCGTTGAACCAACAACATTTGCAACCTACTGTACAAGTACCTTACAATCAACCTAGTCAGCCAACTGGTCAATTTGGTTATACCCAAATCCAACAACCTGCCCAGCCTACACTTCAAATTGCACCTCAGGTATCTGTACCTAGTAGTTAGAAAGCTGGTCTGAGTACTCCAAGAAATCTAGTCCAATATTTTGTTTAAACTTCTGTTCAACAACCAAGTACACCTATCCCAGGAGTTTCCTAGGTTTCTGTTGCTGCAACCCTTTAAACAACAACATCAACACAGGAAATCCCCCAAGTCATTGCTCATCAAACTGGACCTCTGGTTCAGTCTACTATTCAGACCTTTGTAGGAAAACCTGGTGCAACTATAATTCCAACAAGCCAACCTTTTTTAGGTTAGTTTTGGAATCTACCATTTCAAGGGTAGTTTCAATATGGACCAACAGGACAAAATCCAGTCTACCAAGGTCAACCATACCCTGGTTATACATATGAAATACCAACTCAACCTCAGTTTGGTATGGCTAACCCTGGATACCCTGGAGGTATTCCAATCCCATCTGCACAGGCTATTCCAGGTTACCGTGGATATCCCACTCCGGGTACTGGTATTGTTCCTCAAGGTTATAATTTTACTCAACTAGATCCTAACCGTCAGTTACCATTCATTGCAAATTTAGACTTGCTAGATTTGTCACACCTCACAAATGATCCAATTTACTATCTTCCATTTTAGTTAGCAATGCAAAATAAGTTGCTTGGTGATATACCCAAGTTTTAAGGAAAATCATGAGAATACCCCTCAAATCATGTGATGACTTATCATATTTGGTGTGCATCCAACTCCTTAATTGATGATTCCATCCGATTGAGACTTTTTCAAATAACATTGATGGGCTTAACTACAAAGTGGTATATTGAATTACCATGTGGCTCTTTCAATAATTCCAGCACGTTAGCAACAACTTTCCTACATCACTTTCAGTTGCCAATCTATTATGACAATGGCACAGAACTCTTAACTTCATTAAAACATAGTACACCTACATACATTTCAGATCACATATATGAATGGAGACGTATACGACGTTTAGTGAAAGTTTTCATTCCGGATCAAATCTTGGCAGAATGGTTCTTCAAATAATTACTTCCAAAGATCAATGAAGATGTAGCTAAGGGAGGTATTTTTACAGAAGAACAGGTCATAGCTCAAACAAAATACTTAGACCTTGTATATACACAGTCTGGTACTTTATACGAAAAAATTCCTGACTTGCCACACCCAGGTCAAATTACTACAACTCCTTCTGGTTCTCATTCTATAGATGGTGCAATTGGTACAGCTAGTGCTACAAAAACTAAGAATAAGTTATCCAAACCTACTTCTCCCATAATAAATTTACCAGATTCACCTTGTTAGTGTTGGTATCTTCATCCCTCCGTTAGAGATCAAATTTCTCTTGTTGCATTGCATATTAGGTGTCTCACTCAATCCGCTGCATTCCATTAGGAGCATGGATCATCTGAAGGTAGTGGCTTGTTGCTCATGTCCCTCATGTCCCTTACCTGCTAGCCTATTTCTTCTCATTAAAATCATTTGCAGTCACTTTTGGTCTCATAGTTTGCAAAGAGTCATTTTTAGGGTTTTAGTCTCATTAGGTCTAGGGTTTCATTAATCAGGTTTTCAGAATCCTCAGTAATGGTCAGCAGGCACATGAGAAAATTTGAAATAAGGTTTCACTGCTAAAAGTTTCATCATCATATGCTTAATAATGATTTTTCTTCAAAACTCTGTTTTGAAGAAAAATAGTCTATTTCATATTTATGTAAATAAATGTAATGTGATTTTAAAGTTTTCTCAGTTGTAATAATACTTTCACTGGCAACCCTGGTCACCTTTTCCAAAGCTCCATGCCATCCATTCCCTACAAGATAGACAGAGAGATCATCATTCATTTAAAAAGCCAAAAGGAAGCAAAACAAAGTTTTTGAAAAGTGTCAAAATTTGAAACATTACAAAGTGGGGTTTTCAAATGGAAAATCAAAATCCTTCACATAATATCATTTCTATGTTTCAAGATTTCATTTGAATTCCAAGAGAACAGTAGTGAACCAAGGATAACTCGTGAAGAGCAAAGCAAACAGTTTGAAGGAGATTTTGTGCAAAGTTCAGTCGCGCGACACATTGGGTGAGTGTCACGATGCATCGGGCGAGCACGACGCATTGGGTCGACTCTCACCATGTAAATTTGTTCCTGTGCAGCGCATTGGAAGGACACGATGAACTAGGTTTGTTGCGCGACACATTGGGCCGGAAAGCATGTTTATTGCCATTCCTTTCAAACTCCAAATTTGCTCAGTCCTTCTTTGTTCAAGTAAGTTCGAGCAACCTCTCCATTGCCAATGAACACATGTTTGGTGATATTTGTGAGGATTTAAATAAAAAAAATCAAACCCTATTATATTGTTTGAAGAATGCTCCTTTAGGGTTTTGAAATTGGTTTTGTGTCAATCATTCCCATTTCCCCCACCTTGTTAGTCGCTCCTCACTGTTTATCTTATCATAGCAGCCCATTTCCCTATTCCCTTATATCCCTAAGTCACTCATTCTTATCCCATTCCCATTATCCCCATCCCAATTATAAATTTCCCCAAACCCCAATGTTATTCCAAAAAACTTAAGTGGTTGTCCCTAAACTTTTCAATTCACAGATTTCAATTGGCAAATTTCACTTAATAATAGTCCATCATTTCCACTACCCTATCCCTCCATAGTCCCTCATTTGTTATCACATATTTGGAAACAAAAACAAAGACACCAAACTCCTCATATTCATCCAAGACAACATAGACTTTAGAAATCATGTCTGCAAGGCACGAATCAAGATCTTGAAGGCTAAGTTAAAGAGGGCATTAAAGTGTCGGAAAAGGAAAGATAGACTTAAAATTTTGGCCGAAGCTTCCTTGGCCCAGCATAGTGCATGATGGAGGACACTCAACCCATATTTCAAGAAATTTGGGACAAATTTTGCAAAATTTTATTTTTTTTGGCCTAAACACAGATTTTTCAGTCCGACGCGTCGTGCCACTTGGCGCGCGCTTATGATTGGGAGCTCCTCTTGGGTAAAAATTTGTATTTTTGGATTTTTCATGGAAATTTATGCATGCCTACACATGGACAAGATATTTTGACAGGTTTTGGGCTTTCATAAGGGTCAAAAACACCCTAAAAATGACCTTTCTGCCCCTTTTTGGACACCCAGGAAGAAGTGTTGGGAAAACTCATTTTTTTAGGGGAAAATAGCAACCAAATTCCAAAATTCCACTTGTGTTGGAAAGTAGATAGGAATCTCTTTCCAACGAGCTATCCTGCGCTCAATTTGGACACTAGGAAGGCCTTCAAAATCAGCTCCAAACTGGCGCGACGCATAGAGAATTCAGGCGTGGTGCATTGGGGATTTTGGCTCATTTTTCACTCAGTAACTCTGTTTTTTGCCTAGTTTTGCCAGTTTGACTTTCTTACTTCCACATGTAAAAATATTGATGTAATTTGATGTAATTTCATGGCTCTTGATGTAATTTTGGAAATTTTTTACTCATGAAAGTAGATTCATTCATCAAAAGGTGAATTGCAACTAAATGAATTAGTTTCCTATCTTATAGAGGCAAGTTGTTGCACTGCCTATTTTCCAGTTCTTAGTTTAGATCTTGTTGAAACAACTCCTAAACTAGTGATCTCAACCCCTAGAGGCATGGGGATGAGTTATGCTTGTCTATATCTTGTAGTTTTTTAGTCATTTACATGGTTGGACACTTGGGATTTCTTTGAGCTTCATTGTACATTTCATCTCTGCAGTTTGGCAAAGGAATAGACCAGGGTTTGCAGCACTCCTTGGGATTCATGTGGATCTTTATTTTGATGATGTGTTTCTCTTTGTTAATGTAAGTTTACTGGTGCTTTATGTGTATCATATTCCCTCTTATTTCTTCCTAAATTAAACAAACAAGGATAAAGGTGGAATTCATTAGATTTGCGGTGCTCTACCTTGAGTTTTGTTTAGTTTTCTATGTTTTCAACTGTCTGAAGAGAATTCTTGAAATTCTCTTACCCTCTTCAACTCCTCACCAATCTGAGCTATCCATTTCATTCAAAAATGAAGCATCAAAACAGTTGCCTACCTTACCCCATTCATCTCTCTGCGAAACTGATCATTCCCCAGACCCAAAATCTACCCTTCCCTTTGATCCAAAAAACACCTTCAAAATCAAATAAAACTCCTTTACATATATACCTAGCCTAAAATCAGCCTTTATTTAAGTCATCTCAAGCCTCACTGATCATTTTTTGCTGAGATTGACCAGGAGAGAGCCCTCTCCCGATCTGGTAGGGCTAGCTACCAGATTAAGCATGGTTTGATGTTACCCTAGATTTTGCCTTTTTCAGCCTGAGGTAGATTTAGGCCCTAACATAGTGGCGACCATACTAGGGAGCAAAAAATGGTTTTCTTGTCAGTGTTATTCGTTTTGTAAGCTACAGACAGAGCCTGAAGTTATGCCAGGTAGCCTTCGAAACGCTCTTGCTTTGCATTAGCGAAAGTAGATAAATGCTACTTCAGTCAATCTCTGGTCTATTTTTATAAACGTAACATCTAACTTGTAAATTGCCCCAGTACATCAGACAATTCTGGACTTTGGGTGATGAGTCTAGAATTCGATAGGCTGAACAAGTTGGTTTGTCCATTTGATTTTTGAGAATAATTCAGCACACTGGCTTCCAGACGACACACCAGAGCTAATCCGGATCCCAATCCACCTCCCGTGTATGAAAATCCAAATCTTATTTCAAGAATCCTTCATCGAGAAAGTCCTGTGATTCCTGTGTTCAAATCTCATTCATGTCCTGCTGTTTTTGAGTATCTTGAAGATCTTGAGTTTGATGAACAATTTGAGTTGTCATTATTTGAGACTAAGTCTGAAAGTGCTATTGATTCTACTTTCCTAAATCCAGAGTTTGTCAAAGATCTTGAAATTGAAAAAGATAATAGATCCATTGATAGTTACATATTGAATATTCAGAATTCCATTGTGGCAAAAAACATTCCCGAATTCATAGAGTCTGCATCTGCAACTCTTGGGTCATCTGCAATTACATCTGGTTCACAAATCCCTACCGAGCCTCCTTTCATTCCCACCATTCCCGTGCAACCTTCTATCCCTGATCAACAATCTGCAGTAGTATCACCTCCATCCACACCACATACACCTCATACATCAACTGCTCCGACTCCTCCTATATCCCCAAACCTGGTTGTAAATCCACCCAGAGAAATGGCTGCCCGATTTGCACCTCTTGTGTTGCCTCAAAACTTGGATGACATGCCCGCTGATTATAAAAGCAAAATTCCATTGTTTGATGGCACTCCTCAAAGTGTTACTGCTCAACAACATGTGGATAGGATGGCAGATTTCTTTGACCTTCATGAGATTGATGTGGAAAATGTGACAATGAGATTGTTTGTACAAACCTTTGGAGGTAAAGTAAGAAAGTGGTTCAGAGCTTTGCTGGCTAGAAGTATTGCTACATTGCCTAATCTTCAGAGACAATTCTTGGATCGATGGGAAGTGAAGAAAGACCCTCTTTCAATCCTTTCAGAATATGACAATATCAAGCGGAATTTTGGTGAGTCGGTTCAAGATTATTGTATTAGATTCAATTCTGTTTACAATGCAATTCCTACTGATATAAAGCCACCTAGGGGGTCGGCTTTGATTAAGTTTCTGGATGGTTTCGATCCTGACATGGCTTATCAATTAAGAGAAAGAGATCCGGGCACTTTAGAAGATATGCAGAAAATTGCAGTCAGCGTTGAAGCCAATTTGAATGCCAGGAGAGCTAGAATGAAAGTTGAAAAGAAAGTAGCAATAAAGGAAGAGGTTTCTACTTCAGATCAAGTGCTCTGTAAGATGGAAAAGATGTTTGAAATATTAACACTTGATAAGCCTGAACTGCAGATCAGAAATCCTAACTTCCGTGGCCAGCAGCAACCGCAGTTTAGAATCAAGCAAAGAGAGCAGTGAGCAAAAGAAACAGCAGTACAACAGCAAGTGAAGACACCATTACAACAGAATTTTGTTCATGGTCTGGAATCAGATGATGAGGAGGATGTAGTTGGAGAAGAGAATCATTTCTTTACACCTGATGATATGCCAATTTTTATTACTGAAGATGAGGAGTATTCTAAAAACTCAGCTGTACAAAAGGACGAGAATTTCATCTTGGCAAATGAGACAGCTCTTGAAGAAGAATTTGATCAATATTAGAGGGGGTACATGAATGCCTTGACCGCCCAACAGTGAAAATATTCACTTAGAAATAGATATGTGCCCATTAATCCAATTCAAAAGAGAAAGGAAGCTACAACACCAAAGAATGATTCACTTGTTGTGTAGAAAAAGGGGAAAGAGACAGCTGATCCCACTACTAGAAAATCACCATCAGCAAATGAAAGATCCAATCAGCTAAGTATATCAAGGGAGAAGACTGAAAAGAAGGATGTTCCAGCTAAAGAGGTAGAGAAAACTTCAGTTTTTAACTTAGAAAATGAAATTTCTAAGTTAGAAGTGTCCATTCCTTTGACTGAATTGATGAAGAATAGCAGCTATAAGGGTCAGGTGTCTAAGATTTTGAGTTTATATCCATTGTCTGATATGGTAAATGTGGAAGATGATCAACCTGAGTTGATTTTTGGTCCAGCATTGGATGGTGAGTCTCTAGATAGTGATGTAGCTCCTTTTTATATCAGCCTTAGATTGCATGACTATGTGTTACACAATGCTATGTTTGATTCCAGTGCCTCTCATAATCTCATGCCTAGGGCAATCATGGAGAAACTGGGATTGGATATCACTAGAAAGTATCATGAACTTTATTCTTTTGATTCTAGTAGAGTAAGATGCATTGGGCTTATCAAAGATTTGGTGGTCAGTTTGGATCAGATTCCAACTAAATATGTTTTGATGGATGTGGTTGTGGCAGATATTCCTCCTAGATTTGGCATGCTTCTTTCTAGATCTTGGGGAGCGAAACTTAAAGGGACATTGCAGCTTGATTTCTCCTATGCTACTATTCCCGTGTTCGGTCAGATGAGGAAATTATACCGGGAGAAAAAGATGAAGTATATGATCACTAGCAAGGAGAAAACGATAAATCATCCAATCAATTATGTACATACTGATTTAGAATCATTTGTTTTGTATTCAGATAGCTTTAATGATGTAAATAGTCAATTAGTTGAAGTAGAAGACATTCCGAAAATCACTGAGAATTTTAGAGAGGTCTTAAAGAAAGAGAGACAAAGACTTGATAGTACTGCTGAGCAATCAACCTTCCGACAGCAGCAAAATGTTGATGGAAAACAAGCAGAAGTAACAGAGAAAACATAATTTTAGCATTTGGAAGAGGATGAATATGGTTTGTGGACCATGGATTTTGATGGTGTGGTAGGAAATGACGGTGCTGGAATTGGCATCTGGGTACGCAGCCCTTTTTTTTCCCCAAACAAAGTGCCAAGTAATGTATGGGTTTGTTCTTATAAATTGGATTTTGATTGTTCAAATAATGAGGATGAATATGAAGCTTTAATTGCTGGTCTGAAAATTCTTAGAAAGCTAAATGCTAAGAGGATTGCAGTGTATGGCGACTCCGAGTTGATTATCAAGCAAGTGAAAGGTGAATATCAAGCTAAGAATCCTCGAATGCGGGCATACCACAATGCGGTATTATATATCTTGAGATTGTTTTTAGATTATACTTTGACATGTGTCCCTCGTATTCAGAATGGTATTGCAGTTGCACTTGCAAAAGCAGCAAGTAATTTGAAAATTCCGATGAACTCAAGCAATAAATTTTAAATTCATGTGAAGCATCGTCCGACTGTCCCTGACAATCAAAGGTATTGGCAAGTGTTTCAAGATGATGAAGAAATTGATGAGTTTCTGCAAAATGAAGGTAAATTCAAAGACACTTCTATTGATGGGGAGCATGATGATGGTGAGGCTGATGTGCAAGTCAATCAGATGGAAGTTTTTCAGCTGAAGGATAATGTTATTCCTAAAGGTCTAATACCTTTAGAGGAGCTTTTCGACAAATATGACGTAGCTCGAAAACCAACCTTGCGACCAACCTAAAAAGGAGTTGAGGATGTGAACATTGGATTAGCAGAAAATCCAAAAATGGTGAAATTGTCCAAAGCATTGCCCCCACAGGTAAAAGCAAAGTAAATCAGTTTATTATCTTCCTTTGCTGATGTATTTTCTTGGGATTATTCAGATTTGAAGACATATGACACAAACATAATTCAGCACACCATTCCGATCAAGCCAAATCAAAAGCCCTTTCGGAAAAAATTGAGAAGAATAAATCCAAAGTTGTTGCCCTCAATAGAGAAGGAAGTGAATCGGTTGTACAAGGCTGGTATCATCGTCCCCATAAGATTTTCAGATTGGATTTCTAATTTGGTGCCCGTGCGCAAGAAAACAGGTGAGATTCGCTTATGCATTGATTTTAGGAATCTGAATAAAGTATCTTTGAAAGACAACTATCCATTTCCCAAAATGGATCACATACTTCAGCGAGTAGTTGGCGCATCCCGCATGTCGCTACTCGATGGTTATTCCGGTTATAACCAAATTCTGGTCCATGAGGATGATAGAGATAAAATAGCGTTCACCACTCCATGGGGAACTTTCCATTATGCTAAAATGCCTTTCGGTTTGAAGAATGTTGGTGCGACCTTTCAGCGAGCAATGGATATGGCATTTGCAAATGAAAAGGATATTTTTCTAGTTGTGTATCTTGACGATTTGACAGTTTTTTCTAATTCAGATGAAGAGCACCTTTATCATTTGAAGATTGTTTTTCAGTGGTGTAGAAAATATGGTGTGTCTCTCAATCCAAAGAAGAGTTTTTTTGCCATGGATGAGGGCAAGCTTCTTGGTCATATTATATCAAAGGATGGCATCTGCATTGATCCAGCTCAAGTAGAAGCTATTCAGCAAATTGATTTTCCCCAGAACAAGAAGGAGATCCAATCATTCAATGGTAAGATGAATTTCTTACGTCGCATTGTGCCCAATCTTGCCGAACATTTAAGGGAAATCACAAACATGCTTAAGAACGATAGTGTAGTGAAGTGGACTGAGGAGGCAGTAAAGTCTTTCAATTTAGTAAAATTGGCTCTTTCTTCAGCTCCGATTTTGATCAACCCGAACTATACTCAAGATTTTATTTTGTTTTCATTTGCCTCGTATCATACTATGGCAGCAGTCTTGATGCAGGAAAGAGATCAACATGAAAAACCAATTTCTTTTTTCAGCAGAACCATAAGAGATGCAGCCTTAAAGTATAATATTATTGAAAAGCAAGCTCTTTCCTTAGTAAAAGCGTTGAAAGACTTTCGAGTATATATTCTACATTCTCACATTCTTGCTTATGTTCCTAATGCTACCGTTAAAGATGTCTTAGTAAAAACAGATCCAGGAGGGAGACGAGGCAAATGGATTGCAGCCTTGTTGGAATATGACGTGGAGATAAAGCCTACAAAGCTTATCAAAGGACAGGGGCTGGCTAAGCTAATGGTTGAGTCAAATTTGCATGCCTTGGACATTAATCTCATTGCTGCTATGTCCGAGGAAATGAAGAAAGTTCGCTAATTCAGGTATCAGAAATCTTTGTTCTTTCTCCTTGGTATTCGGACATTGTTTATGTGCTCCAAAATCTATCACCACTGCCGGGAATAGCTAAAAAAAAAAGTAGGACATTGAAATTAAAGGCTGCCAAGTTTTGTATCATGAATATGCACTTTATTGGAGAGATCCCGGTGGTGTTTTGCTCAATTGTTTGGTTGAAGAAGAGGCAAAGCAGGTTATGGAGAACTTTCATAAAGGAGATTGCGGAGGTCACCTTTTCTGGAAAACAACGGCCAACAAAATTTTGAGAGCAGGATATTATTGGCCGACTCTCTTTGCTGATGTGTACAAAAATGTTAAAAGCTGCCATGAATGTCAGATTTTTGAAGGGATGAAAAAATTGCAGCCTTTGCCACTCAAGCCCATTGAAGTAAGTGCTCCTTTTCAGTAGTGGGGTTTGGATTTCATTGGAGAAATCCATCTTGCTTCTTCAGCGCAGCATAAGTGGATTCTTACAACGACGGACTATTTTACTAAATGGATTGAGGTGATTCCCACCAGGCAGGCCACAGATTTGGTAATCATTTCATTTCTTGAAAACAACATTTTGTCTCGTTTTGGTTGTCCAAATAAGCTGATCACTGATAATGCAGCAGCCTTTAAATCTAAAAGAATGATTGACTTTTGTGATAAGTATCAAATTACTTTGGGGCACTCAACCGCATATCATCCACAAGGCAACGGATTGGCCGAATCCTCAAATAAATCTTTGGTCAACATTATAAAAAAGATACTGGAAATAAACAAGAAAATTTGGCATAAGAAATTGGTTAATGCACTTTGGGCAGATAGAGTGAGTCAAAATAAATTTATTGGAATGTCTCCTTTTGAACTCGTGTATGGTGTTGACACAGTATTCCCGACCTCTCTCGTACTTCCAGTGGTTAAACTTATGCAGGAAGCTGGCAGCGAAGATGATCATATGCAACGGAGAATAAATCAAATGATCCATTTACAGCAGACTAGAGACGAGGTTTTTCAAAACACTTTCAAGCTGTAAGAGAGAATCAAGAAGATATATGATCGAAAGGCAAAAGCGGACAAGTTTCAATTAGAAGAAGTGGTGCTGAAATGGGATGCAAGAAACGAAGATAAAGGTAAGCATGGAAAGTTTGAGAATCTTTGGAAAGGACCTTTCAGAATGGCTGCATATTGAGGCCAAAATTATTTCCTTTTGAAAGAAATGAATGGAGAAGATTGTCTAGGAGGGCTGGTCAATGGTCGGCTACTCAAACGGTACTATTTTTGAAATGTTTTTTGCTGTCATATCACTGTACATACCGGTTTGTTTAAGTTTCATTGAAAGCATGTGCTGTCATCATTCTTTCAGTTTGGGGCCTGAGGTGAAGGCTATAAATCTGAAGATTGATTTCAGTTTTGGTTTGGTTTGTTGAGTTTCAGTCATTTTGGATTAAAAAATTAAGTCAGTTTTGAGTCAGTTTTCATGTTCTCACAATGAGTCAAGAGTCTTGTTTTGGTTTTTCGAATTTATTGACTCCATAGCCCAATGGACAAAGGCACTGCCTAATTTCCCAGAGATCTGTAGTTCTTGGCACCTCCAAGGAGCTACCATCCCCATTGGAGCCAATGTTAGTGTTGGTATCTTCATCCCTCCGTCAGAGATCAAATTTCTCTTATTGCATTGCATTATTAGGTGTCTCATTCAGTTAGATACATTCCATTAGGAGCATGGATCATCTGACGGTAGTGGCTTATTTCTCATGTCCCTCATGTCTTTTACCTACTGGCCTATTTATGTTCATTAAAATCATTTGCAGTCATTTTTGGTATCATAGTTTGCAAAGAGTAATTTTTAAAGTTTTAGTCTCATTAGGTCTAGGGTTTCATTAATCAGGTCTTCTTTAATCCTCAATGGTCACAAGCACATGAAATTCCCTAGCCAAGGTTTGGAATGCATAAAAGTTTCATCATCATATGTTTATCAATGATTTTTCTTCAAAACTCTGTTTTGAAGAAAAATAGTCTATTTCATCTTTATGTAAATAAATGTAATGTGATTTTCAAGTTTTTTCAGTTGTAATAATAATCCACTGGCAACCCTGGTCACCTTTTCCAAAGCTCCATACCATCCATTCCCTACAAGAGAGACAGAAAGCTCATCATTCAGTTAAAAAAGCCAAAAGGAAGTAAAACAAAGTTTTTGAAAAGTGTCAAAATTTGAAACATTGCAAAGTGGGTTTTTGAAATGGAAAATCAAAATCTTTGGCATATATATCATTTCTATGTTTCAAGGCTTCATTTGAATGCCAAGAGAATAGTAGTGAACCAAGGATAACCCGTGAAGAGCAAATCAAACAGTTTGAAGGAGATTTTGTGCAAAGTTCAGTCACGCGAAGCATTGGGTGAGTGTCGCGATGCATCGGGCGAGCGCGACGCATTGGGTCAACTCTCACCGTGTAAATTTTTTCCTGCGCAGCGCATTGGAAGGACGCGGCACACTGGGTTTGTTGCGCGATTCATTGGGCCGAAAAGAAAGTTTATTGCCATTCCTTTCAAACTCCAAATTTGCTCAATCCTTCTTTATTCAAGTAAGTCCGAGCAACCTCTCCATTGCCAATGAAAACATGTTTGGTGATATTTGTGAGGATTTAAATAAAAATAATCAAACCCTATTATATTGTTTGAAGAATTCTCCTTTAAGGTTTTGAAATTGGTTTTGTGTCAATCAATCCCATTTCCCCCACCTTGTTAGTCCCTCCTCACTGTTTATCTTATCATAGCAGCCCATTTCCCCCACCTTGTTAGTCCCTCCCTCATTGTTTATCTTATCATAGCAGCCCATTTCCCTATTCCCTTATATCCCTAAGTCACTCATTCCTATCCCATTCCCATTATCCCCATCCCAATTATAAATTCCCAAACCCAAATGTTATTCCAAAAAACTTAAGTGGTTGTCCCTAAAATGATAATAGTCCATCATTTCCACTACCCTATCCCTCCATATTCCCTCACTTGTTATCACATATTTGGAAAAAAAACCAAAGACACCAAACTCCTCATATTCATCCAAGACAACATAGACTTTAGAAATCATGTCTGCAAGGCACAAATCAAGATCCTGAAGGCTAAGTTAAAGAGGGCATTAAAGCGTCAGAAAAGGAAATATAGACTTAAAATTTTGGCCGAAGCTTCCTTGGCCCAGCATAGTGCATGATGGAGGAAAATCAGCCCAAATTTCAAAAAATTTGGGACACATTTTGCAAATTTTGATTTTTTTTTGGCCTAAACACAGATTTTTCAGCCCGATGCGTCGCGCCACTTGGCGCACGCTTATGATTGGGAGCTCCTCTTGGGTAAAAATTTGTATTTTTGGATTTTTCAAGGAAATTTATTCATGCCTACACATGTACAAGATAGTTTGACAGGTTTTGGGCTTCCAGAAGGGTCAAAAACACCCTAAAAATGACCTTTCTGCCCCTTTTTGGACACACAGGAAGCAGTGTTGGAAAATCTCATTTTTGGAGGGGCCAATGGCAACCAAATTCAGAAATTACACTTGTTTTGGAAAGTAGACAGGCAGAGATTTCCAACGAGCTATCCTGCGCTCAATTTGGACACTGGGAAGGCCTTAAAAATCAGCTCCAAACTGGCGGGACACATAGAGAATTCAGGCGCGGCGCATTGGGGATTTTGGCTCATTTTTCACTCAGTAACTTTGTTTTTCGTCTAGTTTTGGCCAGTTTGAATTTCTTACTTCCACATGTAAAAATATTGATGTAATTTTATGTAATTTCATGGCTCTTGATGTAATTTTGGCAAATTTTTACTCATGAAAGTAGATTCATTCATCTAAAGGTGAATTGCAACTGAATGAATCAGTTTCCTATCTTATAGAGGCAAGTTGTTCCACTCCCTATTTTCCAGTTCTTAGTTTAGATCTTGTTGAAACAGCCCCTAAAATAGTGAGATCAACCCCTATAGGCATGGGGATGAGTTATGCTTGTCTATATCTTGTAGTTTTTGAGTCATTTGCATGGTTGGACACTTGGGATTGCTTTGAGCTTCATTGTACATTTCATCTCTGCAGTTTGGCAAAGGAATAGACCAGGGTTTGCAACACTCCTTGGGATTCATGTGGCTCTTTGTTTTGATGATGTGTTTCTCTTTTTTAATTTAAGTTTACTAGTGCTTTATGTGTATCATCTTCCCTCTTATTTCTTCCTAAATTAAACAAACAAGGATAAAAGTGGAATTCATTAGATTTGCGGTGCTCTACCTTGAGTTTTGTTTAATTTTCTATGTTTTCAACTGTCTGAAGAGGATTCTTGAAAGTCTCTTGCCATCTTCAACTCCTCACTGTTCTGAGCTATCCATTTCATTGAAAAATGAAGCATCAAAACAGTTGCCTACCTTGCCCCATTCAGCTCTCTGCAAAACTGATCATTCCCCAGACCCAAAATCTTCCCTTCCCTTTGATCCAACAAACACCTTCAAAATCAAATAAAACTCCTTTACATATATACCTAGCCTAAAATCAGCCTTTATTTAAGTCATCTCAAGCCTCACTGATCATTTTTTGCTGAGATTGACCAGGAGAGAGCCCTCTCCCGATCTGGTAGGGCTAGCTACCAGATTAAGCATGGTTTGATGCTACCCTAGATTCTGCCTTTTTCAGCCTGAGGTAGATTTAGGCCCTAACACACCTAAAGGAGATTCTTCCCTTGAAACTTCTGCTGACATTCATGTTGTAGATTCATCCACGAATAAAGCTAAAACCGACAATATGAAGAAAAGAAATAATAAAAATAAACAAAATACATCTTCTAAAGAGAAAATAGAAAAAACAAAACCCACTAATGAAAAGTGGAAACCTCATTATCCTTGTTTTATCTGTGACGAGGATAATTATACCAAAGAGTGTCCTCATTGGTCTAAGGTATCCAAATTTTTCAAAGGTTCACCCACACCTGCTATTTTGAAGGATCCTTTTCCCTCTAAAGATAGTAAAATGATCGGATCTTCTTCCAATTCGTCGGAAGGTATTTTAACGATGTCTCAGGTCATCGTTGTAACACGATCTCAAGACTATGGATCTAAGAGTCCTGTAACTGGTAAAGAGACTAAAAATTCTAGTCAAATAGCAGCCATACCTCCTTCATTTTCCGAACCACTTCAAATCAAGAAACCTAATCTTGATTTAGTGATTAATATGCGTGCTAAAGGTGTACTTCGAAAGTCAGCTTTCAATCCACATGTGAGAGATGCTCAGAATTATAACATTGTTGAAGATTTGGTGATATACCCTTCAACATTGTCGGCCGTAGAAGTGCTACAATCATGTATAACACAAAGGAAATTACTATTATTAGCTATTGATCCTCAGGACTCAGAAATAATGGTCTTTGATCTCAAAAATTTTGTATGTAAACTCCCTCATTAGATGGCTTTTCAGATTCATGTATTAGTCAAAACAAGACGATTTTTTTGTACTGTAATTGATGAGGGGGAATATACATGTATAATTTCGTTAAATTGTTGGAAAACCATTGGTTCTCCAGCACTCAACCAATCACCTTGGTTTCATACCTTGCTGATTGTACATCATTTGCAAAGTTAATGTCATCATGCCATAATGTCAGCCATGTCATCATGAAATTCAGTGCTTCAAGGTCTCATTAGGTTTTTTAGGGTTTTTCAAGGTTTCAATAGGTCATTAGGGTTTCCATGATTCAATAAAACTCCATTCCATTGCATAAATACCAACAAGTAGAGGGTGATCTAATAAAATTCTCTTTTCTATATGAAGATGACTTGTAAAGAAAAATTCTCATTTCAACATGTAATTTGGATTTCACAATGTAATAATTTTTATTTTCATTATATAATTTTATGTCTTTCAAATGTAATAATTACAAGGTTCCCAAGCTTCCAACCAAAGGTTCCACATGTCAAAGCATCAAAATGTCAAATCATAGTGTTCTCTAAGCTCATCAGATGATCAGATGTCAAAGGAAAAAGTCACATGAAAAGGTATAGTGTTAAAGTTCAAAGATGAATGTGTAGAAAGTAAAATGGGTCCCAAGAGCTAATTTATTCAATATATCAAGTATAAAGGAAATTAAAACACCAAAGAGGCACTCATTTTCTCTATAAGCCATCACGCTCACCCTCACTTACACTCCATCTACCTCCCCTAAAATTTTCCCATGTCCACTCCTCTCATTTCCCTCATTTTCCCACAAACCCTAGCCTATTGCTACACTTTTGACACCCTACCAGGTTAGGGCTATGTTTTTCCATTTTGGACCCCTTCCCCTCACTCATTTCTAGAAATTCCACATCCCCACACTCTCTAACATCTATGCCTATCACCAAAAAATTTCCCCAAGAATTTATATAGCCCCTAAACCTTTCATTTCCCTCCCTCTACAAGATCTCCTTTTTTCCCTACACTTCTGGAGTGACCTTGGGAGAATCCATTTTTTACCATGAAAATCAACTCCAATCAGAAACAAATATATGTATTTGGAAGCTAGACAGGATAATATTTCCAACGAGCTATCCTGGGCCCAATTTGGACACCGAGAAGGCCTCCAAATGTGGTTTGTAAAAAGGTGTTGTAGGGACATTGTGCATTCAGGAGGGTCACTATTCATTTAGGAAGGACACTACGCGTTCATCAGGTCATTGCACGTTCACCTACGAAGTGCCAAAAACCTTTGTTAGCCTATCATTCCAACAAATTGATGCCAAATCTCTGCACAGGTTTTCTTCAAATCTCCATTTATCAGTGAGTAAACCCTAGGCATCATCTCGTTGATATATTTGGTTCTTTATAATCATTTGAAGCTTTTCCTAAAGAATAAACCCTAGTTCTCATTTCAAATCTAATCCCTAAACTGTTATATATTTTCCTATATATTTTTCCATATTCCTATTCCCTAAAGCAATACCATTCCTAATACCTCAAAATCCTAGGGTTTTCACTAACCTAGGCTCCCATTCACATTCCCATTCCCTCCATTTCCCAAAACACTTCCTTTCACTTCACATTCCCTCCATTTCATTCCATCACCCTAGTGTTTCTACTTCAAATATGGCTGAAGAGGAGAACAAAAGTATTAGTGAGGAACATAGCCAAAATAAAAAGACATATAAAAAGGGAGGGAAAATCATTAGACATGAACCAGCAACTAATAGAGATCTTATGGCATCTCCCCTCACTGTCTCATGTTTCAAACATGTACGCTGTTTTGAAATTTGTGAGAAAGTGCAAAAGATCCAGTATCATCCTATGTTGACAAGATTGTTCATTTCCAATCTTCATGATATATAGGTCTCTCTTGTCGGGGTTAATTTCACTATGTCCACTAATATCATTGCAGCTGCTATAGGGATCCAAAATGTAGGAGAAAAATGGTTTAAACAAGGAAACCTAAATCATTGCTACTATGAGCCATATCTTAAACTAAGATATAAGGATGAAAAAAAGACAATTTTTCCTTTCTCTCATCTCCTTGACAGATATGTCCCCATGATGAAAGTCATCATGAAATACTTCACCTGCAAGGGGAGGTTTTCTAGACTATATTCTTATCATATTCGGCTCCTAATGCATTTCACTAGAGTCATAATGCTTCACATACCTTTTTATCTCTCCCGCAACATTGAAAAAATGACATATATTTCCCAATAGAGAGATTATGGTAATCAAATGCAGAGTATTTTCCATCACTCCCTCATCAAAATGATAGTCATGTATCAGCTTGATCAATTTAACATTCCAAGCAACACCTTCATATCCAATGAGATTTTTATTACCCCACCTAGTTAGCATGACCAAAATTCCCCTTCATCATCTCATCCTCCCACATCTATTCCTCCATCTCAGCCTACTATTCATCCATCATTGCCAAGTTAGCTTGATTCACCTCATTCACCTCATATTGATCCTTCTTATTCACCTTTCTATAACCCTTCATCATCATCACATCATGATTCAAAGTCATCAAGCAATGAGGAAGATATCGAGGCAGCATGGGCTAGTTTGGTTGAAGTTGGGCCTTTTCAAAAAACTTACCAGAGAGGCTATAGGCATGTGTTTTCTTCACTTGGAGTGAAAGGGGCCATGCCTTCTTCATCAACACGGTAGGTAGATAAAGGTAAGGAAAAGGTAATAGATCCAAAAATTGATGATGAGGAGGGAAAACATGAGACAACGCATGAATTTCAGTTGATTGACTTAAGTGAAGGAGATGAAGACAAAATCACTAATGCAGTAATCAAAGGCAAAGAGGCAAAGATTAATTAACTTCAGATTAATCTGGAGAGGGCCAAATATGTGATTGACTTCCTTGAGCAAGAAAATCAACAGATGAAAACCAATTAGGCCATTAATGAGGTGAAGTGTATCAAAGCACAAAGAGAGGAAGAAAAGGTTAAAGCCTTAATTGAGGACACATTGGAAAGGTTTGGTGAACCTAATGATGAGGAGGACCATCCTCCAAGATAGAGACCAAGGACTAGAGGGCTGAAAAGAGCTCTAGCACTAGAAAGACAAAGGGAAGTTGAACTAGCACACCAGGTTACCTTAAATGAAAAAATTTCCATAGAAATAAAAAATAATAGGGAACCATGGCTCGATAGAGCCAAACTAAATTTGGAGAAGTTTCTAGATAATGCCAACAAGGACAATGACTTGTTAAGGACAAGGGTCAAACTTCATGCACGGAAAGAGAGAATTGCAATGGCAAAGCTCAAAAGAGCCAATGCTAAAATTGAAAATTTGACCAAGCAAGGAGAGAAAGAGAAGTTAGACATACTTTTTGAGGTGTCACTCCATGCCTCAAACACTTGATGAGAAACTACCCTCACAATTTTGAAAAAAATTGGCACATTTTTCATTTTTTTACATTTCTGTGTTTTTGAGTATTTTCGCACACAGAAAATTTTCCAAAGGCACAACGACCTGGATGCTATGCTCCTTTTTGGGGCCTCCAAATTACAAATGGTCACCACCAGCAAGTTCATATTGATGAGGAAATCAACCCTAGCAAGTTTAAAGTTTTTGGAGGAGAACTGGTCCATCAAAAGTGCCAAAAACCATCAAAATTTCATGTTTATGCCTCCAAATCTACCTAGTCACTGCGTGTTTACCAGTCTTGGGTGAACAAGTTTTTGACAGGGAAATCATCACCATTTTGAAAACTGGAGGTAATTTGGGAAAATAGATTCAAAGGGATTTCCAATGAGTTATCATGGAGGTTATTTGGACACCGAGAAGGCACTCAAAACTAGACTTGAATAGAGGTTAACTTTTCTGCCTGGATGTTGCGCGTTTGACAAGGAAATTGCATTTTTACATAGTCTTCAGAAATTTTTGAAGTTTCACTCTAGTTTGACTTTTACTTTAGAAAATAAGGAATTTACTTATGTAAATGGTCAAGATGAATGTAACTATCATGTTTTTACTTTTATCTAGGGAAAATACATTAGGTAAGTCAATTAGTTGAGGTGTAATGAATCAGTTCATTGGAGATAGGATTGAGTCACTTTTCTCATCCTATACTCTAGCTATCAGTTTAGCTTTTTGTGTAATATCTCCCTCACTTCATGGTTTCGACCCCTATGGATGAGTGGAGGTGGTTTTGAGGTATATTTAGCTCAGGTCTTAATATGAGTCAAAGGTTGGAATCAGTTTGAATGCTAGTGTATTGATCAAGAACCAGTTTTTCCTCGAAATTAATGAAGAATTGCAACCATTTCCTTGGGATTGATGTGGTATGAATGTTTGGAATTTTTCTCATTGATCATTTGTATGAATTTTTTGTAAACTCATAAACTTTTCATGTTTATTATATGATCAATTTCAAGTTGATAGGTAGAATACATGTTTTTCATGCTCTGTTTTGGGAAATTTTTCATAATCCGTCCATTTTCTTAAGTTTAGGAAGAATACATCTGCTATGCTCTTCTTAGCACCTCATCAGTCTTAAACGATCTCACCAAATCACCTTTAAGTGTTGAGCCTTCTACCTACCTTGCCCTATCGAATGGACTGCAATTCCATTTCATTTTCCCTGACCTAGTCCCCTTGACCTAATCCTCATTCAATGAGCCCAACACTAATCAAAACAAATTAAACCCTTCTACACTTCTTAGCTACCCTAAAACCTTTTTCATCTAGCCCTATTGGCTGTGATTTTTGTGGAGAAAACCTTCTCTGACTTGGTAGGGATAGATACCAAGTCAAAATCTTAGTTTGTGGTTACCTCTGTTGGGATTCCTTGCTTCAGCCTTGGGAATCTGGTGGAGTGATAACATATTGGCACTATTGCCAGGGAACAGAGAGACAAAGTTTTCCTTGGGTGTACGACAAATATCAGATTTGATTTTTGATGGTGAACAATGATCAGGCACAAGAAGGCTCTGTATCATTCACCTGGCGACTCCAATGTCGAAGAATCCTAAGATTCATAATTCTCTTGGTGACTCCACTCTTCAAGAACCGGTAGTCTAAAGATATTCTTGGTGAACTCACTTTTTTCAAAATGGATTTGATTGCTCGAAGGTATGCTCCTATGAATCGAGCTCATATTCCTAGTTTTCTTAATCGTATTCCTCATATAGATTTGCAATCATTTCTGTCAAATTTTAAGGGTCAATATGGTGAAGATGCTAGTTTGCATTTGGTCAAATTTCATTTTCATATTCATAGACTAAAGATTGAGTTTCCTGAAGATTGTCTGATGAATATGTTTATGGCTACCTTGGAGGAAAAATCGAGATCATGGTATGAGGATCTACCATCCGCTAGTTTATATTCTCTAAAGGACTTTCATTCAGTTTTTTTTCAACATTATCAAAGCTCTAATTCTTCCTTGTCGATGAATGATAGTTATTGTGAGATATTTTATAATTTCATTGAGTTTCTTGAAAATTTGTATGGGGATGAAGAATGTCTAGATGATGAGCTCATAGAATCCCTTAATGATTTTTCCTCCTAATAAGAAATAGAATTTTCCTCCTTGGATGAAGAGATCCTTGAGCCTTTGCATGATAACCCTACTCAACACCAACAAGAATCAGTAGATCCCTCCTTAGATGAGATAGACTAGGACCAAGAAAGATAAGTGCCAATTCCTGATCCTGAAAATGAAAATCACCAAATCAATGTAAATTTCTTTAAAACTCAGTTTTATCCTTTGTTTAAAGATGAGATAGATCAACTCCTGAAAAATCATATTACAACCCAAGCGAATGTAGATTTTTAGCTCTTACAGTGTTCACACATTCAAGAATGTGTGATTGAAGCATATTCCATTATTAAAAATGAAAGTCTGGGTTTGAATAATGATAGTCATGCGACTGATGAAGCCATACCAGAAGTTGTTGTGAGTAAACCGATTTGTGATGATGATTTCTTGCAAGGAGATCAGCTAAAAAAGACCATTGTATTTCATGAAGAAAATAGGGATGTCATGTTTAACAGTCTTGAAGAATTTTTTCTGTTCAAAGATGATTTAGAATATGAATTTGAGGAGTATGAGCCTATGAGAGATAGCGTGCAAGTGATAGAATCAGTGTTTCCCGTGCTTCAGGAATTTGTAGCCAACACTCCGACAACAAAAAGTCATACTTCCCTATGCTATCATATGGATCAACAACCAAGTATTATTTCATATTAGAATGAAGAGTATGCTTGTGTATTTGTTGGATCTCGAAACAAGGTAACATTTTAGATTTTTGAAGATCCCTTTACTGATCTACTACAGTTAGCAGGGAAGATGTATTTTCTTATTTTCATGGACCAGAGGCACATGTTCAGTAGACACTTGGAGTCGCCTAACTTGAAAAGTGAGAGAAGAATTCAAGCAAGTAACCATCTGCTGGATGGGTTACACTGGAAGGATCACTTCACATGATTGTACATATGTCTTCAGCAGGCAGGCGGTTGTCATCAGGATTTGAAGTCCTCAAGTCTCGGTGACATGTTGCCATCAATAAGAATAAGTTCAGTTTTTGAGTCTTTGTTTCAGTCAAGTTTAGTCAAATTTGATTCAGTTTCATTCAAGTTTGTGTCATTGAATTGTCAAATAGTTAGTCCTACATTTCAGTTTCAGTTATTTTTTTTTACCGTATTGGCCTAATGGAAGAGGCATTGATCTGCAAAACTCAGAGATCTCTGGTTATTGACACCTCTTTCAGAGATGCCATCCCCAATAAGGCCAATCTTAGTGTCAGAATATGCATTCTTCCATAAATGATCAAAATAACTCATTTCATTATCATTTTAGGTGTCTCACTCTGAAATTTTTATATCTTCCATTAGTTCATGATAAAAATTGTTTCACTGATGATAACCCTGGTAATAAAAACATCACTCTTCCTCAAATTTGATTACTTGTTGGCATAGTTTCATACCTTGATGATTGTACATCATTTGAAAAGTTAATGTCATCATGCCATAATGTCAGTCATGTCATCTTAAAATTCAATCCTTCAAGGTCTCATTAGGTTTTTTAGGGTTTTTCAAGGTTTCACTAGGTCATTAGGGTTTCCATGATTCAATAAAGCTCCATTCCATTGCATAAAGACCAGAAAGTAGAGGGTTATCCAATAAAATCCTCTTCGCCATGTGAATATGACTTGTAAAGAAAATTTCTCATTTCAGCGTGTAATTTGGATTTCACAATGTAATAATTTTTATTTTCATTATGTAATTTTATGTCTTTCAAATGTAATAAGTACAAGGTTCCCAAGCTGCCAACCCAAGGTTCCACATGTAAAATCATCAAAATGTCAAATTATAGTGTTCTCTAAGCTCATCAGATGATCAAATGTCAAAATAAAAATTCACATGCAAAGGTACAGTGTTAAAGTTCAAAGATGAATATGAGAAAGTAAAATGGGTCCCAAGAGCTAATTTATTCAATCTATCAAGTATAAAAGCCATTACAACACCAAAGAGGCACTCATTTTCTCTATAATCCATCAAGATCACCCTAACCTACACTCCATCTACCTCCCCTAAAATTTTCTCATGCCCATTCCTCTCATTTCCCTCACTTTCCCACAAATCCTAGCCTATTGCTACACTTTTGACACCCTCCTAGGTTAGGGTTGTATTTTTCCATTTTGGACCCCTACCCCTCACTCATTTCTAGAAATTCCACATCCCCACACTCTCTAACATCTATCCCTATCCCCAAAAATTTCCCCAAGAATTTAGACAACCCCTAACCCCTTCATTCCCCTCCCTCTACAAGGTCCCCTATTTTCCCTACACTTCTAGAGTGACCTTGGGAGAATAAATTTATCACCAGGAAAACCAACTCAAATCAGAAAAAAGGTATATTTGGAAAGTAGATAGGATAATATTTCCAATGAGCTATCTTAGGCCTAATTTGGACATTGGGAAGGCCTCCAAATGTGGTATGCAAAAATGTGTTTCATGGACGCTGCATGTTCAGGAGGGTCGATGTGTGTTTAAGAAGGACACTACGCATTCAATAGGTCATTGCACATTCACCTAGGAAGTTCCAAAAACCTCTGTTAGCCTATCATTCCACCAAATTGATGCCAAATCTCTCCATAGGTTTTCTTCAAATCTCCATTTATTAGTGAGTAAACCCTAGGCATCATCTCATTGATATATTTTGTGCTTTATAATCATTCGAATCTTTTCGTAAAGAAGTAACCCTAGTTCTCATTTCAAATCTAATCCCTAAACTGTTATATATTTTCCTATGAATTTTTCCATATTCCTATTCCCTAAAGCAATACCATTCCTAATACCTCAAAATCCTATTGTTTTCACTAACCTAGGTTCCCATTCACATTCCCATTCCCTCCATTTCCCAAAACACTTCCTTTCACTTCACATTCCCTCCATTTCATTCCATCACTCTAGGGTTTCTACTTCAAATATGGCTGAATAGGAGAAAAGAAGTATTAGTAAGGGACATAGACCAAAGAAAAATCCATATAAAAAGGTAGGGAAAGTCATTAGACACGAACTAGCAACCACTAGAGAGCTTATGGCATCTCCCCTCACTATGTCATGTTTCAAACATGTAGGTTGTTTTGAATTTTGTGAGAAAGTGTAAAAGATCTAGTATCATCCTATGTTAACAAGATTTTTCATTTCCAATCTTCATGATAGACAGGTCACTCTTTCCAGGGTTGATTTCACTATGTCCACTAATATCATTGTAGTTGCTATTGGGATCCCAAATGTAGGAGAAAAATGGTTTAAACAAGGAAACCTAAATCATTGCTACTATGAGCCATATCTTAAACCAAGATACAAGGATGACAAAAAGAAAAATTTTCCTTTCTCTCATCTCCTTGACAGATATGTCCCCATGATGAAAGTCATCATGAAATACTTCACCTGTGAGTGGAGGTTTTCTAGACTCTATTCTTATCATATCCAACTCCTCATGCGCTTCACAAGAGTCAGAATGCTTCACATACCCTAATATCTCTCCCACAACATTGACGAAATGTAATATATTGCCCAAAAGAGAGATTATGGTCATCAAATGCAGATTATTTTCCATCACACCCTCATCAAAATTATATTCATGTATCAACTTGATCAATTGAACATTCCATGGGACACCTTCATATCCAATGAGATTTTTACTACCCCACCTAGTCAGCATGACCAAAATGCCCCTTCATCATCTCATCCTCCCACATATATTCCTCCATATTAGCCTACTATTCATACATCATTACCAAGTCAGCTTCATTCACCTCATATTGATCCTTCTTCTTCACCTTTATATAACCCTATGTCATCATCACATCATGATTCAGAGTCATCAAGTAGTGAGGAAGATATTGAGGTAGCATGGGCTAGTTTGGTTGAGGTTGAGCCTTTTCCAAAAACTTACCAAAGAGGCTATAGGCATGTGTTTGCTTCACTTGGAGTGAAAGGGGCCATGCCTTCTTCATCAACACAACAGGTAGATACAAGTAAGGAAAAGGTAATAGATCCAAACATTGATGACGAGGAGGGAAAACATGAGACAGAGCATGAATCTTAGTTGATTGACTTAAGTGAAGGAGACGAAGACAAAATCACCAATGCAACAATCAAAGGCAAAGAGACAAAGATTGATGAACTTCATATTAATATGGAGAGGGCCAAATATGTGATTTACTTCCTTGAGCAAGAAAATCAGCAGTTGAAAACCAAGCAAGCCATCAATGAGGTGAAGTGTATCAAAGCACAAAGAGAGGTAGAAAAGGCTAAAGCCTTACTTGATGAAACATTAAAAATGTTTGGTGAACCTGATGATGAGGAGGATCAGCCTCCAAGATAGAGACCAAGGACTAGAGGGCTTAAAAGATCTCTAGCCCTAGAAAGACAAAGGGAAGCTGAGCTAGCATACCAACTTACCTTAAATGAACAACTTGCCCTAGAAATAAAAAACAACATGGAATCATGGCTTGATAGAGCCAATCTACATTTATATAAGTTGCTAGAGAAGGTCAACAAGGACAATGACTTGTTGAGGACAAGGGTCAAACTTCATGCACGGAAAGAGAGAATTGCATCGGCCAAGCTCAAAAGAGCTAATGCTAAAATTGAAAATTTGACTAAGAAAGGAGAGAAAGAGAAGTTATAAATACTTGCTGAGGTGTCACTCCATGCCTCAAACACTTGATGAGTAAGTACCCTCACAATTTTGACAAAATTTTGGCACAGTTTTCACTTTCGTTAATTTCTGTGTTTTTGAGTATTTTTGCACATAGAAAATTTTCCAAAGACGTAGCGACCTCGACACTATGCTCATTTTTGGGGCCTCCAAATGACAAATGGCCACCACCAACAGGTTCATATTGATGAGAACATAAATCCTAGCAAATTTCAAAGTTTTTTTAGTTGAACTGGTCCATCTAAAGTGCCAAAAACCATCAAATTTTCATGTTTCTGCCTCCAAATCCGCGTGGTTGCTGCACGTTTACTAGTCTTGGGAGAACAGGTTTTTGACAGCGAAAATGAGAACCATTTTGAAAACTGGAGATAATTTTGGAAAATATACTCAAAAGGATTTCCAATGAGCTATCATGGAGATGATTTGGAGACTGGGAAGGCACTCAAAACTAGCCTTGAACAAAGGTCAATTTTTTTTCCTGGACGCTGTGCGCTTGACAAGGAAATTGCATTTTTACACAGTCTTTAGAAATTTTTGATTTTCACTCCAGTTTGAATTTTACTTTAGAAAATGAGGAATTCACTTATGTAAATGGTCAATATGAATGGAAATATCATTTTTTCACTTTTATCTAGGGTAAATACATTATGTAAGTCAATTAGTTGAGGTGTAATGAATCAGTTCATTAGAGATAGGATTGAGTCACTTTTCTCATCCTATACTCTAGCTATCAGTTCAGGTTTTTGTTTAATATCTTCCTCACCTCATGGTTTTCGACCCCTATGGATGAGTGGAGGTGGTTTTGAGGTCTATTTAGCTCAGGTCTTCAGAGGATTCAAAGGTTGGAATTAGTTTGAATCTAGTGTATTGATCAAGAACTAGTTTGGCCTCGAAATTAATGAAGAATTGCAGTTATTTCCTTGGGATTCATGTGGTATGAATGTTTGGCATATTTTTTTCTATGTGATCATTTGTTTGAATGTTTTGTAAGCTCATAAACTTTTCATGTCTAGTATATGATAAATTTCAAGTTGATAGGTAGAATACATGTTTTTCATGCTCTGTTTTGGGAAAATTTTCATAATCTTTCCATTTTCTTCATTTTAAGAAGAATACATCTCCTATTCTCTTCCTAGCTCCTCATAAGTCTTAAACCATCTCACCAAATCACCTTTAAGTGTTGAGCCTTCTACCTACCTTGCCCCATAGAATGTAATGCAATTCCATTTCATTTGCCCTGACCTAGTCCCCTTGAGTTAATCCTCATTCAGTGAGCCCAACCCTAATCAAAACAAATCAAACCCTTCTGTACTTCTTAGCTAGCCTAATTTTTTTTTTCATCCAACCCTCTTGGCTGTGATTTTTTTGGAGATAGCCCTCTCCGACTTGGTAAGGCTAGATACCAAGTCAAAATCTTGGTTTGTGGTTACCTCTATTGGGATTCCTTCCTTCAGCCTTGGGAATCTAGTGGAGTGATAATACATCCATACAGAATACTACAGGATTTTCCTATAGAAGTAGAAGGAAAAATCTTTAACCTAGAGGTGTAAGTTGTTGATTCCCCTCTTGATTACAACCTTCTTCTCGGTCGTATTTGGTATTATGGCATGATTGATGTTGTTTCATAAGTATTTTGGGTAATAATGTTTCCTCACAAGGGAAATGTTGTTAAAATCAATCAGTCTTCATACCTTTTATCAGACCCTACTTCTACATATATCATTCAGCATGTCGGAAAATCGGTTATCCCATACGAAGATGTTGGTGTAGGATTAATGAAGGATTTTTCTCTCATGGGAACTTTCGCTATACCCCCACCCAACGTATTGCGAACAATTTCCAATATCAATATGATCTCATCAAGCACAATACCATTTGATGACACATGGATTGTGCCTTCATAATTAGAATTGGACTCTTTCAATGACAAGATTCCATTGATTCCTTTTGAATCGACCTATGTAGTTGTACAATCGTATTTTGACACCTCATCAAATTTTCCTAGTCAAATGAATGTGGTCAGTGAAGAATCATCTTCTCTATCAAGCTTAACGTTGACATCATTTTTCAATTCCTTTCAACATGTATTTGCAACTGATGAAAGTATTCGAGAAATTTTTTCATCAGATGAATTACCATGGGATGATCTACATCATATATTTTCTTTTTTTCCTAATATTGATAAAATTGAAAATGATTTTTCATCCATTTTTACAATTTATTATGTCAATGAACCATAGAATCCCACATCGATTACACATTCGGATTTTGAGACAAATTTGGGAAATATTTCTATAACAGTTCCTATTGACATATCGATTAAACTTGGAATTATTGAAAACATTCATATAGGTGCTTCTTGTTCGATGGAAGAGATTAACACTTACAAAGCCCTATTTCAAGAATTTTGAGACATTTTTTCCTGGTCTTATGAAGAGATGCAAGGTATCGATCCTAAGATTGTAATTAATTAAATTAATACATACCTGGATGCTAAGCTTATTAGATAGATATTACATCCAATACATCCACGGAAAGCTACAACAATCAAAGATGAAATTGAGAAGTTATTACGAGCATGATTTATTTATCCCATTCCTTTGACGGATTGGGTATCTAACATAGTTGTCGTTACGAAAAAACAAGGGACTATCAGAGTATGTGTCGATTATCTAGACATTAACAAGGCGTGTCCAAAAGACAACTATCCTACACCCTATATTGAACAAATTGTTGATTATTGTACTGGAAACGAAATATTCTTGTTTATGGATGTTTTTTCTGGCAACAATCAAATCAACATACTCCTTTTCGACCAACCAAAAACAACGTTTTTATATCCTTAGGGCACATTTTCATATTGCAAGTTACCTTTTGGACTAAAAAATATTGGTGCAAATTTTCAAAGAGATATGTCTTATGCTTTTCATGATATCAAACACATTGTACAACCTTATTTGGATGACTTACCTGCTCATTCTTTACCCAGATAAGATCATCCTATACACTTATGAGCTATCTTCATGAGATGTAGGCATTAAAAAATTCGTCCACACAAATTTGTTTTTTGTGTACAATTAGGACAATTACTTGGGTTCATCATTTCAAAAGATGGCATTCGTGTCAATCCATTGAAGGTCGAGGCTATCATCAATTTACCTCCTCCTTCCACTCTTCACTATCTCCAAAATTTTTATGGGAAAGCAAAATTTTTACGTAGATTTATCCCGAACTATGTTGAGTTAATAAAAGGTTTTACCTGGTTGTTAACACAAAATGTTCCATTTATTTGGGATGAGATTGCTAATAAATATTTTGATGCACTTAAAAGCGTGTTGACCCATGCACCATTATTGCATCTGCCCAATTACCACTAGGATTAATTTTTATACTTAGCTTCCTATGATTCCATGATTGGAATGGTTTTGGTTCAAGATGATGAATCTCACAATGAACATGTGATATATTACCTCAGTCGAAATCTCAACCCGACAGAAATCAAGTATTCACATGTGGAGAAATTGGCCTTGGCAGTAGTTCAAGATGTCCAACGATTCCATCATTACATATTGTTACGCAAAACCATAGTGATATCTAATTACAACTCGATGATGTACATATTGACAAAATAATTTCTTAGGGGAAAATAATCCAAATGGATTGTCATCCTATAAGAGTTTGATTTGGAGTTCAAGAAGTCCAAGTCAAAGAAATCACTAGTGTTTTCTAAACTTATGTGTGACTTTCCCAATACTGAGTCTGGAACGGTGGTAGAGAATCTTATCACGGATGAATATATGTTTCTAATCAGTACTTTAGATCCTTGGTATGGAGATATCATTATATATATTCAGACCCAAACCTTTCACCCAGAGATTTCACGATCAGATCGACGGTGAATCCAATACCAATCCCAACAATATAATATTTTTGGGGACGCTCTTTATTGTCGTGGTGCGGATTCTATTTTTTGACATTGTATAACTCATGAAGAGGCTGAAAAGGTTTTGAATGATTGCCACTCTAGAGCGTGTGGTGGTCATATGTTTGGGTTTTCCACATCCCAAAATATATTGCGTGCTGGTTATTTTGGGCCATATTTATTCAAAGATTGTATCATCATGGTTTGAAAATGACACAACTGCCAAATTTTTTATTGAAATATGTGTGCACCTCTAGCTCCTCTTCACCCAATAATTTTTGTTGGTCCTTTTGCGAAATGGGGCGTTAATTTCATTACATGTAACCCTCACTTGGCTGAGGGTCATGGGTATATTATTCTCATCATATATTACTTTACCAAATGGGCTGAGGCGATGCCTACATTTGTGGCCATGATGGAAAAATTACAACTATTTTCATATTCAATCATGTGATTTCTTGATTCAGTGTCCCTCAACTTATTATTACGGACCATGGGAGCCATTTTTGAAATATTATGATGATCAAAATTTCTGATCAACTTGGCCTACACCATGATAATTCTACTCTGTATTACCCACATGATAATGGTCAAGTTGAGGCCGTTAAAAAGGTTTTAACCACCATGATTAAATGGATTTTCGGGACTCATAAATCTAATTGACATACCATGCTTTTTTCGGCATTATGGGCATATCGTACCTCTGCAAAAACTGCTACAAGGTTCATTCCTTTTCAAATTTTCTATGGTTTAGAATCTGTTTTACCCATTGAATGTGAAATATCGTCACTCAAATTAGCCATTGAGTTGTTACCAACTATCTCTGAAGAGGAGATACGCTTTCTATACTTAGCACAATTAGATGAGACTCAGCACATCGTTGCATTGGCTGCCGAAGCTCAGAAGAAACGTGTGAAAGCTCAGTACGATCAAAGTGTTGACCCTCACATTCATTCAGAAGGTGACCTCGTTTTAGTATATTATCAAGCTAATGACAAGCTAGGCACTAGTAAATTCTAACCGATGTGGCATGGTCCCTATATTTTCAAGCATGTGATTGCAAAATGAGCCTATGAATTAATTGATTATGATGGGGTATCTTTAGATAAACCCAAAAATTGTATTTATCTTAAGAGATATTATGCTTTACATTTCGTGTGAAGATATCTCTTGTACAATAGTTACATTTTAGAATAGTGTGCCTTAGATTAGACAAGTGTGCCTAGATTAGTTTTTGTTGTTACTACTATTGTTGCTTATCTTGATTACTCTTGATATTGCAGATGTCGATATCCCTTCAAACTTACATTGTTTTTTTGATGGCACCTGTCGTAGTACACGTAACATCTCTTCCACTGCTTGGGTTATCTATTCACCCACTGATGAGTTAGTTTCTATTCATGGGATATGCCTTGGTCAAACAACGAACAATATTGCAGAATATAGCGCAATCATTGAGTTATTATATGATTCCATTACATTTGATATTCGATGTTTGATAATTAGGTTGGATTCACAACTCATTGTATTACATTTAAACAAAGTTTATACTATTAGAAATCCAGTGTTTTTAAGATTATTTTTGAAGGTTCGTCTCTTGGAACGATGATTTGATTATATTGAATATCAACATATTTCAAGAAATTTAAACACATTGGCTGATGCATTAGCTAATAAATTTTTAAATAGATATCTGCAAAAGTAACAAAGTAAATCAAAACAACACTCAATCCATGTTGAACAAGATACTTAGAGAACGAAAGTAGTAATTTCATTAGGATAGATAAGTTTGTGTCCAAAAAATATTACATCGTCTGTGATTGTAGGTTCAAATGCCTTATGATCTAAAAGATACTGATAGAAAAAACAAAATGTCGATCTACATTGACCATCAACTATCTATGATGATGGTCATGACAATAAAATATACCATGTGCCACCTTATGCATAAATCTCCTGAGTGGACCTAGAACATTGGTCATGTGTCTCTGGAGCATGAGAGGGATATCATCGGTTCCTGTCTCAGGAATATCAATGGTCAAACTCTCAAGGTTGTGCTCCATCTCTACCAGGATCTCTGCACCATCATCCTGTGGAGGTGCTATGGCTTGTGCCTCTCACCTGTCAAAGAAATGAAGCGCTACTGGTCGTATCAGACTGACATCTGCATTTAATTTTTTTTCAGTATTGGATGGTAAGAAATCAAATAAAAATTAGATTAAAAATTTCAAAATGATTCACTAACCTGCCTCATCCCACTATGCCCCTCGTGGAAAGTATGTTTGAGGATCACCTCTATAGTCCATTCCTGCATAAGGAAAATCTTCAATAGTGAAGACCTGATGCTTGAGCCACATGAAATAAGCTAGAGTGAACCGAACCACTGAACAACCCTCGCCACCATGGCGAGCCATCAATGCTACCCATCGCACCATATGAGGTACTTGAGGACTTCCAGGATCTACCAGAATCAACTGAGGATCAAGAAGTGGAATTCTCTCTCGATAAAATGAGATAAGAATGGACCTATATCTGAAGTTTTTCAACTTCTCATTTTTTTCTCTAGTTAATTGGCCTTTCATATTGGCCAATTCCCCTTCGCTCTAGTTGAATATTGTTCCTCCAAAACACTCAACAGGAGTTTTCGTTTGTGCTTTGGTAGCCACATGAGGAGATGCACTCCCGCATAACCTGGTCATTATGAATGCTATTATCTTAAGCTCCAGTCACAAGATTGTTTTGATGTCTATGCGATCATCCTTTAACTCTGAAGTATTGCTACAATATTGAGCCCTGTAGCTAGTGGTGGGAAGAAATCCTTGTCTAGTCCCAAATAAGGAAATGTTTCTCCCTTTCTAAGGTAATCCAGTAAGGAATTATATGTGTTCTGGCTCAATCTCAAGCTGGTGGTCACCAATTATGAAACATTGATCTTGCACGTTCCATGCATTCACAAGCCAAGTCATCATCTTAACTTATGAATTCATGCCCTAAATTGACCAAAACTTGTACAACCCACAATTTTCAATCCACACATGGTTTCTTGATCATCCATGGCTTCATTATCCATGAGCTCATGTTCTCGTTCCCACCATTCCAACATGATTAAAACACCTACAAATCAACAAATTAAAAAATTAAAATCAGTTGGAAGAAATTTGAACCATTTTTTATAAAGAATTATAAGTTTTAAAAAATTTCACGGTGCTTGCACAGGTTCTATGTGTAGATAGTGTGATCTTCCACACGTGCTCCACACAGAACCTATGGTGGCCTGATGATTTTTCTTTTAAAAAATCGTCGGGGTGTGCGGTTGTCACATGGAGAATCCACACACCCTCAAGGGTAGATTTTGAAATATATTTTTCTCCTAAAAAATGAAATGAAATCTTAAAACAAGAAATGAAATGGATGAAAACGTAGCTAAGGATGATGTGGATTACCTGGTTTTGATGGTTCGGGAAATGGACGGTCGGTTCTTCTGATATTAGCTCTGGAATTTTTTGTCCAAAAGCTCTCTATGCATTGTTTTGAAAACAAAAGGATACAATATTTTGGTGAAAAAAATTATTTTGACATAGAGTATACTTTTATCACTTTTTCAGGCTCTGTAAAAATATGAAAAAGTGAAATCCTGGAGTCCTCTTTTAAGCCCTTTTTCAGACTCTCGAAACATGAAAAGATCACTGAGTACTTGACTATGCGAACTCGTTAAAGTAAATGAATAGTCATCCATTCAGTATAAGTTTACCCCTTTTCTGAAATAAACTGGACTATTTACGAAAAGGGTATACGTTGAATAATCATTGTCAATAGAGTTCTCTCCTGCATTATTTTATCCTTTTTTGGGCTTGAGGGACTAAATTTATGAAAAAGAACAAACCATGGAGTTTACTTATGTTTTTATTCTAACTCCTTAAAACTGAAAAACACCAATTTATTCCTATACTGGACTCGTTAAAATTTAACAATAAAGGACTTGTTGATCACAACAGGACCGATCCACTCCTTCTTAGGGTTCAATTTTAATACTAAGATGGACTGATCCAAAGGATGAGCTTACAAAAATAAGCAAATGTTATCCTCCTCAAGCTTGACAAAAATAAAGAGGTACTTGCCAGTAATGGTTGGGGAAAAAGAGAGAAAAATAATCTAGTTGTCATCCTTATGTTAGAAAGCAGCATGTTTCTCTTGAACACGACACTTTATCACACTTGTACCTGGGTTGGAAAATCCTTTGTCTAACAGTTAATCGAATCACATTGAAAGTCTTCAGTCGGTTTCTAAGTATTATCTTTAGGTCAAATGCTGCCAAGCCATCTACGATTTCGTTATGTGTTCAAGAGAGAGTTCAATAAACCATTCATTGCAAAAATTTGTCTCCATTTTTGTTGACCATCCCTGATTTATTCCTTGGAAAATATTTCTTCAAAACTTGATCTAATGGTTTCGTGTTGTAGGCTTTCCTACGACGGATCAATTTCTATCGACATCAGCTCATTATATAGAAATTTGATCTAGAATCCTATCAGTACCTTGGGATCTGCATGCCTTAATGGAATATTTCTCGCCTTCGAAGATAGGTTGCATCATTGACCTTTGATCAAACGATTCTATGAGTGTTTGACTACAAATTATTCATTCACACTTCATAGATTGTAATGATGTAATTTGAGAGCCATTGTCATTATTGGTGGTTTCTCTCACACTTGTTAATGGTTCACATCATTGACCAGCAATCAAGTGGTTTCTACCATGTTTGACTTTGACACAATCAATCACATGGAGAGATTCGTACTAGTTCGAGAAGCGATAGTCAAGACTCTGGATCTAGTTTCCACCATCCAGGCTACGAGGAGTTTTATTATTCATAATATAGTAGAATAATTATGACAGATGGTTTTGTCCATATTGTGTCTAATTTTGATGTAATATTGAAACCATATATGTACCAAAACATTTATTTTGTTTTGATCTGAGTATGGGAATTCCTACCTCAGTGATGATATATATATTTGCATTGAATTTTTTTACAGGGTTTCAACTGGTGTCTCCAATCCAATCCTCAGAATGATAAAGCAATTCAATCTTCAGAAAAAAACTCAGACTTCACACTTTAGGGGGTAACATGTTACACGTCATTTTGTCACCATGAAATTTGACTATTCATATGAGTCTATCACCATCCATATCATGTTCCCTTAGAGGTAAAAAACACTCATTTTCTTGAATCAAGTCTTGGAAATTGGAGAGAATCTCTATAAAACCCTTAAAAGTCTACCTGCGCATTTTTCCATACTTTCCTTGTGCATGCGTTTATGTTCTATCCATTAACTGTGGCGACTCCCGCACTTTTTTCCACTAAAACTTTTGCACCCCCATGAAAATCAAGTAAAATAAAAAAAGTAATTCTAGAAGCCTAGTTGGTCGAATATTCTCCCAAATGGAAGCCTCTATATTCATGACCAATGCGAGCTTTATCCCTCCACTCATGGAGCTTATCCCTTGGTCCATGGAACTCAAATCCCTTCATGAGAGGAATCCATCCCCCTCTTCATGGAATTGAAACTACCTCCATTTCCCTATAAACTGAGCTCAATTTTCAGGTTGAAGGGTAGATTATGAATCATAGACACTGATATATATAGTTTCTAAGCTGAAGAGAGTTCATACAGTGCATACTTTCTAGACTACTAAGTTGTTGTTGGCACACGAAAGATCACACCTTTGTGTGCATAAATTCATGCTAGTATTCTAGAAGGAAGGCTTATAAAACTGAAGGAGAATGATTGTTCAGGACCCCGAGAAAAATATGTACAACATCAAGGCATCAAGTTGTAAGATTATTATTTCTATTTAAGATAATACATATGGATCTCTTTTTCTCATTGCTTTTTTTCTATTCTTATGGGAATAATATCAATACTTAGACTCCTTGATCACTAATTTGGATTAGTATTTTTTGATTATTATGTATTGCAAATGCTTTGATTATTTGTCTTGTATTTCATTGCAGGTTCTACTCATTGTAGAACTACTTTGGAGCAACAGGAAAAAGGCCTACATCAGATGTTTGGATATCAAGGTAGGAGCATGTCCTCTCTACTTTACTATTATAATAATGTTGAAATGCAATTAATCTAGAGAAAGAGGTATTCAAATGGATCTTTGTTTCTAGTTACTCATTGGAGTACTAGGGAGATCTCTATTGTCCACAAGAGGGATTAATCCACGTAACAAGGACCAAGGAAAATAATCTCTTAGTGATGATGAGGTATTATCCAATGATGATGAAGAGGAAGAGAAAGAGGAAGAGTTGGAAGTAGATACCAGTGTCATAGCACCAGGAGGAGATCCACCACCACCTGAAGGTGGAACTGGAGCAATTGCTCCAACTAGAGAAGCCCTTGCATCCTTGCAAGGAGTTCCAAATAATATAACATTGGAAGACCAAGGCACAATATAGGAATAACATGCATTGGTATTGATAGACAGTGGGACTAACCACAATCCTATTGATGCCCAACTAATGAAAAGGGGAGGCATACCCACCAGTGATTCTGGAGGATTTTCAGTTGTGGTCCCCAGGACTAAGTAGTGGGGGAAGTGTGTTACGACATTGAATATGGCTTTGGGGGCATACACCCCGATAGATCACTTATTTATGGTCAATACCCATGACACCAATATGGGATTGGGTGTGCAGTGGATGATTACACTGGGGGAGGTCACTTCAGATTGAGAGGTCTTACAGATGGCATGGATGGACAAGAAGAGTGGTGATCATAAAAATATCAGGGGCATGCACACCTATCCACCTCAGGAAGCCTCACACATAATATGGATAATAATTTGGGTAGAAGAAGCCAGGATAGCTCAGTGTACTCATATATGAAGTTTACTCTGGACCATGATGTTTTATTGTTTGGAGGCATTCCACCAGGGAGGCCCCCAGATTGGAAGTTTGTTAAAGAGTTCTCACAACAAGTGACACCACTCACAGATTTGGCTAAGAGGAGAGCCTTATATGGGACCAACACAATCCAGAGGGCCCTTGATTGTCTCAGGGAGGAGATGAATATTTCTTTGGTATCGGTATTACCAACTCTCAGTAAGCCTTTTGCATTGAAAGGTGATGCTTTGGGAGTGGATGATGGCACAAGTATGGGGCAAGAGGGCTATTCCATAGCCTTTGAGAGTCATAATATACTTCCACATTGGAAGTAATTTTCCATATATGGTAGAGTGTTGCTAGTATTCATACATGCATTGAACAAACAAATGAGGTTTTGGACAAGAAATAATGTCCAAGTGAAGATTGACCACCATAAAATTCAATCTTTTCTGGAGAAAAAACAACTGCAAGAGAGGAAAAAAAATTGGGATAGCAGTACTCCTTCATGTGACTTTGGCATTGATCATGTCAAAGAGGGGAGCTATGAGATGACATGTACCTCATCACAAATGTTAGTAGTGCTTTCATTTAGGAGTATAGATCCATATTGGGATTCCCATCTATTGGTGGAGTATTCCAAGGATCACTTCACATGTGAGGTGCTTGATGGGCAAGTAACTAATGAGAGATATAGAGTGGTGGATGGAGTCATCTATTACCAGGATTAGGTCTTCTTTACTAGATACTCCAAGCTCAAGGATAATATTCTACATGCAACACATGAAGAACTCATTTTCATTCACATATATTTCATGGGGAAATATCAAGCCATTATGGAGGGATTCTCATGGGAGGGTCTCAAGGAGGATGTTATCCAGCATATCAGGAGGTATGTAGCTTTCTTGATGAATGAGGAGGAAAATAACCACCCTACAAGGTTGTTACAACCACTTAATTTTCTAGGAGAGAGATGGGAGAGCTCATCTATGGATCTCATCACCAACTTACCAAAGGTACATGGTAATATTCGTGTCTTTGTAATTATTGATCATCTAAAAAAGTATTTGTATTCTCTTTCCATTTATATATAGTGCATTGCTCCACAAGAGGGTAAGCCTCTACTTGGACTTCATGGTCTTCTTGGGGCAAAAATTAGTGTTGGAGATGGTCACTTCCTAGAGGACTTGGGGCAAGTATTGTTCTATTTGGGGTGTACTCAGTTGACACTCAATTCCCTTTACTAATTCCAGGCATGTGAGAAGATAGTGACAACAAGAAATTGGTTGGAGGGCCAATTACCACATTATGTTCAGGGGCGGCAAGGAGAAAACCTGTGCTCATTTCACTTGGGAAACTATTGTCACCATCCGAAATTTCATATGACACTCAGTATATTCCTCATTTGGATTCCATATTGTGATGATGTTCTATTCACTATATGTGGAATGGCTTGGGCAAGCAAGTTTCCTAGAACCAAAGAGCGGGTCCTTGAGAGTCCAAATGCATTTTAGCCTTTTGAGGACAACATTACTGCAGCCCAATATCAATTGCAGTTCTACACAGATCACATATGGGGAGAGAGACAAAGTAGAATGGACAATTTTGTCTATCATGTTCAGCCATACAACCCATTTACATTGCAAAATCAGGAGATGGAAGAGCTCTTTTATGGGCCAAACAAGGTGATCCATCTTGTTGGGAGAGTAGTAGGGGGATTGGAGCTTCTCATTGGGGTTAAGGTCCCCAACATTTTTTAGATCCCATGCCTCAAGAAGGCCTCTAGATAACATGTAGTTGTCTCCATGGATATCCCACTTCTTCATGATGAGATCCATTTGGATTTATCAATAAAGGCTAACTTACACACTTGGGAGGAGCAACTAGGGGATAGATGATTGGAGAGCATCTAGTTCAGTGGAGGAGTTTATCAGATAAGGATGTTGTAGGAGAAGGCGAGGAGATTTTTTAGTATCCATCCTTTCAGTTGCTTGAGGAAAAGAAACATATGGGAGGGGAGGATTGTAATATTCCTAATTAGCTTTGAGCTAGTTGGAATATTAATTTTTTCTTTTGATAATAAGATAGGTGAATAAGTGGGTAGAGAGACCCATAAATATCTTTAGTAGGAATAAAATAACTTCCAATGTGAATGTGGATCATCTTATCAGTTGGATATATCACTCTTAGGTGTGAATAGAGGTTGAAGCATGTGGATGCTGTCAACAAGCCTGACCAAATCAACAACGCTGGTATGGAGGTATTGGAGAGTTATTGAGGGACAACACAATGTAAGTGGGAGGGAGTCTCCATGAGGGTAGAATATTTAATGAGTGGGGCCAAGGGTGAGGAGGCTAAAAAAACATATAAGGAAGGAGATGGAAGTCATAGAAGGCATTCTGAATATTTTTATGTTTGGTCTTTTATGACTTTCTGCACGCTTCAGCTGTTTAGCGGAGTCTGCTGTGCTATTTAGCACAAGGGTGTTTTCGAGTAGAAATCCTACCCTCATCGTCAGGGGAATTCAAGTGCCCACTCAAGAGAGATTCATTGAGCCACATTTCCACCATCTTGAATTAGGCCAAGCTTCAACCATTATCTACAACATGTTCTCCTTTAGGATTGTGTTGTTTTGTAGGGAAGTAGCAGTGGAGGATCGATATATCCAATTGCTGAGATTGTTTTCCAGTGAAGGGAGTAGCCCTTCATCCGGGAGGCTAGCAAGGAGGGTCCTTGAGCATTTTTTTGTCATATGGCATCAGGCCAAGCTTCTACCATCATCTACAATGCAGTCTCCTTCAAAAAATGCGTTATTCTATAGGGCAGTTGCAGTGGAGGGCTTAATGCCGAAGTTTGTGAGTTATATTTCCAGTGAGGGGAGAAAACCTTCATCCGGGACATCTAATAGAGGAGTATCAACCATTTCCATATCATATCAGCCATATCTTATCAGATATTCAATTGTAGAGTGTTATTCAGCCCTAGGGTTGCATTTCATCATTTTTGTATTTTGTGTATTTATGAAAACCCTTTCTAGGTTGTCTTGGAAATGTGTTTGGGAGATTTGATCTCTGACCCCGACACCTTTTGAGAATTATAGTAGCAGATATTTATATTTATGTTTTCTAGTAGTAGTGACACTCACTGGGACTATGGTGTCATGATCCTCTGGCATTTTGAGTTGCAGCAACATTTCATGTTTAAGTGTATTTGATCATTGGAGGCTTGTTTCGCCTCACTTGAGTGAATTTTTCCTCAAGATATTGTACTCCTTTGCTTCTGTTATATGTAATGAAATGGATCTATGATTTGCTCATGTTTTGATGTATTGATATTCACTGCATTTTCTAGTTTTATGTTCAATATTGTTGCTTTTCCTATTTTGGAATATTACAAGTAATGCGGGAATTCTCAATCTGTTGGGGATTCCTCACTTTGGTAGATATCCTATAATGGATATATTTGTGCGCAAGTTGCTGGTGTTAGTGCACGATGGGTTCCTGTGGATCAAGATCCAAATTTTAATAGATTTTTCACTGATCCACCAGATCACCAACCTACCAAATAAGGGACCCAACCCCATGGATAATTATGGAAAGAGCCAGGAGTTGAAAGTAGCTGCGAATGCCATGAAGGAATACAAGGTGGGAAGAGATACCAAGGGATTCCTGGTGCATAAGCTTGAGGATCCAGCTACGTGTCTTGGTGCCTTAGTTTTGGGTTGTAAGATGATGCATAAATTCAGGCCTAATTTTGTCCCTACGCGCATCATCGCACTAGCTGGGCAGTGTGAGAAGGGCATACGTTTTAATTGATCACAATTCCTCTGCAAAAATTTCTTGGAGAACGTATGTGAAGTGCAGGAAGAAGGAAATAAATTTTGCTACTCTTGGCTATTATTTCTCATTGCTTTGGTTGTGTGGGAGATGTCGGGGAGTGCAGTCCTCCCAAATATAGAACCATGTGTTTTTGAATGAGCGCACTACACTAATATATGGGAATCTGTAGACCTGAAGTGAGTTATAGAGAATAAGATCTTATGGGTCTTATCTGAGGGAGAATTTTCCGCAGAAATCCACTCGCGCCTATGGTTTTCCCCAACCACACATGGAAAATACAAATCCATTTCTGACTTCAAAGTGTCGATGCAAAATGTGCAGATCGAGGCGTGCAAAGATCAGGTGTGGTACAACCTTCCTTATATGGTGACGAAAGCTGAAATCCACCAGGTCATTGTGACTTGGCCTGATGCATTAAAGATTGGGTTAGTCTCCACCCACCCTGTCATAGCCTCAAAATCTGGAAAAGAGACAACATGTGCCACCAAGGAAAAATAAGTAGAGAAGGACAAAGAGAAAGAAGCCGAGAAAGAAGTAGAGAAGGAAGCTGAGCTGGAGAAAGACATTGATATTAGTGTCACAAATGGCCAAAATGGTACTGGAGCCGAGTCCCCAAAGGTACCAAGCACGATGCTAAAACCACCAAGAGCGCATGCAAGAATCGAAAAGGCTTGAAGACGAGAGGCACAGAGGAAGTTACCCTCACAAAGGATGACTTGGAAAAAATCACAGATGTGGTTGCATCTACCTCTGAGGATAGGTGGACTGCGCTCGAGGAGTAGTACAGAGCTACAATCGAGTCACTGTAGACCGGGTTACAGGTCCTTCAGCTTAAAACCAACAACATTCAAGCGAGCATGACTCAGGCGAGGCCGGATCAAGTAAGTGTGAGCACCAATATGATTATAAGATAGTCAAATATGCCCATTCCCTGGAGCCGCGATTACAATGGAACAACCATCCTTGCGCGCACAAGTCTAGACATGTACAAAGGTTGGAATCGACCTATCCATGCTTCCCAATGGGAATCTACACATGATACAGAAGATAATCACAGATGAGATGCAGTGTCGTGAGGCATGCATGCACCAACAGCTCTCTGAGGCTAACAAGAAGTTTTCCGCACACACAATAGATTCTCTGCAAGCTCAGATAGTTCAGCAAGCAGCAGTGGCACAATGTGCAGAATTAGAGAATTTGATTGATTGACTTTATGGTGACCTTCCTGATGTTTCCATCCCTACTTCTACTGCACCTCAAGCCAATTTCGAAGGATTAGTAGTAGTCCTGAAGGCCTCCCACTCATAAATGAAAGTAGTTAAGGCAGAATTCGAGCAACAGATTGTGGAGTTGCAGGCGAAGCTCCAACCAACAACTATGCCAGAAGTATGAGTGCAACACACTGCCGTGGTTAAGGAGGCCTCAACAAGCATTGCAGTGAAATTCACCAAGGGCACTAAAATCTTGGACTCAGTGATGGGCTTGTGGACTTTGGTGTAGACCGACCCACTCGTGAAGAAAATCTCACAGGAATTGCGCACCAAAGAGCAAGCATTCAATGAGCTTCAGGAGGCGCTGCCCAAATTTATGCCTGCTAAGAGAATGACATGATTGCAGATGAGCTAGGTGTTGCGCGATGAGGTTGAAGACATGTGGAGGAAGAAACAAATCTTGACCACCCACATGAATCCATGGGCTAACGAAGGAATGAAGCTATCACAAGAATTATATGTTGGTGTCAGGAATCTGAGCCACACCTACCAAAGTATTGGTCTCATAGTAGAGGGTCTGACCTCTCAAAAGTTGGTGGACATAGCTCACAACACTGTTGATCGAAGCGTGAGCGTCCTTATTCCCTTCACTGCCACCATCGAGGAGATGAAGACTAATATGGAGACCCCAACGCCTTTGTGACTCAGGACGAGTCACAGGATTGTGTTGGGGGACTGTTGGAGCATGGTCCCTTAGGACCACATTTTTGGGGCTAAATAATAGTATTTGTTGTAGTTTGAAGTCTTGCACGCTAATAAATGAATATTCAAGGGACTTTGGGGTGGATCAAATTCACTTCATGAGTTTTAATGTGCTAAAGGGTAAATCTAGTAGTCTCAAACCACAGTTTTCAGACCTTAGTATGAGTGCAGGCTAAGGTATAAGTAGAAGTATATATCAAGTCAAATAAGACACTGTTTGGATAAGTTGGGATGTATTTTTGATGAATGATTGAGCTCTTAAGAGGATATTTGTAAGTGTCTATGTTTGAAAGGCTCTTGTTGGCTGTGTGCGCAGAGACCTTAGTCTGGCTGTGTGCGAAACCCGCTGGTTGTGTGCACAGTGGATATGAAGGATTATAAAGGGTTTACGAACTGTTGATGAATAAATAACTATTTGGGTAACTATAAGTACTAAATTCATCTATAAATTGTTTTTGTAGTTGTTTCTTCTAATGATTTATGTTCATGATTATGAGTTATATTATCAATGATTGGATCGGTTGCGTACCTATTTTACTGTTGACATGAATGTTAATTGCAAATATCTATTTCTATAAGGGATGAATATCACAATGTTATAACTGTTAAAGTAATTGTGGATCTTATGTATGTGCATGCATGTAGGATTAAACAGTGATAATTAACCTAGGGTTTTTGTTTGAGGTTTCTAGTGTGTAAGTTAGTCTATGTAGTAAAAAAAATCAAAAGGTGCCCACTTCATTTAATTCTCTCTCAAGGTGTGGAAACCTGGTTCCAACACCCCCCCATACTGCTTTGGGTGAGACTTTGGCCTGTGAAAGTAGGTCATTTCTGAAAGGGCTAGTAGTAAGAGGGTTTTGTTGGTTATGCACTAACTCTAAACCTGGGTTAGGACCCCTCAATCCAACAAGCCCACACATGCACATTTGGACAAGGCCGTCCTCAAATAAAATTGAACACCCATGGAAGCCTATAAATACAAGTGACCTAAAGCTCATTTGGACATCATACAATAATATTTTTACCTTCTATTTTATTTGGTTCACACATTATCGACGAAGGAAATCTCACACAGGGGTTTGAAGTTTTAGTTATGAGGCTCGCACGAGTTAGGGTTTTTCTTTCCCTGTCTCATGCATGAAAATGGGCTATTTCAACCATAGTCACACACTTTATAAGGCCAAGGGAATGACTAGAAGATAAATTCACATGCATGTCAACTTGAACGGAGTGATTGGGGGTTTGACTGAAGTTTACCATAGACCGAAGTTTTCTACAACTAAGTGAAGAGTGAAAGAAGTTGTGTCCAATATATTATAACACTGAAACTTGTTTCTGAATATTATTGGGTGTTATTTCTGGATGATATTTTATTGGGATCATTGTACTCTCTTCTGAACATTTTATGGCAATATAATAGAAGAATAATTTCAAAGGGTTTTCCCCCCTAGTGGGGTTTTTCCCTAGTATTTGACCAAATATGGTGTCTCTTGTTGATGTGTTGATTGTCTCCTTTTTCATTGCATTTATTGTTCTATATTCAATTAATGTTGATGAATGGAAATACTAATTGTAATTGGAAATATTTCTAATTGAAGTTTTGACTTGGGCTAAAGTAATTGATACAACATAGAACAATATGAAAATTTAACATGGTATCGGATTTATGGTGAAGGACAAGCCCAAGAGGAGATAAGGATTGTAGAAATCACATTTGGAAAAGTTGAAAGAGTCGATCTAGTCAAATCAAGATGTCTTCCACCTTCAAGGAAAGTGAGAAGTTGGATGACTCATCCAACTTTGGTGCATGGAAAGTTAGGTTTGAAATCATAGCTGAGAAAAATTATGCTTTGGATTACATTCAAGGAAAAGTACCCGGGCCTCCAGAAAATGCTTGTGTTTTCATCAAGAGTAAGCATAAGAAAGGTGAGAATAAAGCAAAGAAAAATATAATTTATGGTTTGAAAAACAATTTACTTGCATATGTTGGAAATTTGAGAAGGTCCAAGGACATGTATGATATTTCAAGGTCCAAGGAGTTGATATTTGAATGAAGTCGTCTCCTTGAAATATCAACTCGAGGACACAAATATCAAAAAAGGAGAGTATGTGCAATCCTAAATAATAAGGATATCTCGTCTTAGAGATCAATTTCAAAGAGTTGGGGAAGTTGTGGCTAACAGGGAATTAATGATCGTAACTCTAATAGGTCTCCCTACTCTTTGGGAAACCTTCATCACTACCATAAGCAACAACAATTCCCTCTCGTCATTTGATGAAATTTTTGGAAAGCTCACTCAAGAATAATCAAGGATTATATCAAGAGGAAGGATTCAAAAGCATGAAGAAGGAGATCTCATTACATCCATCACTCATGATAAGAAGAAGAAGCAAGGGAAAGGAGGTCCATCAAATTCAAGGAATCCTATTCCTCAAAATAAAACTAAAAGAAAAAAATATTCTTATATTGAATGCTACAATTTTCACAAGAAGGGTCATTATGCTCGATATTTCCTCAAAAATAAGAATGGACCATGCTACAATACTAGAATCCACAACAAAATGTTTAATGATTCAATAAGAAGATATGATCTAAGGAATGATCGCAATCAAAGAGATGAAAGAAGAAGAAGAGATGTTCCACTGGTGATCATGAGGAAGATCTTGTTCCACAAAAGAACTCAATATTCTCCAGGTATGAATGTTATGTTAAAAATCAATTAAATATATTCTTGTTTCTCCTCTTACTAGTTCATCCCCTCTGGATTTGTGGGATAGTTGGTTGGTTCATAATGGGGCCACTCATCACTTATTTGGTTATATTAAGTTCTCTCTAATTTGGTAGAGATGGATTCAAATTTGAAAATAATTCTTGGAGACAACTCCAGTCATCCCTTTAAAGGTTTTCAGTTTGTCAAATTTCATTTGAATTCAGGAGAATCTATTTTGCTACATGATGTAATGTATGTACCTGGGTTGAAGAAGAATTTGGTATCAATATCCACTTTTGAAGACAAAGGGATGAGGGTTTACTTCATCAGGGGAAAGGTTCTTACTTGTCATGTTGGATCACCTATGAGAGATGCATTCACATTGGGATCGAGATACGAAGGAATCTACAATGTTACTAGAAGACCACTCCTAGAATTGATCCATGACACTAATCATATAGGCGAGTTATGGCGCCGAAGATTGGCTCATTTACATTATGATGCTCTTCTAAAATTGGAGAAATTGGTCTCATGGATTTCGAAAGGTTCAAGCTCAACATGATGGAGTATGTCCAGGATGTCCCAGTGAGAAGAAAAAAGGGGGACCATTACCCTCAAGTGAGAACAAGACAAATGTCATCCTCCATCTCATTCATTCCGAGTTGGGTGGTCTAATGACAATACATTATCTTGGTAATCATCTTTATTAAAACACCTTCATCGATGAAGTTTCAAGAAAGACATGGATATACTATTTGAAGCAAAAGGATGAAGCATTTGAAAATTTCAAGGAGTTGAAAGCTTTGACCGCAAATAAAACCGGGAATAAAATCAAGATATTCAATTCTGAAAATGGTGGAGAGTACACTTCAAATGATTTTATTTATTTTTGCAAGAAGGGATGTGTCAAGAAGGATACAATTGCACCATATACTCCCAAACAAAATGGAGTAGCTGAAAGGAAGAACAAGTTTATTATAGAAGTTGCTTGTGCCATGCTCCATGATTAAAAGTTACCATAGTTCCTTTATGGAGAAGCAAAAAATGTTCCCGTATATGTTCAAAATAGGGTGTCTCATCACGAATTAGAAAAAAAAACACCTGAATAAGTGTTCACAAGTGTCAAGCCTGATGTGAGTCATCTCCATATATTTGGATTTCTCATATACTTTCATGTGCCAAAGGAGAAAAGAAACAAGTTGGAAACCACTAGAAGAAAAAGGTACATTTGTTGGATATTGCGAAAATTTTAAATATTTTAAAATACATATTCTTGGTCAAAGGAAGGTCGAGATTAAGAGGGATGTAACATTCGATGAATACGATACCCTAGGAAAATCAAGGGACCTTCCTCCACCTCTTGAGAAGAAGGATGAAGATATGGATATTTTGGATTGTCCTTTCATGCCCGAATCCAAGAAATCTATTTTTGATGATCCCATGGAGCCTATGGATCCCTTAGATCATCCTCGAAGTGATCTTCCTACTAGGAATATAACACTTTGGCTCTATGACACTCTTTTGGATTTTGAGAGTCACGCTCCCATTCGAAGATAATTTCGAGAAAGGAAGAAGCCATGAAGGTACCAGGGATATCTTGCAACCATGAGCACTATGATTCAAGCCAAACCTCCCAAAATCAAAGAATTCGTAAGAGAATGATTTTGGAAAGATTTTATGACCGACGAATATGAGTCTACTAATAATAATGACGTATGGGATGTTGGGCAGAGACCGAAGGGGAAATATGTGGTAACTTCAAAATGTCTATTCAAAATCAAGCATGGAATTGGTGGTAGCATTAAGAAATACAAGGCAAGGTTCGTGGCTCGAGGATTTTTCAGAAAGAGGGAGAATATTATGATGATATATTCGCACATGTGGCACAATATACAACCATTCATTCAATAGTTTCCCTTGTTGCAATTCAAGAATAGAATCTTCATCAGATGGATGTGAAGATGACATTTCTTCATGGAATATCATAGGAGGAAGTATATGTTGAGAAATAATAGGGATTTGGAGTAGAGGACCGAAAGAAACACGTTTTTATATTGAAGAAGGCATTCTATGGTTTGAAGCAAGCTCCTAGAGAATGGTACACATGCATAGACAATTATTTGGTGAAGCTAGGATCCACAAGAAGCAATGTTGATCCCAAAATATACTTCAAGGTAGTCCAAGGTATGCCGTTGATTTTTGTTTTATATGTTGACGATATATTATTGATAGGTAATGAGCTTTTGATGATTGAGTGTAAGAGGGAGCCAAACTCTAAATTCGAGATGAAGGACCTTGGACTGGTGCACTACTTTCTATGCCTTAAGGTGTGGAAAAGGCCCAATGAGATTTTCCTTTCATAGGGGAAATATATTGTGAAGCTATTGGAAAGATTTGGAATGATAGAATGAAAATCACTACCAACACCAATGGAAATGAACTTCAAAAATTTATGTGGAGAAGCTACAGGACCCGATTTGGAGAATCCATCCGAGTATCAACAATTGATTGGGGCTTTGATGTTCCTTGTGAACACCCGTCCAGACATATGCTATGCAGTGAACATGTTGATTCAATTCATGTCCAAACCTCTCCATGCACATTAGACTGCTTCCAAACACATTTTTAGATATTTTCATGGGACGATCACACTTGGTTTAATATATTTTGTCATAGATGTTTGAATTCATAGATACATCGATGTTGACTGGGTAGGAAATGTTATTGAAAATAAGAGTAAGTCTAGATGTTGTTTTAGCCTTAGATCTACCATAATATCCTTGATGAGTAGGAGGAATAATTTCATATCATTGAGTACTGCTGAGGTAGAGTATATTTCCGCTAACATGGCTAGTTGCGAAACAGTTTGGTTGAGGAAGCTATTTGGAGATATATTTGAGCAGGTAATTGATACTACAATGATATATTGTGACATCAAGAGTGGGATCTATCTGGAAAAGAATCATGTGTTTCATAACAATTCCAAGCACATAGAGATCTGATATCACTTCATTCAAGATATGGTGAAGAGAGGAGTTGTTCGACTCCATCACATATCGATAGATGAGAAGATTGCAGATATTCTCACTAAGGCTTTGTCGAAAGTGAAGTTCTTGGTCTTCAGAGAGAAGCTTGGACTGATGGATGTGACCCCTCCTGATAAGGGGCATCACTAATCAAGGACACTGATCCAAATCTCCCCCTTTTCTGAGCTCCCAGGGTGAGGAATTTAGATAGAGGGCCCTTGGGGTTGAGGGAACTCTAGAAAATAGGGTATCACCCCTATACGTTACCCATATGGTTGGAGTTTTAGCTCACCCTATATTTTTATTTATAGAGTATACCCCATTTGACATCATACCCACAATCTAGGCTTGTTTGAATTATCCCTCTCTATCTGGCCAACGGGTTGAGGAGGCTTGGACACATGTGATCCTTACCTCTTAGTCAGTTGGTTATATCATCCAAGATAGATTATGATGCAGGTGTTATACCACATCACTTTTATGGATCACTGCTGGGAATATTAGTAGGAAATAGTATGGGTTTAGTAGTAGCTCCCCTACATCACATATTGCTATGGGGTCATAGTAGTAGCTCCCCCATGATATTCTAGGTAGTAGTCCACTCATAGATGTTTTTGGGTAGTAGCCCGCATATTGATATTTTTTGGTAGCATCCCGCTCATTGAGATTATGCGTTGTAGCACAATGGACAGAGGGTGGTATATTTTTCTCTCTGATGATTTTTCTTCTTTATATTCGAGAATGTTTCAACAGATATGGTTGAGCAGAGACGGGACATGATATGTCGACAAGATAAACATGTGGAATTATCCCTAGTTGAGAGGGAGTGTTAAAATTATGAAAATATGGTAAATTTCCACTTTGGACAACTTATTTTATGCAGATGATGACTTCATTGAATTCCTATTTTCAAGAGGAACAAAATCGACCTAAAGGTCACTCAAATAAAATAAGGGAAAGTGTACTTATGAAGGAAAGCCCACACATGCATATTTGGACAAGGTCAGCCTTAAAGAAAATTGGACACCCATGGAATCCTATAAATACAAGTAACCTAAATATCATTTTGAAAACATCCAAGAATATTCCTCTCTTCTATCTAATTTAGTTTGCACAAGATCAATGGAGGAAATCTTGCACAGGGGTCCAAGTTTCAAGTCTGAGGCTCGCACGAGTTAGGGTTTTTGTTTCCCGATCACACATATGAAATTCGGATATTTTGACCATATTCACATGATTTATAAGGCCAAGGGGGGTGACTACGACCTAAATTCGCACACATTTCAACTTGAAGGGAGCGATTGGGGTTTTTCCATAAGTTGATCACTGACTAAAGTTTTTTACAGTTGAACGAAGATTGAAAGAAGTTGTCTCTAATATATTCTGACACTGAAAACTTGTTTTTGAATGTTATTGGGTTGTATTGTTGGATGATATTGTATTGGGCTCATTTTACTCTTTGCTAAATATTTTATGACAATATAATATAATAACAATTTCAAAGGGTTTTCCCTTGGTCTTTGACCAAATCTGGTGTCTCTTGTTGATGTGTTGATTGTCTCCTTTGTTATTACATTTATTGTTATATATTCAATTATTGTTGATGAATGGAAAGAATGATTGTAATTGAAAATATTTCTAATTGAATTATTGGATTGGGCTAAAGCAATTGATACAAAATAGAACAATCTGAAAATCCAACATTCCTAAAATTGATATATGATGAACCCTTGGAGCCATTAATCACTAAATTTTTTTAACAGATCATGGATATGATATATTTTTGGTGATGAAATATAAATATAGTCTCAATAGAAGTAATCATATATGTATTGAAGAGAACATGTACAAACAACCCTAAGATCGATAGCTACAAGTGTAAACTATTGAGTAGAATGCCATGTGCATGGGGTTGCAATAATTAATTTTGGGTATAAGTGTTTTCATGGATTAATGATTATTTGTAGTCTAGATTATCTTAAATATTAAGGAAATCACCTCAGTTATATCACAGGAAAACACAGACCTCATAATGTGTCGCATGGGTACACCCAACCTAGCTTGAATTATGAAATTGTAAAAAATTGTGTATTGGCCTTTAAATTTGTGGCTAGTATTCAACCACTAATTGGAATGCTCTGTTGTAACATCCTATAAAAATTGAGGATGAATGGGATGTAATATCCTATTCACCCCCGTAGGCTATAGTCCTCCATAAAGGGGAAAAACACCAAATTTGTTAAAAAATATAGCAAGAAAGGCTCAATTTGACTTTAGCCTTAGTCAAATTGAGTAAATAAAATTTCCACATCCAAAGGACACCTTCGAGGCATCTAACCTGCATGAAATAGCTCTTGTCACTTAGTTAGCTCATTAAATTTGAGTTAAGGGACTTGGATTTCAGTTATGCATGTGTGATTGCTAAATTTTAGAAGTCTAGTTCAATTATTTTGAGTTGTATTCAGTTAACTAACCTCTAACTATTGACAAAGTCCGTTGAAGTTCACTTGAACAGTGGGACAACAATATAACTTAGAGATTTGTCAGTTAACTGATCAATCAACCCAAAATAGCTAATTCATGCATAAAATTCGAATTTCTCAGCTGAAGTGGAAGAGACAAGGCCAGTGTAACATGAGTTGTATACTAGTTAAGTGTACAATTATTGCATGTAGTCAAGAGATCAATTCCTTGGGAATTGCGCAAGGAAATATGGAATTCCATATTGTTTAGGAGCTTGAATTTTCTTATATTTTCACAAGGAAATAAGAGGTTGGAGGAGTAGATAATTAGCTAAGTGTTCACCAAAGTTTCTCATTTTTCAATAGAGAGAACAATTTTTATTTTGCGGGTTGTGCTAAGAGATAGAGAAAAAAATTGTAATAGTTTCTCTATTCAATTGATTTATGAAAAGAGGCTTGAGGGGTTTTTCCTAGTTAGGTTTCCCTAGAAGTCACTGTGTACTTGTGTTTTTCCTTGTTTCATGTGTATGCATGTTGTTCTGAATTGTCATTTCCATTCTGCAAATTAGTAGATTGGAATTTGTGTCTCTTGATTTCAGTTTGATTTATTGAGTAGTTTCAATTTTTATCAAATTTCTACATGGTATCAAAGCCCTGAAATCACATTAGAACCAATATTTCAAAAATTTCCCTTAGGAATTTCGAATTTGCAGCTTCAGTGTGACAATTTTTCTTCATATTCGAGAGAATGTCTTTCAACAGACTAAGATTGGAGTATTCCCTGGAGAGAAGCTCGAATTTCATAGCCTAGAAGGACTAAATGGAACAAGTTCTTGATGATAATGGTGTGTTAGAATATGTCAAAACTGACATTGTGAAACCCCAACAGTTTGATGCACAACAATTAGCCCAAGGAAGAAGGATGTTGCAATGCTAGGAAAATTTTTCTGGAAGGTGTGAGAGACCATGTGGTCTCAAATCTCCATGGAAATGAGACACCATTTTATATGTGGAAGACATTGACTGAGATATTAAAAAATAGTAGTGACCATAGAAAATTTTCCCTGAGAGACAAAATTAAAAACATTAGAATGCGAAAAAATGATACCATTCCACAATATCTCTTCAGATTTACTAAGTTTTGTGACGATCTTGGAGGAGTTGGGGTGAATGTTTCAAAAGATGACCTCGTGAGCCTAGATCTTCTAGGCCTTCCAAAATCCTGGCACAACTACTAGGACTCTATGAATCGAAGGGGAAAATTACCGAATTGGGAAAGGTTGTGGTATGATTGGGTTCAAGAAGAGTTCAAGAGAAATACCAGAGATGGAACATCATCCAAAGCAGAGGATGAAGAAAATTTTTCCTTGGTTGGAAAGGGGAAGAAGGGAAAAGGAAGGAAGACCCAAAGCAAAACTGAATCTAGCCAAAATAATGGCAAGCATAAAGACTTGAGGAAGATAAATGTTTCCACTACCATGAATATAGTAACTATGCAACAAAATTTCCACACAAGAAGTCTAACAGGAAGCCTTCAAGAGGAGTAGGAGGTGAAGCACTAACTTCACAATTCAAATTAGACTTCACCCTGATATCATGCATGGCCAACACTATTATGGGGAGTGTGTGGTACCTTGAATATGGTGTCTCGTTCCATATGACAGGGTGCAAGGAGTTTTTCAGTAGCCTAGAGGAGAAGGACCTCCATATGCATATAAAAATGGGGGATGATGGTAGGTACAATGCTAAAATATATGGTATTTTCACCTTTGAGAGGGAGAAATCCTATCCTCTTCACCTCAAAGATTTTATATTTGTACCTAGGCTGAAGAAGAACCTAATTTCTATAACAATATTATAGGATAGAGGTTATGATTTTATTTTCAGTAAAAGGAAAGCATTTCCGAGACACATAGCTACCAAGAAAGTGAAGCATAGTGGAGTTTGAGTGAAGAACCTATACAAAATTTAAGTTGTAGATTGCACTTAATTAAGCAGCAAGGCTGAAAAAGTGTAGAGTCGAGATGTTGGAGAACTATGGCATAGGAGATTTGGTCATATATACCATGGTGCCTTAAAAATCATGCAACAAATTACCATCGGTGTCCCTAAAGATTGACCATAAGGATATATGCAAGGGTTGAACATTGGGGAAATATGTCAAATGCACATTCCATGGTCGAGATAGCATAACATATGCAACCTTGGAGCTAGTCCGCTCTGTTGTTTGTGGACCCTTTTGTACAGCCTCCACATCAAAACATAAGTATCATGTTATTTTTATTGATGATTTCTATAGAAAATTTTGGATCTTCTTCATGCGGAATAAGGATAAAGTTTTCTCAAAATTTATTGAATTTAAATCATTGGTTGAGAAGGAGTCTAGGAAGAAGGTGATGGCTCTCATGAGTGAAAATGTAGGTGAATTTTTTACGAATGTCTTCAATGATTTATATGTTAAATAAGGTATTCAAATATAAATGATATCACCCCATAACCCACAACAAAATGGGGTAGTTGAGAGGAATAACATGAGCACAGTTGGAGTAGAAAGAGTTATGCTACATGAATAGGGGCTGCCATTGCATTTATGGGTGGAAGAATAAAACACCATAGTATAATTTTAGAACTAGAGTCCTCATAGAATTCTTGGTATGATTAAACCATAGGAAGCTTTCGCTGGGAGAAATATTGGTGTGTCATATTTCATAATTTTTGGAGCTTCAGTTTATTTTCATGTCTCCAAGGATTTGAGGAAGAAACTTGATCCTACAACAAAGTTTGAATTTTTTTTATACACTGAAACTCAACACAATTACCGAGTGTATTTTCCTTCACTAAGGATAACAGTTGTGAAGAGAGAAGTCAATTTTGATGACGAGAAGGCTATGAGATTCTATCTAGAACGAGAGTTCAGTACTCCACCAGAGTAGGAGCTTATAGTTCCAAAGGAGGAGCCTTAGGATGAGATTTAAGAAGTTGTGGAGTAGCCACAAATGGAGGAGCAGAGAGGAGGCAAAGTGGAGGCGCCCACTCAACCAAAATCTTCCAGAGAAGGGAGAAAGAGAACCAGAGAAGCTGATATATTTATACATGATGCACGAGAGCATGTGGGAGCTCCTACATCACAGTGCAGGTAGAGGAGGTCTCCTGAGAGGTACACTGGTTAAATGGCTCTCATGATATAGCCGATTGAGTCAAAGCCTTATTCATTTGAGGAAGTAGTTTATCATCCTATTTGGGTTGATTCCATGGTGGGAGAATATGAATCCATCATAAAGAACATTGTATGGGAGGTGGTGTCGAGACCAGAAGGTAAATTAGTGGTTGGTTCCAGATGGATCTACAAAGTGAAGCATGCAGATGATGGGAGCATCGAGAAGTACAAGGCCAGATTTGTGGCCAAAGGATTCTCTTAGGTAGAGGGAGTGGACTATGAGGAAAATTTTACACCAGTTGCATGATATTCCTCAATCAAATGGAAAATCCACCATATGGATGCGAATATTTCCTTTCTCAATGATGTTGTTGAGGAAGAAATTTACATACAACAGCCAGAAGGATTATGATCGACAGTCACATGTTTGCAGATTTAGGAGAGGATTATATGGTCTCAAATAGGTGCCTTGAGCATGGTGCGCTTGGATCTAAAGTTATCTTAGTGGATTGGGATTCACCAAAAAATGAAGTAGATGTGAACCTCTATCGCGTTGTGGTAGATGGTAATTTTTTTATTATTGTTTTTTATGTTGATGATTTAATATTGACAGGTGATGAGCAACTAATCTACTCTTTCAAAGAGGATATTTCAAGGGAATTTGAGCTGAAATACAAGAGCTTAATGTATTACTTTCTTGGGTTGGAAGTATGACAAGGTGATGTTGAATTTTTTGTGTCTCAGGGGAAGTATGCCTCTGAAATACTTAAGATATTTCACAAGGAGAGTTGTAAGCCTATGGACACACCTCTAGCTACAATATGGAGGAAGGAGAATTCCACTTTAGGTGAAGAGGTTGATGCTACCATTTATAGGTAGGATGTGGGGTCTTTGATTTATCTTGTGAGCACAGGACCTGACATGTGCTATGTAGTAAACTAACCTAGTTAAGCTATGGTGAGGCCTACCAAGTTGTATTGGAAGGAAAAAAAACATGTGTTATGGTACCTCAGAGGCACTGCTAAGTATGGATTATGGTATGTGAGGATAGAGGGAGTGAATCTCTAAGGATTCACCGATGCAGATTTGGAAAGGAGTCCATCAGACAAGAAAATAAATTTAGGTGCCATCTTTAGTGTTAGGTCCATAGTTATTTCCTGGTATAGCAGGAAGCATAGGTATGTGGCACTCAACTCAACAGATGATAAATACATGGAAACAATTCAAGCAAAATGTGAGGCCATATGGATGAGGGAAATACGTGTGGGTTTTTTCAGTCAGGAGATGGATCTGACAATGATATATTGTGATAATAAGAGTTGCATTAAGATCTCTGAGAATTTGGCATTTCATGACAGGTCCAAGCACACTGATATCTTGTATCATTATTTGCGAGATTGTGTGCATAGGAGAATTATGTTGCTACAATACATTCCAACTGAGGAGAAAGATGTTGAAATCTTGACAAAGGAATTGTTAAGAGGTACATTTGAATCCCATAGGTTAAATATGTGAGTGGTGAAGAATATGTTTCTTGCTAAGAGGGAGTGTTAAAAAATGTAGCAAGAAAGGCTTAATTTTACTTTAGCCTTAGTCAAATTGAGTAAATCAAATTTCCACATTAACTGGTCAACTTGGAGGCAGTTAACTAGTGTTACACGGTTCTTTTCACTCATTTAGATCAGTAAATTCAAGTTAGTTGGCTTGGAGTTCAGTCATGCATGTGTGATTGCTAAATTTTAGCAATTTAGTTGAGTTATTTTCATTTGTATTCAATTAACGGACCTCTAACTATTGATAGGGTCAGTTGAAGGTCAGTTGAGTAGTGGGAAAACATCCTAACTCAAATATATGTTAGTTATTTAGTAAATCATCCCAAAATATCTAATTCATGCATGTAATTCGAATTGCTTATCTGAAGTGGAAGAGATAAGGTTAGTGTAACATGATTTGTATACTAGTTGAGTGTACAGTTGTTGCATGCAGTAAGGAGATAAATTCCTTGGGAATTGGCAAGGAAATAGGGACTTCCCTATTGTTTAGGAGCTTGAATTTTCTCATATGTGCGCAACGAAATAGAAGGATGGAGGAGCATATGATTGGCTAAGTATTGGCCAAAGTTTCTCATTTTTCAGCAGAGAGAACAATTATTCTTTTGTGGGTTGGGCTAAGAGTTGGAGCAAGCTATTGTAATAGTTTCCATATTCAAATGATTAATGAAAAGAGGTTTGATGGGTTTTTCCCAGTTGGGTTTCCCTAGAAAACACTATGTAATTGTGGTTTTTCTTGTTGCATGTCTATGCATGTTGTTATAAATTCTGATTTTCATTCTGCAGATTAGTATAGTAGAAATTTTGTCTTCTGATTTTAGTTTGATTTCTTGAGAAGTTGCAATTTATATCAAATTTATGCAAAAATTACCCATTGTTGGGAAATTTTTGGGGCAACTAGGCAAAAAAAAACCAAAATTTTGGGTTTGAAGTAAAGTCTACTGAATCATTAAGGAAGAAGATACCCCTCTAGGAAACATATAAATATGAGAGGGATGAATTCATTTTCAATCATCAAGTGTGAATCAATTCATTTTTAGCATTAGATCTGAAGGTTTGAATACCTCTTTCTCTTTTTTCAATTTCGATGTTGAAAGATTCCACCTACTTGACATCCTTCTCTTTTTCTCTCTGGTATTAGAACATGATTTATATCCAAGGAAGTGAGTCCTTTGTGGGAAATGAATTCTATAATGATTAATTTATGTTTGGGAAACAAAGTTCTATGAGACCTTAATCCTTGATTCTGGGCACAATAGAAAGGAAATGAAGTTTTATTTTGAGATTAATCTCTTGTTATGTCATGATAAAAGGGAAATGAAGTCTTTATTGAATTAGATCCTTTGTTATGGGCATAGAAGAAGGATAGTGAAGCCAATGGCTTCTTGTTCTAGGAACAAGAGTATCATCGAGGAAGCAACAAAATCATCTATTTTCTCTTGAAGGGATTGTGCAAAATTTAGATCTCCATCACAACAATAAATCCAAGTAAAAAAAAATTTGGGAGATAGATGGGTCTGTTGAAGGTGTAAAAAATTGTAATTTTGGCACAATCTGAGATTGTAGGCTTTAAGACAGATCCTTCATGTAGTAGCAAAGCTCGAGTTTTATACCAGCGAGTATTTCAGGAAGCAGAGGAAACAAGGATCTCTGGCAGCGTGGGTTTCCTATGGAAGAATCAAAAGTTCGATTTAACTGAATTTTCCATCCTATAGCTATCCATTGTAGTAGGAGGATGGTTTAACTATGATTGTAAACTTTGGTTAAGGTTTGTTATATAATTTTTTTTTTTCTGTTTAGTGAGAATCATAATTTGTGTGAAATATGTATGAACTACTGGTTATGTGGATTGGATTGATAAGTATAGTGCGCTAATTCGGTTCATTGGGTATTTTATATTATTTATATTGATAAAGTTCACTGAAAACCTACGAAAACCACAGAAGAAAAAAAAAAAACCCTAGCAATGAATTCCTCAGTTCATGAATAGGCTAAAAGGATTACCATTTTTTAGTCTAAAGATATTTATTTTTCCCGCACAAATCCTCTGATCGAGACTTGTACCAAACTAGCTCACCATAGGACCTCATAACGGGATGAAAGGGAAACCCTTGTTCTCGCTCTTTGCTTGCATGCACCTATGAATGAAATGGAAGGGAAGGAAAGGAAAGGGAACTTGTAATAGGATGAAATGGAATCCCTTGTTCTCACTCTTCGCTTGCATAACAAAAGGAAATGGAACAACGATGGTGGGAATTGATAAGGTAAACAAAAGCCTTTTGGGCATCCCAAATTTTCTTCCCCAAATGCAACCATAGATCGATTCATAATATTTTAAAAATATATTAGCACGCATTGTAATGTAGCATATCAATTTCCAAAGTAGTTAAAGAGATATAAAGGAAATCATGGACATAACTATTTTTCAATAATGACATATAATATAAGATAAATATTTTTAAAATAGAAAATCATAATATTCTTTAAAGATAAATTTTCTCAAATATATACATATATATAAATTATGAAAATGATAAGGTTAATAGGTATTTCAAAATGTTGAATTTGGTTTGTTTTATATAAAATGAACCCCACACACATACATTCATTTTCATTAGAGAAGGCTATGCATACACATTTTAAAAATATTACCAAAATGATAGAGATTCACATGAATTTGCAAATATCAAAAATTAATTTGGTTTATGTAGTATTAATTATCAAGTATGTCAACCCACACCAAAATTTAAATTAGTATATGTGTTGGTTAACATGTACACTTGTGATAGTATCGTTTTCCAAAAATAGTGAATTTTTAAGAACGTGCGGATTATTAAATACATCCATGCATTAAAAAACTAAAAAAACATAAATAATCATCATGATATTTTTGAAAATGATGTAATGATATGGCATCCTCATACTTTTAAAAATATTAGCACGTATGTGAAGGCCCAATAAATAATTCATACACAAATACCAATTATCTTGCAAAAAACCATAAGTCGTCGCAATTGCAACCACGGGCATTGTTCACCGCAAGCCTGACATTAAACATAGTACGTCGCACATGCAAAAAATAACATATTTCTTTGCAATTGCGATTCCTTAGAAATATAAAATTTCAATTATGACCCGCCACAAATATGTTGTCTTAATTGTGAAGAACACAGACCCCAAAACTAAAAAATGACATTTTTATTGACCTGTGTGATAGTATGGGCCATGCCATCAGACTATGTCACAATTTAGTCCTATATGTAGTAGTGAAAAGTGACAAGTCAAATTCCCTCCAAGTCAATTCGGCCTTGGCCAAGAGACACGTCCATTAACCCTAGACAAACTACTATATAAAGGCAGCTCGAGCTCCTTCATTTTGAAATTTTCATTCTCACACACAAGACAACTTCTTTGCAAGTGACCGAAGGACAAGAAGGATGAAGAAGGATGAAAATACAGTCAAGTTTTCTCTCTCCTCTCTCTCTCTTAAGAAAATCACACATGTGAAGTAATCTCTCTCTCTATGGTTCACATTTTTTTTGGGACAATTGTTGTAGGGTCCGAAATTTATCGGTTACTAGGGAAACTATGGCCAAGTTGAAATGTTCGAACAACTAGCTATTACAGGAGGGTCAAAATAAAGGAAGTGCATGATTAAGAGTGAAGTGCAAGATCAAATTGGGTGACTTGACTTGGGGGAGAAGATCAGGTTTGACCATAAGTCTAGGTGTGTCTCTTATTGAACAAGAAGAATTTATCTATTGAAAAGGTTACTAGGTTTTTCCTCGTAGTGGGTTTTCCCAAGGTAAATCTTATATGTTGTAATATATACTATTCCATTGTTATTTATGATTGAATTTCTAAAGTATGGTTTCTAATTGATGTATTGGAATAATCTAAAATAAGATCTACACCAAAAGTAATTATCAGAATTTCAGAAATATTGTACTAACCCTAATTGCACTAAGACAATCAATGGTATGAGAGCCTTGATGAAAAAATAAAGGAACAATGAGATCACTTTGAAAAAACCCTAGAAATTTTTTTATTCAAGTTCTTCTTCTTTCCAAGAACAAGGTTTTTGATATTATTATAGGGAAGGTTACTAAACCAGAAGATGATGCAGGAAAATGGAAGTTCAAGGAAGATGGCATCAATTCTATGAGCATCATAGTAGACTCCATTAGGGATCATTTGGTTCCCTACATTGCAAAACATAACAACTCAAAGAATATGTACGATGCCCTAATGAATCTCTACACTATCAAGAATGTGGGCCAATCAATGATCTTGAAGAGTGAAATCCAAAATAAAAGGATGAATAACAAAGACACTGTGGCTTATTACTTTGTAAGGATTTCTCAAATAAGAGATCATATTCAAGAAATTGGAGAATCCATCCCTGATCAATAACAAGTGATTACAACACTCAATGGTCTTCCTAGATCATGGGATGCCTTTGCAATAGGTATAAGCAGTTGTAACGAAGCTCCTATATTTGAAAAAATATGGGCATCATGTGCTCAAGAAGAATAAATATTAATGACAAGAGATTGGCAAGATGAATAATTTCAAGCCCTTGCAGCTCGTTTCAAGAACAAGGGAAAGAATAAATTTGGACCTCAACATAAAAATTCAGGAAAGGGATCGTCTTCCTCTAATAAGAAGAAAGATTTTTCAAAGATATAATGTTATGGTTATCAAGAATGTGGACATTCCAAGAGAGTTTTCCCTAATATGGATAACAAGAAAAGAAAATGGAAACAACATGCTTTCGTAGCAGAAGTTGAAGAAGATGAAAAATCAAAGAAGACCAAAGGTGAAAATGATTTTTTCTACTATTTTTCTTTGACAGGTTTCTTTACAGATGAGGATGACATGTGATTGGTAGATAGTGGAGCATCAAGGAACATGACCAGAGTGCATGGGAATAACTCAAGCATGACAGAATAGAGGTTGTCTCAAAGCGTTGAATTTGGAGAAAATAACAACTATGTAGTCAAAGGAGTCTGAAAGGTGTCCACAGAGCTAGAATCTAGTAGCAATGTACATCTCGACAATGTTATCTATGTATCGGGTCTAAAATAGAATCATGTCTATGTTTCTTGTTTATAATATAAATGGGATAGAGTTTCTTTTATGGATGGAAAATTACTCATTTGGTTCAATGGCTCTAGTATATTTTATGTTAGGGTTGTTGTAATTCATGATAGAATATTGTATAGACTTATAAGTCAACTAGATCAAGCACTAGTATATGAAAAAACATATCGAAGTTAGTTATGGCAACGAACGTATGGACATCTTCATTTTAGAGAATTTCCAAAATTAAGTAAAACAGTGTCAAGGATTCATGAAATTAAAATTAAATATGATGGTGTATGAAAAGGCTATGAGCTTGGAAAGAACATCAAGAAACCATTTCCAAATAGTGACAACATATCTAAGGAAGGTTTGCAATTCATTCATTTTGATGTATGTGGTATGATGCCTATAAAATGATTTGGTGGTTCACTATACTATAAGACATTTATTAATGAATTATCTTATCTCTTGAAGACTAGGGACGAAGTATCTGACAAGTTCCAGAAATTCAAAGCTGAATTGGAAAACTTGATAGGCAGAAAGATCAAGATATTAAGATATGACAATGGAGGAGAATACATTGTAAAGGATATTATTTGTTTCTACCAAAAAGTTGGGTTAAGAGGGAGATAATTGTCCCCTATAATCCCAAAAAAATGGTGTACAAAAAAAAGGTCCATTGAAGAATATTTCAAGGACATGATGCATGACTTAGACTTGCCACTGTTCTTATGGGGTGAAGAATTACATACAACTGTATACATTCAAAATCGAAGTCCTCATAGAGTTATGGAAGATATGACTCTTGAATAATATTTCTCTAAAAAGAATCCAAAAGTCGAGCACATGAGAATATTTGGTTTTCTGTATATATTCATGTTCCTAAGGATAATGTGAACAAGCTTTATTCTTCAAGAATGAAAGGAATTTTTGTTAGATACAAAAAATCTTCGAAGGCCTACAAAATGTACATTCCAAATCAACAACTGATTGAGGTTAGCTAAGATGTCACCTTTAATGAGAAAGTGTCATATTGGAGGTATAAGGAAGTCTTCGTAGATTCCTTGGATGAAGTAAAATAGAAGGCCTAAAGGGAGGAGCGTTCAAGTTATACATAATGAACTAGAAGGATAGTTGAGCCTCAATATCCAGCATAACCAATCATAGTTTTAGAGATCAAGAAGAGACCAATATGGCTTAGATCCACATCAGAAGAGGCAGAAGGACATACAAATCCTGATGGCACATCTAGAGAGGTGAAGAAAAGAAAATGTTTCTCTAGCTATGCATCCCTCATGACAAAACTCATTTATGAAGAACCTTCCAAATATGAAGATGTAGCTAGTCAACAGTTTTGGAAGGAAGAAATGAATGAAGAGTATCAATCAATCATGAAGAATGATGTTTGGGAAATTGTACCAAGGCTTTACGAGAAGTCAATGGTGACTCCCAAGTGGATATACAAGATAAAGCATGTTGCATATGGGAGTACTGAAAAATACAAGGCATGGTTTGTGGCTAGAGGATTCTCCTAGAAAGAGGAAGAAGACTATGATGAGACTTTTTCTATAGTTTCTAGGTACACCTCCATTAGATCCATCACCTCACTTGCTGCTTCTATGGGATGGGAACTACACTAGATGGATGTAAAAACTTCTTTCTGATGAATTTGTAACTATTTTTGGTCTTCATAATGTAATTTTGGTCACTTGATGTAATTGTATTTATTATTGTAGAGTGTATTTATAAATTTTTGAGTCAAAAGAATTTTTTTTTTGAGTCAAAGTCCCATTGTGACTTTTAAAAGGTCAGTTTGAATTTTTTAAATGAAAAATTTGGCTAAAAAAAGTGACAAGTTGGCTTCCCTCCAAGTTAAGTCGACCCTCGCCAAGATACATATACATTCACCCTAAAAAAACTACTATATAAAGAGAGCTCAAGCTCCTAATTTTGAAAATTCACATTTCTGTCAAAAAACAATGGCTGGGAAAGTGAGCAAAGGACAAGAAGGACAAAGGACAAAAAAAAGGTCGGGTTTTCTTTCTCCTCTTTATTTCTAGCAACTAGCATGTGTGAAGTAATCTCTCTCTATGTGATTCACATGTTCTAGGGTAACTATTGCAGGGGGGCGAAATTTGTTGGGTTACTATGGCAACTACTAGAGGGATGAAATTTTGAGGCAATCAACTATTACAGGAGGTTCGAAATTTTGGAAGCGTAGGATCAAGATCAGTTTGGGTGATTTGACTTGGAGGATAAGACTAGGTTTGGCCATAGCTTTAGGTGTGTCTCCCATTGAAAATAATAATTTCTCTATTGAAAAAGGTTAATGGGTTTTTACCCATAGTAGGTTTTCCATGGGTAAATTTTGTCTCTATTTTATGGATTTTGATATACATTGTTATATTGTTCTTTATTGTTTAATTTATGAAGTGTAATTTCTGTATAAGATATTGGAATAAGCTAAAAAGAAGATATACATCAAAAGTAATTATTCAAATTTCAAAAATATTGTGCTAACACTAATTTCACTAGAAAATCAACATGGTATCAAAGCCTTGGTGAAGGAATAAAGGAACTTTAAGATCACTTAGACAAAAACCCTAGAAGGTATTTTCTTCAAATTCTTCTTGTAGATCGGTTTCAATGGTTACATCTATTAAATATAAAAAACAAGCTAGAGGGAGAATCAAACTTCAGAGCTTGGAAAGTTAGAATAGAAATTATTCTCGCCAAGAATAAGTTTTTGGATATTATTATAGGAAACATTATTGAACCAGAAGATGTTGCAGGAAAATAAAATTTCAAGGAATATGAAATCAATGGTAGGAGAATCATAGTAGACTCCATTAGGGATAATTTGGTTCCCCACATTGAAAAACTTGATACCTCAAAGAATATGTAATATTCCCTAATGCATTCTACATTATGAAGAATATGGGTAAATCAATGAACTTGAGAATGAGCTTTCAAGTACAAGGATGACTCACAAAGACATCATGTCTTCTTACTTAATAATAATTTCTCAAATAAGAGATCAGATTCAAGAAATTGCAGAATCCATCCCGATCAAGAACTAATGATTACAACAATCAATGGTATTCCTAGATCATGTGATGTCTTTGCAGCAGGTATAAGTAGATGGAAGGAAGCTCCTACATTTGAACAACTATGGACATCATGTTCTCAAGAAGAATTAAGATTAATGGCTAAATATTGATGAGAATAGGAATTTCAAGCTCTTGCAGCTCTTTTCAAGAACAAGGAAAAGAAGAAGTTTGGACCTCAACATAAAAAGTCAGGAAAAGGATATTATTCTTCTAAGAAGAAGAAATATTTATTAAATATACTATGTTATGGTTTTGAAGGAAATGAAAATTTGAAGATAGATTGTTCTAGTATGGATAAAAAGAAAATAAATGAGAAACAACATGCTTTCACAACAAAATTTGAGGAAGATAAAAAACCAAATAATTAAAAAGGTGAAAAGGATTTATTATACTATTTCACTTTGATAGGTTCCCTTGCAGATGATGATGACATGTGGCTGGTATATAGTGGAGCATCAAGGCACATGACCGGTGTGAAAACCACACCCAAGGTTCAAGTACAAGCCACCCTATGAAAGAATGTAATATTTTGAAATAATAGAAATAAAAAAATAAAGGGGATTGATTGATGGGACATAGATTCCAGAGCTGGGGATGGAGAAATATTGCTAGGGATATTATGGTTTCTTGTGCAAGGAAGAAACCTTAACTTTAGGACAACCATTTAAGGTTGGTTGGTGCTTGAATTAAAGGGATTGGTTCCTGAAATTAAATGTGCTAGGGAAAAGTACACATACCCATGCTTTCTTGAGAAAATACAACAAGAAAAAGAGGACATAATTTATGGAAGGCTTCAAAAACAAGGATACAATATTAATGGATGGGCAAGAAGGTTACCCAAAAATAAAAGGAGAGGAATTTGAAAAAGGGGTAGGAGGAAGACATGCAGAGGAAACAAAGAAGACGTGGATATAAAAGGAAAGAGAATTCACAGCCAGGAAGAGGATTAAAGAGAGGGAAGAAGCATGGGATTCACTCATGTTTGGAATTATACCGAGGGAGGAAGAGAAGCAGCTCAGTGGTAGTAGCTTCCAGTAAGCAGCAGTGAAGAGAAGAGAAGGGAAGGGGGTCTTTTTTCTATCCCTAGAGGTTGTGGTTGAGTGTCAGTCTTTAGAGCCCTGTAACATATTGGGTTCCTTGGAGGTTGTGGGTTGAGATATGATTCTTGGAACCTTATAACATCTTGGGTCCATGGAGGCTGTGTGTTGAGAAAAGAGATCTTTGGAGCCTTGTAACAACTTGAGTCCCTGGAGGTTGTGGGTGGAATAAAATTTATCGAGCCCTGTAACAAATTTGCAATCCCTGGAGGCTGTGGGTTGAGCTAGCTACTCTTGAGCCATGTAATAGCTTGGGAGGGAACCAACCTGAAGCAGATACATAGAAAATATCGATTCACAGTTACTGGTTACTTCCATGACTGGTACAATGGTTTTTGGACTCCCTAGGAGGGTTGATATATTGTATATGCATGAGGGGGTGAGATTGGGCACCTATGAACTCCCCACGCCAGAAAGAAAGAAATGAAAAATTGTGGGGATTGAAGCAGGAGTTCCTCTGGAGTCCCTAGCATGATTGATATCTTGAAATGCGATCCCACCAGTAGAAACTCCCCCCACACTATGGAATCTAGCTCAAGGGTGAAAACTGTAAGAAGTAGTGGCTGTAGTTATCTATGGTTGGGTGGAGAGTCATAGTCCTAGACTCAGTTTACACTGCAAGAAAAAATATAAGTATTGTATGATTACTGTTTCAATTTATTATTTATGTTTCACTATCATTTGTAATAGATATGGATAAACAAGGACTGTCGTATGTGTTGTTGCATATATACCTATGATACATTGTGAAGGGAATTTCCATGATTTGTATCTTGATTATGGCTATGAATATGAATGGGTACTTATGTGCAATTCTTGCATGTGAAGGTAAATAAGTTAACATCCTAACAATGATTATCACAAAAATTTTAAAATTCACAGTGGAGAAGAGTCCTATATCAGTGTTGCCTAAGTTATAGTGTAGAGGCAGACTTTCAACCTGACTAAAATTCTTAACTATTTCATAAATAATGCAATAACTGAGGTTAAAAAGAGAAAATATTTATTTCTGTTAAAAAACATGAAAAATTAGAAGAAGTGGGTTCTGAGACCCTTTATATTAATGTAAAATTTATAAGAAATACACTTTGTTGGCCAGAGTCGGTTGATGTTTACATTAGGGTATTCACTTACAAATTTTCATGCCGACATGCGAGAAATATGTAGAAGATCAAGGGAGTATCCCATGGAATGGTTATTCCCTGTTGTCATACTTCCATAGGATTTATCCTTTCTTGTGCATAATCCTCCATTCCCTCCATAGGTAATTTGGCGATGATGGCCATGAGCCCCTACCAATAACCAAATTCTCTAACTACCCATGAGAACTATCGAGGAGTTGTTGAAATATTTCATGAGGATTCTAGAATAGTTGGCCTGTAGCAGGAGATGTGGAAGATCCCTGGAAGCTTGTTACAAGATTTTGATAGATGAGTAGTACAGAAGCGCCTACGTTGTCGTGCGAGGAATTCCCTACCTGAAGGTAGGGAAGGCCCATGGGGTAGGAACCCCTCAAAGTATCTATCACCCAATATTAGAAGTGGTAACATCATGGAACATCTTAGAATGAATTAGACAAAGTGGTGAAGTCTTGATGTAGATCAAGAAGCTGAAATAATACCTAATACCATGTCGCAATCAAGAGGATTAGCTTGAGGAAGTTCGCACGGTCGTAGATATAATCTCCGAGGAGAGAACAAAATCCTCCACTGAAGGCTTTGCATGGTGCAGATCCAAAGACCTGTGACCAAGCCACTACTAAATGATAAGTAAGGGCGCTCAATGTGGATTAAAGATGTGAAACCCCAGATTTAAAGAAAGGAATGGATAAGGGTTATCCTTTTTTAGTCGGAACCGCAGGCGGGAAATCTCCCGATTGGACCGAAAATATTATCCTCTTATGCAATTAGATGACTGACGTGGATTATCCGCGGGGCCCACACACCCAGGCGAATATCCTAGAGGGTGGAGGATCAATTAATGTTGGATGATAACATGACAAAAACAATGTTGACCCCTATTTTTTCAGAGGTCGAGAAGTCATTCCATATGCGCAGTGGAAGGAGGTGCAGGTGACATATCAAACTGATTGGGTTAAAGGTCATGAGTTGGGAATTTAGAGGGAGGGTGAGTGATTAGCTTTGGAATGAGCCGACACTGACTAGGTCAGAGTTCAAGAGGTTAGGAGGTTGGACCATATGAGGGTGATCTAGTGTACAGTCACCATTCCAACCCCAACTAGGACAAGAGGTTTGGAAGTTGGTGGTCGGGTGTAAGTTAGCACTGGAAGGTAAGGAAACATTTCAACCTGACCATCCGCTCACCTATTGTGGTAAAAGGCCATGACGAGCCACCATGTGGAAGCCTGTGATTGGTGATCGCCATGCCTAATGTGAGTAAATAGAAAAAAAAGAGAAAAAAAAGAGAGCTTAGGGTGCGACCCTCTCCACGATAGCTATAATGGGGACCATATTCACTAGTAACATCTCTCCTTCTTGGGTATGTTATAGAGTGGTATCAGAGCTATCCATATTCAAAGCTAGACTGATGGGCTTCGAAAAATGCATGTAAAAAAAAACATTTTTTTTACTAAGTAACTATCTAATGTTAAAAATTGAATAAACCTATTGATCTCCTGTTATTTGAGTAATATGGCATTAATGAAACTTTTCTAAGGATAAGTTCATGGTCATGTTGTTTAATCAGTAATAGGTCTTGTATATGTTGTTTACCATGATAAAATGATTGATGCATATGAATTATAAATGTGTTGGCTTGATAACATGATTGTTTTGTCGCAACAAAAGGCTCCATGGTAAATCATGACCCTGAGATTGTATTATATATTTTTGAATTGTCTAAAAATGGGTTTGAAACAAATGTTGGGTGTGGATCCTGATTATATTCTTTATTTAGATGTATCACAAAGTTTGACCCCTGTTCTTAACGGGGCAACAATGCTACCCGTCATTGAACGCTGCCTGGGGGGTCTAGGGGGGCTGACTGTGACTTTATGGAGCCCCACCCTGGTGCGGGGTTTCAGGGCAGCGCCTCTAAAGCTAAAAACATATGTAAAATTTCCTTGTAAAAGTTTTGTAATTTCTAGTGAAACTGGGTAGTTCATTAGGTAGATGATTAGATGGTAGAAGTTATGTTTAATTTAGGGTTTTTTCCCTAGAAGGAAACCCCTCTTTTTGTATGAGGGAATTTGTATTGTGGCTATGTATTGTATGAGTATTATGAGCAAGAAACCGAAAGTGATACTGTGATAGAGAACATAGGATATTACAATGGGTTTGTTGTAGGTTGTGTCTCTTCTAAGGAAGGACTGGCTGTTCGGGGTGGACGTAGCCCAAATTGGTGAACCACGTATATTTGTGTCTCTCTTATTTTATATGTTTCATGTGTTTGTGTTTTCGTATATTTTATGTGTTTCATTACTCTGTAATATATAATTTTCTAACAACAAAAAAAATATTACAAAAAATAATTCATGGTGATGAGGACTAGAATGGTTGAATACAATTCTGATCAATCGCAACATGGAAGTGAAGGGGCCAGAACTAATTAGGAAGGGAGATCAGTCGGCCAAGGGGGACAGAGTCATTCCCCAAGCTGTATGGACACCCTAAGAAGGCTAAGGGGTAAAGTGAGAAACTTTAAGTCCAATAATGAGAGGTTGGTAACGGCTTAGGAAAGGAAAGAAAAAATCAATGCAGTCATCCTATAAAGTCTCTCGGATTAGAAGATCCAAAGGAAATATAAGAAAAGGGCGAGTCAAAGAGACCAAAAAATACCTCAAGTACCAGAATAAAACACCAAAGGAGCAGATGAGGGTAGGTCCAGGAAAAGGCACCAGCAAGGGAGTGAAGACACTATGCCAGAAGGAGACAGTTTAGGCACTCCAAAAGGAGGGACTAGCATGCAGGTGCAGTATTCCAGAAGACCATCTAAAGTGTTTTCCGAGAGGCATCACCATTCTTGACATCATCATCATTCAATAAGAAAGGAGAGGGAACGAGAACATATACTTGAAGATTTTAAGAAGGAAAATCCACGTTCATTTGATGGGGATATGAAGAAGGCAGATGGTGTTGAATTACGGTTGTTGGGGATGAAGAATTGTTTTGGAATACATGACTATTTTGAGAATATGAAAGATATTATTTTCACGTAAAACTTGAGAGGGAAAGCCGATATATGGTGGGAATACCTTAAGAATGTTAGAACCATTACCAAGAATGAGATGACACGGGGAGAGTTCGAAAAAATCTTCATATAGAAATAAATGTCTGAGGGGTATTATGATAGCAAAGAAAAATAGTTTTATGAACTCAAAATGGGCCAGTTAACCAATGATGATTATGTCACTAAATTTTTGGAACTGTTGAGGTATGTACCATATCTCAAGGATGAGAAAGCTAATATTCATAGGTTTATCAGTGGGCTTCCTAGGAATTTAGAGATAAAATTGAATTATTGGAACCTCAAACCCTAAAGGATGCCATCAAGAAATTGTGACACTGTTATGAAAAAGAAAAACACAAACCTGAGATTAGGAGAAATTAGGAGGCCAAGAGAATTGTTGGATGTAATATTATTGGGCCAAGAAAAACCCTGACTAGAGGGAAGTAAGGCACCCAACTTAGATTTGACAATTTCAGAAGAAGCCAAATATTATTAACAAAAAAAATGTGTAGCCATCAGTAACAACACAACCCGAGTTTGAAGGCCGAGAACCATTCAAGTGTTAGACCTGTGGTGGGGACCACAGGAGAAGAGACATCCCACATCAGTAGAATGTTGGACCAAATATTTACAACACTCGAGAGGCAATCATAGTGGGAAAAGTTTCCTGAAGAATGCCTAGATTTTATGCAGTAGTGGATAATTTCCAAGTGGATCACCATGCATCCATCATTTAGATGGAAGGTAAGATACAACAAAAATTAATTTCCATTTTGATTGATCCAGGTTCCAATTATAGTTATATCAGCCTAGATATAATGGAGAAGTGTGTATTGAGCAAGGATTTGGATCAGAACCTTGGTTGGTTCAATTAGAAATAGGCACAAGAAGAAGAATCAACCATTGGGTAAAATAGTGCACATTTGAGATTAGTGGCATGGACAAGGTATCCCACTTGAATGTATTAACATTGGGAGTGACCTATTATTGGGCATGGACTTTTTGTGCCTATATCTGAGACCAAATTAGATTGCTATGAGAAATACATAGAATGCCTTGATGAATAAGGAATAAAATGAGTGTTTCAAGGCAAAAGGAAAATTATATCAGTGAGGATGATCATTTCTATGCAAGCCAAGTGCAACAAAAAAATAAGATTCACATTGTTTATAGTACAAGTTTTCCAGAGTGAGGATGTTGGTATGAGATCAAATGAAAAGGAGGCTGAGTTACTTCAAGAGTACCCTCTTTTTCAAAAGTATAATTTTTTTTTTCCAGTGGAGGTTCTTGGATTACCTCCCCACAGGGAGATAGATTTCTATATTTAACTGGTACCAGGAGCAACACCAACATCCAAGGCTCCATATAGAATGATCACACCTAAATTGGTTTAGCTCAAATTATAGCTGAAGGAGATACTCAACTAGGGTTATATAGGGCCAATCATGTCTCCTTGAAAAGCACCAGTATTATTTGTAATTAAAAAAGACAGAACCATGTGATTATGCGTTGATTATAGGCAGCTAAATAAAGTGAACATTAAGAATAGGTACCCATTTCCAAGGATTGATGATCTCTTTGACTAGTTAAGAGGAGCAACAATTTTCTCCAAAATTGGCTTAAGGATAGGTTACCATTAAGTGAGAATTAAGGAGGAAGATATCCATAAAACTGCCTTTAGAACAAGGTATGAGCACTATGAATTTGTAGTGGTACCCTTTGGACTCACTAATGCCCCGACCACATTCATGATCCCGATGAATGGAGTATTGAGTCCATACTTGGATAAGTTTATCATAGTAGTTTTTGATGATATTTTAATATATTAAAAAGCAGAAGAATAACATGAAAATAATTTGGTTGTGGTGTTACAACTATTGAGAGAATGTCAACTCTATGCAAAGTTGATTAAGTGTGATTTCTTCTAGCCACAAATACACTACTTAGGTCACATTATCTCTAAGGAAGGCATATCAATTGACCAGGAAAAGATCAAATCTATAAGGGAGTGGCCAACTCCAAAGAACATGGATGAGATTAGATCATTCATGGGATTAGCGATATACTATAGAAGAAATATTTAGAATTTCTCCAAAATAAGTCCTCCCATTACAACTTTATAGAAGAAAGGGAGAATATTTGAATGGACTGCACAATTTATAGAGAGCTTTGCATAGTTAAAGAAATTTCTCACGAATGCACCAGTACTAAGAATCACATATCCGAATAATTATTTCATGGTGTGTACATATGCATGCAGAGAGGGACTCGATGGAGTCTTAATGTAGGAAGGGAAAGTAGTGTGCTATGAATACTCAGTTGAATAAACACGAGGAAAATTATGTGACACTTGATTTATAATTTGTATCTATAGTGCATGCTTTGAAAATTTGGAGGCATTACCTCCTTGGCAGGAAATTCATGTGCATGTCAGACCATAGTGGACTCAAGCATTTGTTTGGACTTCTGAAGTTGAATGCCAGGAAACGAAGATGGTTGGATATTCTCAACGAGTTTTATTTCAAGATTAAGCACATAAAAGGAAAATAAAAAAAGGTTGTTGATGCTTTGAGTAGGATAATTCAAGTAAATAATTTGTCAACATTAAAGTGGGTATGCAAAAAATCTAGAGAAAAGAATCAAAATAATTGGACAACTGGATGAAAAGCACCAATATATGAAATAAAATTTTCAGCAAGGAGGTGAGGATGGAGGATCTCATATCACTGGGGATGGCTTAATCATATTTAAAGGAAAAATTTATTTTCCTAACAACGATGAATTAAAAAGGCTAATAATGAAGGAATTTCATGTTAAGACTTAATCGGTCTACCCAGGTATCAAAAGACCCTCACAACCATCAAAAGTTATTATTACTGGCCAAATCTGAAGAAATACGTGGCAAACTTCATAGCAAGGTGCATGTAATTCCAACAGGTAAAGGATGAATGTAAACACCCAGTGGGATTGTTGCAACCTATCCCTATTCTAGAATGGAAGTGGGAGGTAGTCTCTATGGATTTCATCACAGGATTTCCAAAAAAAAATAAGAAGCACAATGCAATCATGGTGGTGGTGGAAAAAGTCAGCAAGGTATTTATTTTTATAGCAGTCATATACACCAATTATGCTAGTGGTATAGCACAAATATTCATAAGAGAGATTGTGAGGCTACATGACATCCCTAGGAATATTGTGTCAGATAGAGATGATAAATTTACTTCCAAGTTTTGGAAGGAATTGTTCGCGGAATTGGGAACATAATTGGAATTTAGTACTGCCTATCATCCACATACATATGGGAAAATAAAGAGGTTTAATCAGGTCCTCAAGGACATGTTAAGGATGTATGTTGTGCACACAGGGGCTTCACTCAATGAACCTATAGTATATCACCTGCGATCATATCATATTAAACAATACCCTTACTTTGAGTACATATCGGAAAATGCCTCTAAAAATAACATTATTTAACCCCATGCCAATATAAAACAAATACACCTTCCACTTATGGAGTTTGCATACAATAATGGGCACTAAGAATCCATAAGGATGATCCGCTTTGAAGCATTGTATGGAACGAAATGTCATACTCCTATTAGATAGAGTGACCCAATTGATGGAACGCATGTAGGATCTGTTATGCTTAGGGACATGTAAGGGAAAGTTCAGGTCATAAAGCAAAATCTAAAAGTGGCACAAAATATACAGAAAATATTTGCAGATAAGCATAAGGTGCACAAGGAGTTCCAAGTGGGGGAACATGTCTACATCAAAATTAAACCCAAGAAAAGTTCCCTAAAAATGGGGACATGTGCCATGGTACTGTGGACCTTTTGAAATTCTTGAGAGGGTTGGACCAGTGGCATATATAATAGCTTTAGCTCTATTTCCATGAGCCCTATAGATCCATTCCTCACCCTGGAAGCTCAGCCAGGGGGGAAGAGTGTTGCTTAGTGTTCTTGATAAGCTAGGACCCTTATTTGAAAGGGTTGTCTCAACCAGTCCAAGCTGCTCCCAGAAGACCAAGAACTTCCCTTTCAGCAAAGGATTGGTGAGGATGTTAGCTATATGCTCATCTATTTAAATGGGAAGAAGTATCATGAATCCTCTATGCACCATATCTCTAATAAAATTATAGTTGATCTCTATGTGCTTATACTTGTCGTGGAAAAAAAGATTCTCTGACAAATGAATTCCACTCTTATCGTCGCAATAGATAATTTTGTTTCTAGAACTTGCTCAGATAGCTCTCCAAGGAACTTCCTCGACAAAAATTCTTCACAAATGGAAAGGCTAGCTGCAATATACTCGGCCTCAATAGTGCTAAGGGCTATGAATTTATGCTTCCTTCTCATCCATGATATCATGGCAGATCCCAGACTAAAACAAGATTAGGAAGTACTCTTCCTTTTGAAAACATTTCCAGGCCATTCTGCATCTACATATCCATGTAGTCTAACATCTTTAGCAACATATCTCATTACGAGGTTAATAGTCCCATGTAGATATCTCAATATATGTCTGGCAACGACCCAATGTACATGGTGAGGCCGAGTAATAAACTATATCAAGGTGTTAATTTAAAAACATATGTCAGGTTAAGTATTTACAAGAAACGTCAGAGAACCAACCAATTTTCTATACTCAGAAGGTTTTTCTAGGTTTGATCCAACAACTTCTCCACACAGCTTCTTGAAATTCATCTCCATGAGTGTAGGCAAGGAATTGCACACAACCATGCCAAATATCTCTAGAAGTTTCACAACATATTTTCCTTGTGAAAGGAAAATCTCTCCCAGATTTTTCCATACTTATAGTACTAGGAAATAGTGCAACAATCCAAGGTCTTTCATCTTGAACTCAAAAGCCAACTTCCTCTTATATTATAGAATGAGAGGTTCTGCACCTGTCGTGAATAAGTCATCAACATATACTACCAAAATGAGAGGCATACCTTGGATTGTTTTGAAGTACAAGTTTGGATCAACATTGCTTCTTATGAATCCTAGCTTTATTAAGTAATTTTAGATATGATCATACCAAGCATGGTGGCCTTGTATCAAGCCATAGAGAGCTTTCTTAAATCGACATACATGGGCCTTCCTGTCATGAACTTAAAAACCTAGAGGTTGTTTAACATACAATTATTCTTGTAGAAAACCATGTAAGAAAGCAGTCTTCACATCCATTTGACAGAGAGTCCATCCCTAACTTGCAGCAAGGGCTACTATCAAACGAATGTTTGTATATCGGGTCATCAGAGAAAAAATGTCTTTGTAATGTTCTCCTTATTTTTGATAGAATCAACGAGCTACGAACCTTGCCTTGTATCGTTTGATGCTTCCATTAGCCCCATGCTTGATCTTATAGAGTCATTTGGAGGCTACCACAAATCTTCCCTTTGGTCTTGGCACAATATCCCATACAAAATTTTTCATAATAGATTCATATTCTTCAACCATTGAATCCTTCTAGACATGTTCCTAGATGAATTATTCAAAGGTACTTGGTTCAGATTGAATCATATTTCTTATAGCTACAACATATTCTTGGTACCTGCATGGAATATTTCTTTCCCTAAAATTTCACGAGAAACATCATGTTTCTCGTAATCTTGTAGTGTTTCTTTGAAACAAAGTGGTCTTTTCTTGGTAGGAGTATCACTTGGTGGAGGATCCAAGGGGTCCATAGGCTCCATGGGATCATTAAAAATTTCCTTTTTGGATTCAAGCATAGAAGGACCCTCTAGAATATCCATATCATCAATCCTGTATTTAGGAGGAGGAGGAGGAGGAAGGTCCCTTTATTTTCTAAGGGAAAAATTTTCATTGAATGTTACATCCCTGCTAACATCAACCTTCCTTTGACTAGAAATATATATACTAAATTCTTTAGAATATTCACTATATCAAACAAATGTACCTTTCCTTCCTTTAGCTTCTAGCTTGTTTCTTTTTTCCTTCGACACATGGAAGTATATAGGGAAGCCAAAAACACAAAGATGACCAATATCGGTCTTGAAACCTATGAATACTTCCTCAGGAGTATTTTTATCAAAATTTTGATGAGGAAACCTATTTTGAACATATACCATTGTGTTTGTTGCTTCATCCCAAAGTAACTTTGGAAAATTTTGATCATGGAGCATGGCTCGGGTAGTTTCTACAATGGACCTGTTCTTCTTTTAGCCACTCCATTTTGTTCTGTATGGAACAATGGTTTCCTTCTTAATTCATTCCTTCTTGCAAAACTATATAAATTCATTTGAGATGTATTCCCCTATTTTTTCGAACTTGAAGATATTTATTTTATTCCTTGTATTATTTTCAACCATGGCCTTGAACTCCTTGAATATTTTGAGTTCCTCATCCTTGTGCTTCAAATAGTATATCCATGTATTCCTTGAGAAATCGTCGATGAAGGTGATGTAATAAAGATGACCCCCAAGTGAATGCATGGGCATTGCACCATATATATCAGAATGAATGAGATGAAGGATGTATTTCGTCTTGTTTTTGCTAGAGGGGAATGGTCCCCTTGTCTTCGTTCCGCTAACACACCCATACCATAATCCATCATGTTGAGCCTGAACATCAGGGATCCTAGAGACCAAATTCTTCAATTTTGGAAGAGAATCATAATGTAGATGGGCCAACCTTTGGTGCCACAACTTGCTTTAATGATTTTTATTATGGACCACAACTAGAAGGGGTCTTCCAGTGACTATAAAGTATGTCAAACCTAGATCCTAATGTGAAGGCATTTCTCATAAAGGGTTCAACAGGCCAAGTGAGTAATTTTCCCATGATGAATGAAACTCTCATTCATTTATCCTCCAAGGAAGACATAGATACCAATTATTATTCAATCCTGAAATATACATCACCTCATGAATCAAAACAAATTCCTCAGAGTCCAAATGAAATTTAACGAAACCAAATCCCTTTACAAGATGAGTGGTATTTTCACCAAGAATAATGTTCAAATTGGTATCCTTCTCTACCAAATTAGAGAGAACCTCCTTATATCTGGAGAAGTGATGAGGGGCCCCACTCTCAACCATCCAACTATCCCAAGAATCCAGAGGAGATGAACTAGACAATGTGGAAATAAGAATGTATTCAGACTGTTTAGTAGCATTAAATTCATACCTGGAGTGCCTTGATCGCTTTTGGGGACGATACCTATCTTCACAATCATCAGGTTAGTATCTTATTATTTCATTAATTCTTCTATTGTATCTTCTTTCATATGACCTGTTTCTTTTGAAGCCACAATTATTTTTGTAGGACCTTGAAGAATTTCTTCTTGGTGCATCTCTATTTTCGAGACAATCTTGAATATAGTGACCCTTTCAATGACAATTGTAGCACTCAACGTCTCTATCTCTCCTTATTGAATCCTTAGAATCTTGATTGGATTGAGGATATTTTCTTGATTTAGATGGATTTCCCTTTCCTTTCTTTTCATTATTTTCCTTTCCTTGAGCAATGAAGGAAGTGGGTTCTCCTTCATTTGGTAATTGAATTTTTCCTCTAGATCATATTATCCTTGATTCTTCTTGAGTAAGCTTTCCAACAAGCTCATCAAATGATGAGAACCTATTTTTGTTACTTATAGTAGTAATGAAGGTTTCCCAAATGGGAGGGAGGCCTCTAAGAGTTACAATTGCCAATTCCCTTACAGGTGTGATTTCCCCAATTCATTGCAATTGATTGCGAAGGTGAGATATCATCACAATATATGATTGCTCAATTTCTTATTTGTTCATATTCACGTCTTTGAGTTGATCTTTCATAGAGATGACTTCATTCATATTTTTGACTTCATACATGCCAACTATCTTATCGTACATGTCCTTATACTTTCTAAAATTTCAAACATACGTAAGTAAATTATATTGTAAACCATAAACCATAATTTGTTTTTATTTTAACTCACCTTTCTTGTGCTTGTTTTTGAGAGTCACATAAGCATTCTCCAGAGGCTTAGGTACTCTTCCTTGAATGAATTCCAAATCACCATTCATTTTAGCTATGATCTCCACCCCGACTTTCCATGTAGCAAAGTTAGATGAGTCACCCAACTTCTCATGCTCCTTGAAGAAAGAGGAAGACATTTTAACCCAAATATTTTCCCCTTTTTTGATCAACTTCTAGAAAAAGGATGATCTTTCTCTATGTCTCTTGGGCTTGTCTTCACCTCACCTCTTATACCATGCTAATTTTTCATCAATTGGTTCTATGTTGAAAATACCACTTTAGCAATATCCAAGAGCATCCAATTTAACAATTTTACATCTTCAATTATCCAATGATAATAGAGCAATAATAGAGAGAAAAATTTAAAAAATGCACAATACAATATAACCAAGACACAAGACACACAAATTTTTGTCAATGACCAATGCAAAACCCACTATGGGGAAAACCCTTGCTAATCTTCTTCTATGAGTTGTATTCAAATGTTCAACAGATAAAGAGTACATCATCCAATATACAATCTCAGTATCCAATATCCAATCCACTATCCAAAATAGAGACAAGAGAGAGAGATTCAACAAGAGTCAACTCAAGTGCAAATTTTTCCCTGTCAACAACAAAAGTATGTGCCCTAACCAGTCAAATTTCCACGGTCAAAACAAATGTTTAACATCTCGGTCAAAGGAAGTAAAATCTGGCCTTAAATGAGGGTAAATGTTAGCCTAGAAACAACCCTAAAAACCTTAGTCAAACTCGGTCAATTGAGATATAAATTTTGTTGTTACAGTCTGCAATTTTTTGCGGTCGGACTGGAAATTCAATCCTAGTCAAAATACTCAGAATTCCTCGTTTTGTGTGTCCTCCAATGTGGCCTAGAAAAATAAAACTTTTCCACCAAAAAACGTAGTCAAAGGAGTTCATTTTAACCAAAGTAAACATTGGTCAATGCCTTGCAATAGTCCTGCAACTTGGCCTAATCAGAATCTGCCACCTGTCCTTCGCAAGTGAGAGAAACCTTCCACTTTTGAGATATACGAACCAATAGTAATAGGAGAGAGATGAAATGCCAAATGAGGTTCGATGTCTCTTGTATTTATATGAATCCATGTGGGTTAAAAGACATGTATTTTGGGATTCCTAAGCCTACATGATGTTGTAGCCAGCTTTGATAATTTGCACATGAGTGGATTTGATTCAAAAACACACTTCGCCTTGTCCAATTTGAGTGATCTTTAGGTCGATTTTGTCCCTCTCGAAAAGAGGAGTTCAATGAAATAATTATCTCTAGGAATTGAGTTGTCCAAAGTGGAATTTAAACCTAGTTTCATAATTTAATAGAATGATGTTTGGGTAGTCGTGCAAGGCCTAAAGGGAAGTAAATGGTTACTACCAAGTGGAATATACAAGATTAAGCATGTTGTAGATGGGAGTTTTGACAAAAATAAGGCACAATTCATGGCTATAGGATTATCCTAGAAAAGAGGGACAAGACTATGATGGGACTTTTTCTCCAGTTTCTAGGTACACCTCCATTAGATCGATCATCTCACTTACTGATTCTATGGGATGGGAATTGCACCAGATGGATGTAAATAATAGTTTCCTCAATCACATGATTGAGGAAGAGGTGTACATAGAGAAACCTCAAGGATTTGAGGTATATGGAAAGGAGTCTCATGTTTTCAGGTTGAAAAGGGACTTGTATGAACTCAATTAGACTCCAATAGATTGGTATGCTCGTATCGACAACTATCTGATGGCACTGGGATTTACAAAAAGTGAAATCGATCCAAATGTTTACTTTAAGGTTGTGAAGAATGAACTTGTGATATTATTATTACATGTTATTGACTTCTTTCTAACAGGTTCCATGCCTCTTATCATTAAATGCAAGAATCAACTGGCTTCTGAGTTGGATATGAATGATCTTGGGTTGATGCAGCATTACTTGGGATTATAAGTATGGTAGAAATCTAGTGAAGTATTCCTTGGTCATGGAAAGTATGTGTTAGAGTTCGTTCATAGATTAGGTATGATGGATTACAAATCCATGGTGAATAACTTGAAGAAGCTAAGAGGCTCCAACCTGATATTGGTAGATCCATCTATGTACATGCATTTTATTGGTATGTTGACGTCTTTGGTTAAAACCAGGTCAAACAAATGCTTTTTTGTGAACACCTTGAGCCAATTCTACGTAGAACCAAGACATGAGAATTGGATTGTAGCAATGCACATATTAAGATATTTGTGTGGTACAGTGAACTATGGCTTGATGTATGTTAAAAAAAAGGATGTGTAACTTCAAGGATATATAGATGATGTTTGGGCAGGAAGTGTGGAAGATAGGAAGAGTACCTTGGGAGTATGATTTAGTTTGGGATATGCTATGATGTCATGGATGAGTAGGAAGACTAGGTTGATTAAACTCAACACTACTAAATCAGAGCACAACATAACCAATGAGGCTTGTATCGAAGCAAGATCGCTCTAGAAGTTGTTTGCATGATTGTTCAGCCAAGAGTTGAAACCAATGGTGGTACACTACAATAACCAAAGTTGTGTGAAGCTTTTAGAGAATCATGTGTTCCATGACATGTCAAATAAATTGAGATCAAGTATCAATACATCTGTGACATGGTGCATAGGAGTGAAATAAGGCTCAAGTACATATCCATTGATGAGTAGACAATTGATGTTCTGACAAAGTCATTGCTGAGGTACAAGTTCATGTATTTCAAAGACAATTTGGGGCTCGTGGAGATCACCCCTCTCATTCAGAGGGAGTGTTGATTCATATGAAACATGGATGGAAATTATCTAAAAAGGGAGAATGGGTCCAAGAGACCTAAAGGGTTCAAAAATTAGGGTTGAGTGAGTGTACCTTAGAGGAGGACCCTAATCACACACTAGAAATGGTGGATTGAGGTCTTGGACCGTGATCACACACCAGGCATGGTGGATTGAATTCCTTGCACATCTATACCTTGATCACACACCATAAGGGTGGAGTGAGGTCCTAGACCCTTATCACACACTGGATAGGGTGGAGTGAGGTCATGTTCATCATCTAGACCTAATCACCAACCAGGAAGGGGTTAAGTGAGGTCTTGGCTCAAATTGTTCACCAATAAGTGCTTTCTAGTTGAGAGTATCAACATTTTGGCCGATGTAGTTACCATGGGATATGAGGATTGATCACTTTGGAGAAGTGAGTCCTGATATGTTTATGAAATTTCCATGAGTTTGGTATTTCCCTGGATATGGACACTAGTGGGTAGATAGATGATGATGATGGTAATAATGGATAACCTTTTTATTTATATAAATTTGTACAATTTGAGAACATCTATGAAAGAAATTATGAATATCTCCCTAATTAAGAGGGAGTATTGAATTTGTAACTATGGTAAGTATTAATAATGTAATTTTAGTTACTTGATGTAATTTTATTTATCATTGGAAAGCATATTTATAAATGCTTGAGTCAAAAGAAAAAATATTTTGACTCAAAGTCCCATTGCGACTTTTAAAAGATGTAAATTTGAATTTTTGAAGTGAAAAATTTGGCTCCAAAAAGTGACAAGTCAAATTCCCTCCAATTCAAGTTTCCCTTGGCCAAGAGACACATCCATTCACCCTAAATAAACTACTATATAAAGGTATATTGAGCTCCTCATTTGGGAAATTTTCATTTCTCTCACAAAATAGTTTCTATCCAAGTGAGCAAAGGAAAAGAAGAATGAAGATGGACGAAAAATAAGGTTAAATTTTATCTCTCCTATTTCTCTCTAGAAACTCACACATGTGAAGTAATATATCTCTCTATGATTCACATGTTTTGGGGAAACTACTGCAAGGGGCTACAATTTTATGGGTTACTGGGGAAATTGCTGCATTGCTAAAATCCTGAGGTAAAGGGCTATTATAAGAGGGCCGAAATTCTGGAAGTGTGGGATCAAAAGAAAAGTGCATGATCAGTTTGGTTGAATTGAATTGGAGGAGAATACCAGGTTTTACCATAGGTATATGTGTCTCTCTCATTGAATAAAAATAATTTCTTATTGAAAATGGTTGTTAGGTCTTTCCCTGTGGTGGTTTTTCCTCGGGTAAATCGTATCTCTCTTTTGTGGATAGTGATATATACTACTCTATTGTTATTTATTGTTGAATTTATGAAGTATAATTGTTGAATAATATATTGGAATAAGTTAAAATAATAACTACATAAAAATTAATTATCATAATTTCAGAAATATTGTGCTAACTCTAATTGCACTAGAAAATGAACACTTTCCTCAATGGCATGATTGGGGAATAGGTCTACATAGAGAAACCTCAAGGATTTGAGTTAAATGAAAATGAGTCTCTTGTTTTTAGGTTGAAAAAGGCATTGTATGGACTCAAGAAAGCTCCAAGAGCTTGGTATGCTCGTATTGACAACTATTTGATGAGACTGGGATTTACCAAGAGTGAAGTCGATCCAAACCTTTACTTTAAGGTTGTGAAGAATACACATTTTATCATATTATTATGTGTTGATGGCTTGTTTATGACAGTTTCCAAGCCTCTTATCATTCATTGCAAGAAGAAGTTGGATTTTGAGTTCGATATGAAGGACCTTGGGTTGATGCACTATCACATGGGATTAGAAGTATGGAAGAAACCTGGTGAAGTGTTCCTTGGTCAAGGAAATTACGTGTTAAAGATCCTTCATAGATTCAGTATAATGGATTGAACATCCATGGTGGCTCCCATGATGACTAACTTGGAGAAGTTAAGAGTCCTTGACTCCATAATGACAGATCCATTTATGTATCGGTGGTTGATCGGTAGATTTATGTATTTAGTTAACACTAGGACAAATATTTGTTTTCTTTTGAACACCTTTAGCCATTTTTGGGTAGAACTACACATGAGCATTGGATTTCAGCAAAGCACATCTTGAGATATTTGATTGGTACAATAAACTATGGTTTGAGGTATGTTGAAAAGAAGTATGTACAAATTCAAAGATATACAACCGTTGATTGCGAAGAAGTGCTAAAGATAGGAAGAATACCTCAGGAGTATGCTTCAATTTGGGATATGCTATGACATCATGGATGAGTTGGAATCATAGGTAAATTTCACTCAGTGCTACTGAAGCATATTACATCACAACCAATGATGATTTTACCGAATCAATATGACTCCAGAAATTATTTGCAATATTTTTCGGCCAAGAGATGGAATCGACAGTGATACACTGCTATAATCAAATTTGTGTGAAATTTTTAGAGGGTAATGTGTTAAATAATGGGTAAAAACATATTGAGATAAAGTACCAGTACATCTGTGATGTGGTGTAGAGGAGAAAAATTAGGCTTGAATACATCTTCGTCGATGAGTAGAAAATTGATGTTCTCATGAAATTTTTTCCGAGAGACAATTTCGTGTACTTTAGAGAGAAGTTTGGGCTCATGGATATTACCCCTCGCGTTGAGAGGGAGTGCTGATATGTCTATAAAACATAGATATACATTCACTTGAAAGGGGGAATGGGTCCAAGATACCTAGAGTGCTCAATAGGAAATGTTGTTTAAGTGTCTCTTAGAGGAGGACCCTAATCACACCATAAATGGTGGAGTGAGGTCCTGGACCCTCATCACATACTAGGCATGGTGGAGTGAGGTTATTCATAATATAAACCTTGATCACACACTCATAAATGTGGATTGAGGTCCCACACCCTAATCACACACCGATAGGGTGGAGTGAGGTCATTTTAACATCTAGACCCAATCAGAAACTAGGGAGGGGTTGAGTGAGGTCTTGACCTATAATTCTCACTAGGAAAGGTGAGTGAGTGCTTGTTAGTTGAGGGTCTCATCATTTTTTCCTATGTAGAGGCCATGGGATTCAAGGATTGGTCACTTTGGAGGAGTGAGTCCTAATATGGTGATGACAATGCCATGGGTTTGGTATTGCCATGGATATGGCCACTAGTGAATGTTGATGATAGATGATGATGTTGGTAATGATGGATAACCTTTTCTTTAGATAATTTTTTTCAATTTGAGAACATCTATGACAATGGTTATGAATACCTCACTAGTTAAGAGGAAGTGTTGAATTTTTAATTATGGTTGGTCTTCATAATGTACATTTGGTCACTTTATGTAATTATATTTATCATTGTAAAGCATATTTATAAATTCTTGAGTAAAAAAAAAATAAAAAAATTGATTAAAATTCCCATTATGAACTCTAGAAGATGTAAATTATAATTTTTGAAATGAAAATATTGGCTCCAAAAGTGACAAGTTGGCTTCCCTCCAAGTCAAGTCGGCCCTAGCCAAGAGACACGTCCATTCACCCTACACATGCTACTATATAAAGGTAGTTTGAGCTCCTCCATTTTTCAATTCATATTCTCACACATAAGAAATTTTCTAAACAAGTGACCAAAAGACAAGAAGGACAAAAACAAGGTTGAGTTTTCTCCATCCTCTCTCTCTCTAGTGATTCGCACATGTGAAGTAATCACTCTCTCTGACGGGGTTCTAATTTTTATGGGAAAAATATTGCATGGGGTTGAAATTTGTAGATTATTGTGGCAACTATTGTAGGGTTTAAATTATTGGGCAACTAATTATTCTAAGAGGGCCAAAATTCTGGAAATGAAAGATAAAGAGCGAAGTGGAGGATCAAATTGGGTGACTTGACTTACAGGAGAAGACTAGTTTTGACCATAGGTATAGGTGTATTTATCATTAAACAAGAAGAATTTATCTATTGAAAAGGTTGTTTGGTTTTTCATTGTAGTGGGTTTTCCCAGGGTAAATCTTGTTTGGTGTGATATCTATTGTTCTATTGTAATTTATGGTTGAATTTATGAAGTATAATTGTTAAATGATATATTGGAATAATCTAAAAGAATATCTACACCAAAATTTATTATCATAATTTCAAAAATATTGTGCTAACCCTAATTGCACTAAAAAAATCAACAAAAACAAGTGAGGCAATATCCCTCTTCACTCATTTGAGTATTTATTGGACTATTATGGTACAAGGATCTCCTAAGGTGCACAATTATCCATGGAAAATAAATTCTAGAAGATTTGGGGCTTTCTTTCCTTGCCCATATGTTGTTAAAATTATGCAACTATGGTAAAATTCAACTTTGGAAAACTTATTTGATGTAAATTATTATTTCATTGAGTTCCTATTTTCGAGAGGACCAAAATTGACCTAAAGATCGCCTCGTTTGGACAAGAAGAAGTTAGTTTTTGAATTTATGTACCCACACATGCACTTTTGGATAGGTTGGCCTTAAAGAAAAATGGACACCCATGGAATCCTATCACATCATCCAAGAATATTCTTCTATTCTATCTTATTTGGTTCGCATGGTATTGACAGAGGAAAGCTCACACAAGGGTCTGAATTTTCATTTCTGAGGCTCACACGAGTTATAATTTATGTTTCTTAGCTGCACACATGACACCGGTCTATTTTTTTACCACACTTACACTCTTTCTAAGGTCAAGGGAGTTACTAGGAGCTAAATTCGCACACATTTCAACCTGAAGGGAGTGACTAGTGGTTTGACTGAATTTGACCATCGAATGAAGTTATTTGTAGCTTACCGAAGACTCAAATAAGTTCTCTCTAATATATTCTGACATTGAAAACTTGTTTCTGAATGTTATTGGGTTGTATTTTTGGATGATATTTCATTGGGCTCATTGTGCTCTTTGCTAAAAAATTTATGACAATATAAAAGAAGAAGAATTTCAAAGGGGTTTTCCCCTAATGGGGTTTTTCCCTGGTCTTTGGCCAAATTTGGTCTCTTGTTGATGTGTTTATTATCTCCTTTGTCATTTCATTTATTTTTCTATCCTCAATTATTGTTGATGAATGGAAAGGCTAATTGTAATTGAAAATTTAGTTAATTGAAGAATTTAATTGGGCAAAAGTAATTGATACAACATAGAAAAATATGAAAATTTAACATGGTATCAGAGCTAAGGTGAAGGATAAGCCCAAGAGGAGACAAGGATTGAAGCAATCATCTTTGGAAAATTTGAAAGATTTTATCTATTGAAATCAATATGTATTCCACCTTCAAGGAAAATGAGAAGTTGGGTGACTCGTCCAATTTTGCTGCATGGAAAGTCATGTTGGAAATCATACCTGACAATAATGATGTTTTGGATTACATTAAAGGAAAAGTACCTGAGTCTCTAGAAAATTATATTTCTTTCATCAATAGTAAGCATAAGAAAGGTGAGAATAAAGCAAAGAAAATTATAGCTAATAGTTTACAAGACAATTTACTTGCATATGTTGGAAACTTGATAAGGTCCAAGGATATGTATGATAAGATAACAGGCATGTATGAGGTCAAAAATTTGAATGAAGTCATCTCCTTCAAAGATAAAATCAAGGACACAAAGGAAAGTTTGTGGAATCCTACATAATGATGATATCTTGTCTTAGAGATCAATTTCAAAGAGTTGGGGAAGTCATGTCTAACAGGGAATTGGTGATCATAATTATAAGAGGTATCCCTCCTCTTTGGGAAACCATTATCACTACCATAAGCAAAAAAAATTCCCTCTCGCCATTTGATGAAATTATTGGAAATCTCACTCAAGAAGAAGCAAGGATGATATCAAGAGGAAGGATTTAAAAGCATGAAGAAGGAGAGCACGTTGCATTCATCACTCGCAATAAGAATAAGAAGAAAATGAAAGGAGGTACATAAAATTAAAGGAAGCCTCCTCCTATAAATAAAAATAAAATAAAATAATACTTGTATATTAATGCTACAATTGTCACGAGAAGGGTCATTATGCCAAAGATTGCCTCAAAAAGAACAATGAATCATGATAAAATACTAGAAGCCACAACAACAAGTTCAATGATTCAAGAAGAAGAGGTGATTGAAGGAATGACCACAATGGAAGAGATGAAATAAGAATAAGAGATGCTCCAAGTGATCATGAAAATGATATTCGTCCGCAAAAGAAGTCAAGAGTATCTAGGTATGAAATTAATGTTGCGAATCAATCTAAATATATTCTTATTTTTTCTCTTACTAATTCATCTCCTTTGGATGCATGGGATAGTTGGTTGGTTGATAGTGGGGCCACTCATCACTTCTCTGATTATAAGGAAGTTCTCTCTAACTTGGTGGAGAGGGAGCCAAATTTGAAAATCATTCTTGGAGACAACTCCACTCATCTCGTTAAAGGTTTTGGGTCTTTCAAATTTCATTTGAATTTAGGAGAATCTATTTCACTCCATGATGTAATGTATGTGTCTGGGTTGATATTAATATCTACTTTGGAAGATAAAGGGATGAGAGTTCCTTCATCAAAGGAAAGGTTCTTACTTGGAAAGTTGGATCACTTATGAGAGGTCCATTCACATTGGGATCGAGTTACGAAGGAATCTACAAGGTTACTGGAATACCACTCCTAGCATTGGTCAACGACACTAATCATCTAGGTGAGATATGGCACCGAAGATTGGCCCATATACATTATGATGCTCTTCTGAAATTGGATAAATCGGTTTTAGGGATTCCAAAGGTTCAAGCTCAACATGATGGAGTATGTCTGGGATGTGCGAGTGGGAAGAAAACAAGGGGACCATTCCACTCTAGAGAGAAAAAGACAAATTCCATCCTCCATCTCATTCATTCCGACTTGAGTGGTCTGAGGCCCGTACATTCTCTTGGTAATCATCTCTATTACATCACCTTCATTGATAAATTCTCAAGAAAGACATGGATATATTATCTAAAGCACAAGGATGAAGCATTTGAAAATTTCAAGGAGTTCAAGGCCTTGATCGAAAATCAAATAGGGAATAAAATCAAGATATTAAGGTCTGACAATGGTGGAGAATACACTTCAAATGATTTCATTGATTTTTGTAATAAGGTATCAATAATGAGACAACTGCACCATATACTCTCGAACAAAATGGAGTAGCTGAAAGGAAGAACATGTCTATGGTAGAAGTTGCTCATGCCATGCTCCATGATCAAAATTTATCGAAGTTCCTTTGGGGAGAAACAACAAATGTTGTCGTATATGTTAAAAAGAGGGGGGCTCATCAAGCATTAGACAAAAAAACACCCAAATAATTGTTCACAGGTGTCAATCTTGATGTGAGTCATCTCTGTATCTTTGGCTGCCCCGTACACTTTCATTTTTCAGAGGAGAAAAAAAACAAGCTGGAAGCCACTGGAAGAAAAGGTACATTTTTTATATATTGTGAAAATTCTAAAGCTTTTAGAATATATATTTTTAGTCAAAGTAAGGTCGAGATTAGTAGGGATGTAACATTTTATGAACATGTTTCCCTTGGAAAATCAAGGGACCTTCCTCTGCCTCCTCCTCCTGAGAAGAATGATGATATGGATATCTTGGATGGTCCTTCTATGCCCGAATCTGAGAAGAATATTGTTGATGATACCATGAAGCCTATGGATTCCTTATATCCTCCTCTAAGTGATATTCATACTAGGAAGAGACCACTTTGGCTACTTAACACTCTATAGGGTGCTTAGAGATATGTACTCATTCAAAGGTCATTTTGAGAAAGGAAAAAGCCATGAAGGTACCAGGGATATCTTGCAGCCATGAGCACTATGATTCAATTCAATCCTCCCACATTAGAACAAGTTGTAAAAGAAAAAGTTTGGAAATATGTTATGGCCGAAGAATATGAGTATATTATGAATAATAACATATGGTATGTTTTGCTAAGACCAAAGGGGAGATCTGTGGTAAATTCAAAATGGGTATTAAAAATCAATCATGGAGTTGATGGTAGCATTGAGAAATACAAGGCAAGGTTCGTGGCTCGATGATTTTCATCGAAAGAGGGATACAATTAAGATGGTATATTCGCACATGTGGCACGATATGCAACCTTTCATTCGATAGTTTCCCTTACCACGAGTCAAGGATGGAATATTTATCACATGGACATGAAGACGATATTTCTTCATGGTATATTACAAGAAGTATATGTTGAGAAATCACATGGATTTGAAGTAGAGGACCAAAAGACCCATGTTTGTAGATTTAATAAGTAATTTTATGGTTTGAAGAAAGCCCCCAGAGCATGGTATGCACACATAAAAAATTATTTGGTGAAGTTGGGATTCACAAGAAGTAATGTCGATCCCACCCTATACTTCAAGATAGTCCAAGGTATGCCAGTAATTATGGTTTTATATGTTGACAATCTATTCTCGACAAGTAGTGAGCCCCTGATAATTGAGTGTAAGACGTAGCTAGCCTCTAAATTTGAGATTAAGGACATTTGACTCATGCACTACTCTCTAGGCCATGAGGTGTGGCATAGGCCCAATGATATTTTCCTTTCACAAGGGAAATATATCATGAATCTATTGGAAATATTTGGAATGAAAGAATGAAAATCACTACCCACACCAATGGAAATGAACATCAAGAAGTTATGTGGAGAATTTGCAGGACCTGATTTGATGAATCCATCTGAGTATCGACAATTGATTAGGGCTCTAATGTTCCTTTTGATCACCCATCCATACATATGATATACAATGAACACATTGAGTCAATTCATGACCAAGCCTCTCCATCCATATTGGACCACTGCCAAACAAATTTTGAGATATTTGCAAGGATCCATCAAACTTGTTTTGAGATATTCTTCCAGAGATGTTTGACTTCATGGATACACCAATGTTGATTGAGCAGGAAATTTTATCGACAAGAAGAGTACGTCTAGATATTGTTTTAGCCTTGGATCTACCATGATATCTTGAATGAGAAGGAAGAAGAATTTTGTAGCATTGAGTACCACTGAGGTAGAGTATATTGTTGCTAGCATGGATAGTTGTGAAGAAGTTTTCTTGAATAATCTCTTTGGAGAGCTATTTGAGCAGGTCCTTGATACTATAGTGATATATTGCGACAACAAGGGCATGATCCGTCTTGAAGAAAATCTTGTATTTCATGAAAATTACAAGCACATAAAGATTCTATATCACTTCATTCGAGACATGGTGTAGAGAGGAGTCTTTTGACTCCATCATGTATCGACGTATGAGAATATTGTAGATATAATCACCAAAGCTTTTCTGAAAGGAAGTTATTGGTCTTCATAGAGCAGCTTGGTATGATGGATGTGACCCCTCCTGATAAGGGGCATTGTTGATCGAGGACACTGAGTCAACTCTTCCCCCATGTCTGAGCTTCCAGGGTGAGGAATTGCGATAGAGGGCTCTTGGGGTTAAGGGAACTCTAGACAATAAGGTATCACCCATATCTATTACCCATAGGGTTGGGGTAGTATCTCACCCTATCTTGGTCTTTGCAGAGTATACCCCAATTGGCATCATACCCACAAGCTACGATTTTTGGGATTATCCATCTCCATCTGGCCAATGTGTTGAGGAGGTTTGGAGGCATGTGATCCTTACCTCTTAGTAACTTGGGTATCTCTTCCAAGCTAGATTATGATTCAGGTGTTCTACCACATGACTCTTATGAATCATTGTTTGGAATATTAGTAGGAAATAGTATGAGTTGATTAGTAGCTCCCCTACATCACCTATTCATCAATATGGGGTCATAATATTATCTCCCCCATGAAATTATGGGTAGTATCCAACTCATAGATATTTCCAGGTAGTAGCCTTATCACAGATATTTTCAAGTAGTAGCTCGCTCATTGAGATTCTAGGTAGTATCCCAATTGATAGAGGGTGGTATATTTTTCTCCTCTATGATTCTTCTTCTTTATATTCGAGAATGTTTCAGTAGATAGAGTTGAGAAGAGATGGGACATGATATGGCGACAAGACATATAAGTGGATTTATCCCTAGTTGAATGGGAGTGTTAAAATTATGCAACTATGGAAAATTACACTTTGGACAACTTATTTGATTTATATAATGATTTCATTGAGTTCCTCTTTTCGAGAGGACCAAAATCGACCTAACAATCACCCCGTTTGGACAAGAAGAACTTAGTTCTTCAATTTATGTACCCACACATGCACATTTGGAAAGGTTGACCTCAAAGAAAATTGGACACCCATGGAAGCCTATAAATACAAGTGACCTAGATCTCATTTTGACATTCATCCAAGCATATTATTCTCTTCTATTTGATTTGGTTTGTACAAGATCGACAAAGGAAAGCTAGCATAGGGGTCTAAAGTTTTAGGCTTGAGGCTCGCATGAGTTAGGGTTCTTGTTTCTTGGTCGCACGCATGAAAATGGGATATTTATACCATAGTCACACACCTTCTAATACCAAGCGAGTGACTCGGAGCTAAAGTTGCACACATTTCAACCTGAATGGAGTGACTGGGGTTTAACTAAAGTTGACCATCGACCAAAGTTTTTTGCAGCTGAATGAAGAATGAAATAAGTTGTCTCTAATATATTCTAACACTGAAAACTTGTTTCTGAATTTTAATTGGTTGTATTTATATATTATATTTTATTGGGCTCATTTTACTCTCCATTTAACATTTTATGACAATATAATAGAAGAATAATTTCAAAGGGTTTTCCCCCTAGTGGGGTTTTTCCCTGTTCTTTGATCAAATCTAGTGTCTCTTGTTGATGTGTTGATTGTATCATTTTTCATTACATTTATTGTTCTATATTCAATTAATTTTGATGAATGGAAATACTAATTGCAATTGAAAATATTTCTAATTGAAGAATTGAATTAGGCTAAAGTAATTGATACATCATAGAACAATCTGAAAATTTAACATATGTGTAGTTCTGATTTAAACCATTCCCCTTAGTCACTCAATTATGAAGTGGTAGCCTTAGTTGTCATTCCTAGGGAATCTCACAAGTGGAAATGAGTGGGAATTATCTGTGGCAACTTATGCTATCATTCAATCCTCCAACTAGTACCCTATTTGGTGCCCTTTGTTGGCAAGGGTAATTGGATCTTAAAGGGTTTTTATTTTAGGTTTTTTTATAAATATATCTCACAACCTCACTAGCCAAGTCTTTGGGACTTGATCTCCCCCAAGGGTTGATTTTCAAAAGCCCCCCTTTATCCATTGGCTTTCCTATTGATAGCTTAGATTTATTGGGGGTGTGTTATTTTTGTTTCTAATCTAGTTGGCCATAAGTTGATTTTTCTTTCAACAAGACATATTTTATTCATCATGGTTGAATAAACACTTCACTAGTCATGAAGACAACATAATATTCTCATAAGGAGGAAGAAACAACAATATTTAGGTATAGGTTGCTGTCCACTTCTGAAAATATTGAACCAGTAGAGTAAAAAAGGAGTTTCTATGGTTTTGAAGAGAGTGTGCAAGTAGAAATTGAAGTGGTAGATGAAACTTTGCTACCTCATTTTAACCCTCCTTTGACCAATCATTTTGACCCCATATTGATTAGGGTGATAGTTTTGTTACCAATTATTTCTCTTTATTTGAAAATCCTCACACATTTCATTCATTAGTGGTTCATCAAGTAAAATTATATAAGCGATTTGCTTTGTACAACTCTAAATTTGACTCATTAGTAGTGCTTTTGGGTTTTATAAAAGACAAATGAGGTGTTGAGTTTTATTCTTTCCCACCACAAAGGAGTTACTACAACTATGTGTTTGAAGCTAAAGAAGAATAATTGAACTCATTTTTCCTCTATTTTGATTCTTTTTGTTCAAGGATGTTGTACTCGGTGTCTAGTTCCTTCTTGTTCCCATTTGTAAGGACTAACCATTTTTTTTTAAACAATGCATAATAACTAGGACTACAATCATAAGTAGATGAACATTGAGAACTCAGAAATATTAAGGAATTACATCACACATCCATAAATTTTTACCGCATATCACATATCATCTATTTTACATGTTATTAACTACAGGCACAACATAATCATATAAAATAATATCATAACTAACATATGTACCGTTCACCAGGAGACAAGATTCAATCTTGAATTGTCGCTACTTGCACTTCATTTCTGTCGTCCGCTTTCAAATTTGAACTTCGACATGCTTGTACCAAATGTAGTGACCCACTGGTTGACCTCCTAGCCTACTCCTTGGGTACTCTCCTTCCCCGCAGACCCCTGAGCTGCAATGGGGTTGTACAATGGAGCAAGTTCACTAGCTGATAGAGGTGAGCCCTCTTTGGCTCAAGAGTCCCCTCTCTAATGTCCTCTACCTCACCAAACTCAAATATAGCTTGTAACCACTCACAATGACATAATATCCTCCATCCAACAATAGGGTAAGAAAAAAGTCATTTTCCCATGGCTTTCCCCTTCTTTTATAAGAGGCTTCATAGGTGACACTTGGAATTCCATGCATAATTAATTATTTTTATTAATCCAAAATTTTATTATTCACCCACCCATGTGTCACCCTCTCACCAAGACTCTCCAAAATCATTTACTTATATATTAGTTTAAAATAGTATTTTCCTCACCTGAACAAGGCTTCCTATTTCTTCTCCTAGTTGTCTCTTGATCCCCCCATTTTCTACTCCTTAATTTGTGTTTATTACTAAAGTTAACTGATAAGTCTCATATTTGGTCCCATAACTACTTCCTAATTTAACTCAATTTTCCTCTTATATGGATATTCTTATGTTGGCTCTTGCCACATGGAGGTTCTCTAAATTTCTCCAATTTTAATTTATTAATCTTATTTTAATTCACCACCCTCTTTTCTTAATGATTCTTTTAAATTATTTTATGATTAATCTTTATTATTAACTCTATATCCCTCTTTCGCCCTTTTTCCTGATTAAGTTACTTATGTACATTATCCACTTAATGTTTTTCAACATGGAAAGGGATAGAGTTCTAAGGGTAAAATATTTTGTTTCTTCCTGTTCTTCCGTTACCCTAAGTTTTATTCTTGATTTAATTTCCTTGGTTCTAACATCATTTACCACTTGATATGAATTAATAGGATTTTCACATCTTGATTATATTTATTAGTTTTTTTTTAATGATGTCGAGGGTGTCAAGTTGTTCATGCCCTTCAAGAACTTCCTTTCGAATTTCCAAGGGTGACATGCCTAATATTTTATTTGTGATGCAAAGGGTATCAAGTCGGTTGTTCTCTTCAAGAACTTCTCTTGAAGCTCCAAGGGTGCCATACCACTTTCCCTTTAAGCATCTAGTGGCTACGAGGGGAAAGTATAGGTGCAATGATAGAGACCACTATCATATCTTATGTTGTCCATTATAGTGAGACTAATGGTGTTGGAGATCAAGGAATCTGCCTTGATGCGTGCCCCCCCCCAAAAAAAAAAATCCTCATGAAAGACCCAAATTTGGGACCATCTCCCACGACATCATGATATTCAAGGAGAAGGAGTTTCGACCTTTCCAGCCTAAATCATGATGGGAGTGCTAGCAGGTGAGATCAGGGACACTATCCCACCCCTCCCATGTTGTCCCATCCAATTGTACAACCCCATCACCCATATGTGCATCATTCGTCCAAGAAGCTAACCTGTTCCTACAACCACTGACATATCATTAGAGAGAGAGAGAGAGAGAGAGTGTGTGTGTGTGTGTGTATATATATATATATATCAAACTGGACTTAGAATTTTAAAGAAAAAATATTAATTTCCATCAAACTAGATGTCGTCAACTCATCGTATGCAAGTGCCTCTTGTTGTTTCTTTTCATACTCAATAATCATCAGTAACAAAGTTTCTCAGTGTTAGTAATTATCATAATAACATCATCAACATGACTTATTAATTCACATTGTTGTTCATTTTGAACCGGAACTAATGTAAGTAGTTAACATAAGGAACACATTCATCAAGGTTATCATAATCCTAACATCAATAGAAAACATACCTATCCATCAAAGCTATAATAATCATGATATCAATAGAGAGAATACATATCCTTTAATGCTATCATCATCATAATATCAATAGACAACATGCATAACCATTAATGCTACAATCATGTTATCCATTAATGCTATCATCATCGTAATATCAATAGAGAATATACATAACCATTAATTATATCATCATCATTATATCAAACCATCAAATCCACTAATAATAGAGTCATGTGTTTGGATCCTCAACCTGAGGTCCTGAAAGAATAAAGTGTGGGCCTTAGGGCTAAATAATGTTAAAATTCATATCATTGCCAGTCAACTAGATTAGGGCACTACACCATTCCTAGACCTCCAGATAGCTCAATGAAGGGTTTCATCGTGACATGGTTCCACTAGTGGGCCATTCTTCCAGTATAGGACAATATCCAGTCAAGGTTAGGCATGGAAATTAGAAAAAAAATTACGCAGAATTATTAACCACCCAAAATCCAAAGAGGTGAATATGTTTCATTCATGAATTTGGGTGAGAAGACCAAGAAACATTCAATGGAATTTCATCGTTAAATATGTGAGAGATTTGAAGTCATTTTTGTGCCATAAAATCCTATAATAAAAACTATAAACCTTTGAACAAGAAGTAAATCTAGTGCTAGAATTGCGTAATTGAACAAGTTGTTGCAACTATTATGATGTTAATATGCTTTTGGAAATATTAATAACCACAAATTATGTCAAATACTGTGTGTATGAGACCCAACAAGATGAAATTACAATCACATAATTTATTAACTAATCTCAATAGAAGGCAGGAATGTAACACCATATTCTATCTTACTTAATGTAAAACTTCCAAAGAGTTTCAATCCACACACTATTGAAAGGTGAAATTGCATGTTGTTGCAAAAATTGATGTCTAAGAATAATTATAGAGTGAATGGAAGATCTACGCAACCTTGTGTGAGTGTATGGTTTAGTAACTTTGTGTCCACCAAGAGTTTTCTTTAAAATTTTAAAATTTCAGTTATTTTTGGCTAATCGTTTTTTTGGTCCAGTTCTTATTAGTTCAAATTTGATTTTGACTGGTTACTAATTTAGAGGATCTACTAATTCTATCAAATTTGGTTATGATAACATTATCTTCCTTCAAATAACGATAACCATAGAAGCTTAACCTTGGCATTTTTCATCCTTCTTTCAATCTTCATTCTTCATCTTGTCCTGAAGATGGATCCCCGTAGGGATTCGAAATGTCGGCCATCGTTTTATAAAACTGTGGATATTCTGGAGATTCCTTCAAATAACGATAACCACAGAAGCTTGAAAACTAAAATTATCTAAAATGCAAGGGTTTGATGTATGTAAAATGAACATTACAAAAATATTAGCATGTCTTAGGACCTTGCAACTCTTAGGGCTCTTTGTTGTATTTGGATCTTACTGCTCTCTTTTATTGTTGTGCATTTTTTCTCCTTTTTTCCAGTGTTTTAGCGTTTAGGAATTCCCTTTCATTTTTATAATTTAGCTTTTAGGAAATCCTCTCACATTCAATTGATGACTTCTTTTACCCTATAACCTTATTGAGTTTTTCTTAATCATAATCTTACCTTGTCTTTCATTTTAAGCTATTCCAAAAAATATCAGTGTTTCTCATTTTTCTTACAAGTAATTTGAGTTTGTTCAGAATGAAGGAAGTATAATACAATTTTGTAAAATTTTGGATTTTACTAGAAATAACCACATTCAATCATGCACATAGAGACAATGTTGACATTTTCATATTTCAAAGCAACAAAATCAATGTGGCCTCATATAAAAACAAACGATTTTAGTCAAATCACAACATTACATGTCATTAATTAAAAAATAATAATAATACCACTTAATAATATAGTTTGAAAGAATGATCCAATAATACATGCAGTTCTTGCTTGGCCACATCTACTAGGAGGAACTGGCCTCAACAGAGATACTGACACTTGCTCTCAAACTAGAAGTTGAATAGTCGACTGAGAAGAAACCTCTAGTAAAAATCCAAGATAATCCTGAAAAACACAAACTAAGAACTTAATTCAACGCAATTGGATACAATATATTCAAATGGTGGAAACATACAATAACTACAACTTTTAAATTTATTTTCATATTTTCAATGTACCATGAAATTATAGTATTGTAATAGTACACAAATGGAAACAACTTATTTGACAAGAGCCACACCAATATCAGATAACCACAAATAGTTTTTTCCACTCTCTTCTAGTTATGCACATAGAAGTATGTAGCAGTAGATGAATTTATGCCGAAAGTAATCACAAAAAAAGAAGCAAAGGGATCACTTCCTCTTGAAAATTTTAAAATATATCTTAAAATAAAAGGGATGAGGATAGATATTTCCATACTTGAATGTTAACTAGCTTAACCTACAAGGAAAATAGAGAATAATGGTGACAATTAACAAATTAGGGTGATGTCCCTTTAAATAACACCATCTCTACAAATCACCTTAAGCAATAAATTTTTTGGTGTTATTCCAGGTGGCATCTACCTCAATGTTTCCAAATTCCAATTGAGGTGCCACTTTCCATCATTGTCCTCCTTTCAAATTGACTTGATATGGCACTTTCCCTAGGAAAATTTTAATCATCCTCGAAATCATAGGGCTTGCTATGTGTTTCCAAAGATATTGTGATTTGTGTATCACAAGAGGGATTTCCATTATGAAGTACAATAAAAAAAAGTTTATAGATTCCATTGACATGTCAAATCAAAATAAAAGTTTAAGTCCATTGACATTTTGATTCAACAGTCTTACTACAATTGAGACTTTTGAATCAAGAAAACTTTGCAGGCCTTTTTATAAACCCTCCAAAAGAATTTGAATCTTGCACATATGACCCCCAATCTCGTTTACTATTTGCACATGGATATTAAGGGTCTAGATATCATTACAAATGGAAACATGGGAATTTAGAATAATAATATACATGCCATCACTTGGGAAATTGTTTAAATTACCATCCATTAGTCTTATGTTGCTTTTTTCACCTAAAGTTGGATTAGGTTTGCTACTTTTCTAGGAATATGTTTTGATGGAATTGTGTATCTTATTTTTTATTTGCTTGTTTTTCCACCTCTCTAAATTATTCTCTTATCTATATACTGAGTTCTTCTCCATATTGTTAGCGCTCAAATCTACCTTAGGCTGAAATAAGGTAAAACTCAAGGCAACATCAAACCACGCTCAGGTCTTTGAAGGGGCTGAGATGACTTATAATGGATTTTGATTTTAGGCTAGTAAATATATAGGAACGTTTGTTTTAAATTTTTGGGTTTTCGTTGGAAAAATGGGAAAAACAATTTTGGGCTCGGGGATGAGGCCAGATCTTTGCAGAATTCGAGTTAGGGCAAGGTAGGCAGTAGTCTTGATGCTTTTTGATTATGTGTATGGATGGATCAGAATGACAAGGAGATGAAGAGGGCAAGGGAGAACAAGGATCCTCTCCAAACTGGCGAAAACATATAAAACTAAAAAAATTTAGAGGCAGAGCACTGGAAATCAATGGATTCTACCTCATTTACTCATTCACTTAGTTTCAGAAGCAAAAGAAGGGAATGGCATACATTAAACATTAAAGAACTTACAAATAACTAAGAGAACACACCATCAAAACTGAAAACCACAAGAATCCCAATAGGTGCTGCAAAACCTCTGATCTTTCCTTAGCCAAAATGCAAAAAATATGTACAATAGTGTGCCAAACTTTTCCCAAGAGTCCAACCTGTCCAATCCTGAAAGTGTCTCAGAAAATACAATAAATAGACAAATATAACCCCTTCCTATGCCTCTAAGGGTCAAGCTCATGCTTCTAGGAGCATTTTGAACCAATTCTAAACAAAGAGCTAAAATCTAGGAAGCCAAACAACTTGCCTCTAAAAGGAAGGAAACTGATTCATTCACTTGATTTTCACTTTTTTGTGAATGAATCATCTAGAACAAGTAAATACATGCAAAAATTACATAATTTTTATCAAATTACATCAAGCTGGGTCAAAAATTACATCAAGAGGTGAAACTAGTCCAAACTGGCCGAATTTCTGAGTTGGAAGGTGAAAAATAGGCTAATTTCCTCTATGCGTCGCACCAAATCTCTATGCGCCGTGTGACTTTGGACCTACTTTTGGAGCACTTCCTGAAGTCAAAATCAAGCTCATGATAGCTTGTTGGAAATCCCTGGATGTCTTCTATCCAACCCAAGTGGAATGTTTCAATTTGGAGCTCATTTTCCCCTCTAAAACTTCATTCTCCCAAAAGTACTTCCTGCTGGTGCAAAAAGTGGCAGAAAGGTGATTTTCATCGTGTTTTTGGCCCTTTTGATCATCCAAAACTTGATGAAATGCTTCAACCATTCCTGAGCATGCATAAATTTCCATAACAAACCCAAAAATATAAATTTTTCCTCCAGAAAGTGTCCCAATCATAAGCGCGCGTCGGGACGCGCTACGCATTGGGCGGAAAAACCTGTTTTGTGACCAAAATTTTCAAAATGACAAAATCTTCTCCAAATTTTCTGAAATTCGGATTGAAGGTCCTCCATCACGTGTTATGCTCAGCCAATGAAGCTTCGGTCAAGATCATGTCTTTTCACGCCTCCTCGATGCCTTCTTCATCTATGCTGCCTGAGGTGAAAATGAAGAGCTTGGTGTCTTAGTTCGCCAAATGTGTCAAAGTCAAATGAGGGACTGTGGGAAGAATGGGAAGTGAGAATGATGGAGTTTTGTCGAGTGAATTTAAAGTGTAATACAGTCACTTGATTGTATGGGGATTTAGGAATCTAGGAATTAGGAATATTTGCAAAGGATATGGGAGTGGGATGATGATGATGGGAGTTGTAGTTTTTAGAGATTGGGAATAAATGAAATGACAAAATATACCTAAGTTAAGTAAGATCAAGGATATAGAGGCAGTCCTTGAATGTTTTGGAAATTAGGATTTTATAAATGATATAAAGGGAAGGAAGTGATGAAAAGAGGTAGGGTTTTGAGGATGAAAACATGGGAACAAAGGGTATATGGGATATAGTTGTTTTGGGATAGAGGGAATAGGAGAGGGAATTATGATATTCTGACAGTGAGGGGGGAAAAAGGCCACAAGTAGGAATGTAATGGGAGTGTTTTGGCACCAATGTCAAATTTTAACACCCAATTTTAAACCCTGGAAGCAGTTTTTCATATGAATATAAGGTTCACCAATCAAAATCTGATATTTTCCCTCCAAATCATAGCAAACACCATTTAATGGCAATGGCGAAAGCATCACACACTTACCTGCAGCAAAGAGTTGGAGTCATTTTGATTTTTTGATGAAAAATGATGAAGTTTTGGCCTGTTAGCTCTGTGCGCCACACGCCAGCCCAACGCGCCGCGCCAGTGTATTTTTACACTGCAAAAAATTGCTCAATGCGCCACGCGCCAGCCCAACGCGTCGTGCACTGATCCAACACACAATTTGGCTTCAAAACTCATTTTTTTCACTTCCTTGATGTGTCTTGGCTTTTGCTGATGTTTTTGGTGTGCATATGGAGTGTTGAAACATTATAATTATATATGTACAAAAGACTTTGAATTTCCACTCATAAAAACTCACTTTTATAATGTTTCCATTGGCACTTCCTTTCCAAGCTCTGCTTTGGCTCCTTTTTGCTTCCACTGTGATTTTTTTTGGCTAAATGATGAATTTTTTGTCAATCTGTTGCAGGATTGCTGGAACTACTGAAGATGGTAAGGTGATAGGGCTGCCTTTGAAGCTATTTACATATGAAGAAATTTGAAAATTACATTGGGTTTGCATAAATATGAACTACACTATATTTATTCAAAATCATGATCAAGCATATGATGATGAAATGATTTGCTGTGAAAACTAATGTCAAACCTCCATCATGCACCTGCTGACTGTTATTGGACATTTGAAGACTAAATTGACAAAACCCTAGACCTAATATGACCTAGAAACCCTAAAATGACTCTTTGGCAAGTAAGAGACCAATCATGACTGTAAATGACTTGAAAATGGTTTTGATGAACTGAATTAGACCAGCAGGTACAAGGCATGAGGGGAACAAGTGAAGAGACCCTTGTGTCATATTATGGCACGTCCTAGCGGAATGCAACGAAGTGAATCGAGTGAGACACCTAAAAATGAAATGCAAAAAGAGAAATGATCTCTGACGGACGGATGACCGGACAGACTCTA
>CM076583.1:513406345-513566424 GCA_034641835.2 Pinus albicaulis
AGTACATTAGAGATCTCTTGAACAAGTTTGGCATGGATGAATGCAATCCCTTAACCACTCCAATGGAACAAAACTTGAAGCTCACATCTATTGAAGGGAAGGAATTCAAGGATGCAACTAAGTATAGACAGCTTATAGGAAGTCTTATCTACCTGACCACCACCAGACCTGACATTTCATTTGCTGTTGGAATCCTCTCAAGGTTTATGCAAAAACCTTGTGAAGGACATTAGTCTGCTGCAAAAAGAGTGTTAAGGTACTTGAAGGGGACTCAAGACTTTGGACTCAAATATACACAGGTAGGCGACTTCAGCTTGATCGGATACTCTGATTCAGACTTTGATGGCGACAAAGAAACAGGGGTGTCTACTACAGGTTACACCATGAGTCTTGGATCAGGAGCTGTCTCATGGAGATCACGCAAATAGTCAGTTCCAGCAGATTCCATGACCGAGGCAGAATATGTGGCAGCAGCTGAAGCAACAAAGGAAATTGTGTGGCTCCGGAAAATCCTGGAATATTTGCAGATGAAACATGCTATTGGAATCCTCTCAAGGTTCATGCAAAAAACTTGTGAAGGACATTGGTCTGCTGCAAAAAGAGTGTTAAGGTAATTGAAGGGGACTCAAGACTTTGGACTCAAATATACACAGGTAGGCGACTTCAGCTTGATCGGATACTCTGATTCAGACTTTGATGGCGACAAAGAAACAGGGGTGTCTACTACAGGTTACACCATGAGTCTTGGATCAGGAGCCGTCTCATGGAGATCACGCAAACAGTCAGTTCCAGCAGATTCCACGACCGAGGCAGAATATGTGGCAGCAGCTGAAGCAACAAAGGAAATTGTGTGGCTCCGGAAAATCCTGGAATATTTGCAGATGAAACAAATGTACTCCACACCACTCATGATCGACAACACTTCTGCAATAAAGTTGGCCAAGAACCCAAAGCTCCATGATCGAACAAAGCACATCAATACAAAGTACCATCTAATTCGACATCATGTTCAGGCCAAAACCATCCATCTACATCATTGTTCCACAAATGAGCAAACTGCTGATATCTTCACCAAAGCACTTGGAAGAGAAAATTTTGAAAAGTTCAGATCGATGCTTGGGCTCACCAACATCCCTTCGGATTAAAGGGGCGAATGTTGACACCTAATCCTATGGGTTGGGTGTGGATATGTAATATTGTATAATAAATAATATTAGGAAATGAGGAAGGCCAAGAGTCATTGGGAGATGAATCCCAATAGCCTCACCTCCATGTATAAATACATGTACATTCTTCACCTAATACATATTCTGATTTGTGGAGTTACCTCCTAGTTTGACAAGGAGTAGAGGGCTGCAAAGAGCTCTAGCCCTAGAGTAACAAAGGGAAGTTGAGCTAGTAGACCAGCTTACCCTAAATGAATAGCTTTCCCTAGAAATCAGTAAGAACAAGGAACCATGGCTTGATAGAGCCAATCTACACTTGGAAAATTTTCTATAGAAGGGCAACAAGGATAATAACTTGTTGAGGACAAAGGTTGAACTTCATGCCCGGAAGAGAGAATTGCTTTGGCCAAGCTCAAAAGAGCCAATGCCAAAATTGAAGACTTGACCAAGCAAGAAGAGAAAAAGAAGCTAGATATACTTTCCTAGGTGACACTCCATGCCTCAAACAAATGATAAAAAAATATCCCACCAATTTTGACAAAATTTTGGAAAACCTAGTATTTTGGTACATTTCTGTGTTTTTAAGGTTATTTTTGCACTGTAAAATTGCTAAACGCGCAACACCTTGGACGCTACGCTCCTTTTGAGGAATATAATGGAAAAATGGCCACTACCAGCAAATTTTTAATGATGAGAACATCAACCCTGTGATTTTTCTAAGCCTTTAGAGGAGAACTGGTCACTGAAAAAGTAAAAAAAACCATCAAAAAACCATGTTTCTGCCTCAATTTTTGCCTTGTCGCTGCGCGTTTACCAGTCTTGGGAGAAGTGATTTTTGATAGGACAAATGACCTTAATTTTTCAAAATGAAGGTAGTTCTGGAAAATAGACTTGAATTTATTTCCAACAAGCTATCGTGGAGCCAATTTGGACACCTGAAACCCAGTAAAAAATACCCTGCAAGATGGGGTAAAATGGAGTTGTGCATTTCACAATTGACTGATTTTTTTCTGATTTTTTCTAAAAATTTTAATTTTACCTTGGGGAATCATGTTTTTACCTCATGTAAATTATGATGTTAATGTAATTATCATGTTTTTACTATTACCTAGGTTAAATACATTAGGAAAATCAAGCAAATGAGGTGTAATGAATCAATTCACAAAAGTTAGGGATGAGTCACTTTGACCACCCTACACTCTAGGTTTCAGTTCAGAATTTAGTGGATAAAATCCTCCTCTCATGGATTCGGCCCCTGAGGTTGGGAGAGGTTGTTTGAGGCCTATATCATGTCATTTTTTATTCATTTTCAAAGGTTGGAAGCTGGAATCAGTTTTTATTTTTCTAGTTGATCAAGGGAACTTGTACTCAGTTTTGGCCAAGCTAATAAAGAGGAGTTGCAACTACATTTATGGGATACCTGCGGTATTGAATGTCTTTAATTGTTTCTTCTTCAGTCACATATGTTTGAATTTATTTTTCATGTCATTTTCATGTCCATGTTATGATATTTTATAAGTTTGAAATTCAGAATACATGCTTGCACATGCTATGTTTTGGGTAACTGATCATATTTTTTTCATTATCTTTTGTCTGAGAGAAATACATCCCTTATGATTTTATCAGCCTTATTACATTTTTAAAACCATTCCACAACAATTTACTTTAATTGATTTGAATTGTACCTACCTTGACCCATTGATCCCTGCAACCCTAACTCCATTTTCCCTGACCTAGCTTTCCTTGACCTGATTCCTTTATCCACTGATTTACCCAACCAAACCAAATCAAAACAACCCCTTGCATTCATTACCTAGCGTAAAACCATAATTTCTCCTGCCCTCCTAGCTGTGACCCTTTTGGAGAGAGCCCTCTCCAGCTTGAGAAGGCTAGCTATCAAGTCAAAATCTTGGTTTATGGTTACCTCTATTGGGATTCCTTCCTCAGCCTTGGGAATTTGGTGGAGTGATAATAGGTAGATTCATCAAATGATGAATCACCACAAACAATAATCTTGTAAGATTCAAGAGAGTTGAACATAACAAATTTTAGTATTGTAGATTTTACCAAAGAGAATAGAAATACTTCATAATTTAAGACATACCTTTGATATTTTGACAAACCCTTTTTTATTCCAATTCTTTGTTTGGTAAGAGATTCCTTCTTAATCTTGAGGAATTCTTCCATAGTTATTGAGTGATGGTCTATTATACCTAAAATGCATAATTTCAAGCAAACCGTGATATGAAGAGCATATTTTGATATTTCAAGTTAGATCCTTTATATAACCATGAGGGATGAAATTCTAAAATATCTAGGATCAATTTAATTTGACAACAAGACATTTATTTTATATCGAGATTACTTTGTAACTCCTTAAGGGAGAGGATTAAGATTCTAACCATATATTTCTGACCTTGAATTAGATAGAAATAAGGATTATACAAATTTAAATTATTATATACATACCTTTTGATTTCATACCTTTAGTTTTTAGCATCAATACTTACGTGGCTCCTTGTACTTCAGATCTTTAGGGAGATATTTCTTCTTAGTATATTCCTTAAACTATCAAATTAATTTTACATAGCATAGATCTTTATGCAGTAAGTTATTTCATGATCCTTGAATGTAATATTTCACTATATAAATATATTTATCACTTCACCGAATTGTTATGGCATTGAATTAGTGAGACCCTTATCACTATGGTAGAACTGAGTTAGGCTGAGACTGTAGTGGTATTATCAAAAGTTGATATTGTGGTATCTTCAAAGGCCGAGACTGTGGTATCTTCAAAGTATGAGACTGTGCTAATATCATTGAATCAATTTTGAATCTGAGCATTGTGATTTTTATTTCTATACTAGCCAAAAATTGTTGTGATAATTCCTATCCCATATCATTGTAACTTGTGAATTCTAGTGAAGGTATCGAGACTTTATTTATATCACCGAGACCTTAATAGTGGTAACAAGAAAGTGTTGTGTCCCTAAACATTGATCCAAACTTGACTGTGATTTTTATGAACTACAATGGCACTGTAATAAAGAGACTTTCTCTAAATATGAGCATTGTGATATGCGAGGATCTTAGAGTTATTTCTTGTAGCCTTTCTATGCGGTAGTAGCAGCAAGGAATTGTGTCTTATGGCAGAAATGAGATATTTTCACCAAAATTTATTTCATTGAGACATTCGAAACTGTAATCCTAGTTCCATTAGCCTAGAATTTCCCTTCTTCAAACTTCCTTTGATCATGACCATAGCTCTGACTCCATATTCGAGAAATGGAAATTAATTAGTTTCTCTTATCATGACATTATCTTGTCATTATTATTATGTGTTCTTGTGTTTTATCGTTTATCATAAATACTAATGCCAAAAAAATAGAAGAGGACACAAGATGTAGGCACGTTGCGAGGGAAAAACCCCTCTTTGGGGAAAACCCAATCAAAATTGTTTCTTCAATAGTTTCAAGATGAGATGACCATGAAACTTAGACTATATACTTCCTCCATCAAGTCATCCATTCATTGTGTTAACACAAATATCTTCAACGACACCGAGATATCCCTTTCTTGCACCCAAACTTCATCCTCATTATCTTGACCGAGGTTGAGATAGAAACATAACACCAAGCATCATAACAAAAAAATATTGAGCATCATCATAGTATACCAAGAATTATCATAGTATTGAAATTCATGATTGATATTACTGAGCATAATCATGGTATTGGACATCATAAGGAATATTACTAAGCATTGCACTTGTAGCATCATAAGGAATATCACCGAACAACATCACTGATCATCATAAGAAATATCACTAAGCAACATCACTAATCATCATAAGAAATCACTAAGCAACATCACTGATCACTGAGACCTTGTAACCTCATACAGGATATTGAGAAAAAATCACAGATATCGAGACCTTATAACATCTTGAAAATAGATATAACATAAGAGAAATCCAATCCTGAAATGAATATGAAACTTTATAATTACGTGATTATGATCCGAGCTACACCTTTCATATGGTCCAAAAAATTCAGAGTAAACCGAAGTTCTATCTCTGAAATGTGAAACTATAACCCTGTATATATAGTTCTTCCTCCCTGAAAAAAGCTGAAATGACAGTTGTTACACAACATTTTGTCACTGTCCCTACAATCCCCATCCCGCACATTGGAGGATCATTTATGTGACTAAAAAAAAGTGTCATGCCTTGCAAAGACCATCATTACATCCCTTGCCATGAGGAGAACATTCCTTCTGTTGAAAATTTCCTAAGAAGACCATTAGAAAAACATATTTTTTCCTTGGTGCTAGTAGACCATTATGCCCTTGCACCAATGAGGAAGATTAACACTGGGCCCCACACCCATTGGTGCTCTGTCCCAGTGAGCTAACTGTGCCAACCTATTTATGGAATGTTTTTTAAATATATAGGCGAAGTTTCTATCCTAAAAACTTTGTGGGCGAGTCATCTGGAGTGGTTCGACTGAATAACCATGACCCTCCTCCTTTGGCCTCTTTTTTCCACCTTTTTGGGAAACCTCCCAAGGGATAAGGCCTCCCTTCCACCATTGTAGGGATCCCAACCTCCTCCTCTCCCTCTATAAATAAATCCATCTTCCATTGATGAGCTAGCTGAACATATTATAGCTAAAACGTTGAAGATAATTCTTGAACATTTCGCTAGAAAGATAGAACGAAAAGAGACCATTGTCGAGAGAGCTTCGGCTTGTGTCCTCACCCCATCTGAATTCCCTGACGATCCTTCGAGACACGCTTCGAATGAACCCTGCTAAAGGAGGTTGCGACGTCAAGGCTCTGGTTGTAACTCTTTCTTCTATTTATACATATACATGAGTATTGTCTGGTTCCCATCTTGCATTAATGTGTTTTATTTGATGCAATATGCTTAACCCTCCTTGACTGGTTAGTTGATTATGAATGAAATCATTGTCTTGTATGTTGCTCTTGTTTGCTGATCTTTGTGCAGGTATCCGAGCATCGTTGCAGGATGATTCTGACCCGTCAATATAGAGATCAAGAGGCCAGGACCACTACAGTTATGACAACGTTGGACTCCAGGTAGGTCGATCTACCCCATCCTTTTCATTCATTAATTAAGGAACCTACACTTTAGCTTGTCCCTTTGTTGCTAGACCCACTCTAGGGCTAGAGGGATTGTCTATGTTCGTAGAGAGGATTTACCTTCCCAAAAAATTGGTGACTCCAGTGGGGATCAGTGTGAGTTTTTCGTTTCGTTGCCTTTTAGGAGTTTGTCTTGTCAAGTCGACTTCAGTCGTTTTCTTGCTTGCCTGTCTTTTTTGGCTTGTTGGATTGTCTCGAATCCTCTTGTTCAGCTCCAAAGTGTCAATATTGAATTCTACTCACTAGTTCTTTCCTCCTCCCATAATTATCCGTCTTGGTGTGAGTTTCACTTGAACAGTCATGCCAATTGGCGCAGGTCACTTTTTTTGCAGTAGCACCAACCCCTGTTTGGCATGGATTACCACCTCATAGCCATGTCGAATCCTGTAGGATTTGGTTTGACCCTTTTGGTGAGTTTTTGGTCAGTTGTGCTTGACTCTAGCTTGTTTCTTGATTTTTAATTGGTCTTTTTGGAGTTATTTTGACTGCTTTAAGCTTGCTCTTCTCAGCTGTTTGTATATTTTATTATTGGTGCAGTTCATAGCCCTAGGGTTCTAGGTGTCTTTCGCTCACTGAGCCTTCTGATTGAAGTTCGAGTCTTTTTGTTTCCTGTCAGTTTAATTCCATGATCAGTTGCTTGAGTCTTTCTTGATCCTTTGAGTTTTTGGTTTGTTGAATGATTACTTTTGTGTTTGTTTGACTCTCCATCTCTTCATTTTTTAGCATAGATCACATTGCTCGTTTGGGTCATTTTGAAAGCTTTCATTTTTCGAAAGAGTGCATCATTGGTTTGAGTACGTTCTTATGTCTGTATTGCTTTCAGATTGTTTGTTTTGAGATCTCTACATTCATAGTGCTCTAAACTAGTGTTTGATTTTATTTTTTATGTAATTAGTGCATTGTGTGCTTAATTCATTCAAAAAACAAAAAATTGCATCCTTTCGTTTGCATCGAAAATGAAAAATTATTTTGCATAACTAGCTCTTGCATCTAGGAAAGAGTTTTTCTTTTCTCATTTCGATCGTATTAGATGCATTAGGGGACTTCTTCATATGATTTCATTGTTTTCTTTTTTCTAAAAGATCTCTATCCTTCTCTTAGTTAGCATTCATCGAATGGAAAATGGTGTTCTATTGCATGTAGCTTGCATTTAGGAAATTTGAGATCAAATTTGGGGCCTTGAAATTGAAACATTAATTCAAGATCAACTGTAAAATTTATTCAATTAACCTAAGGAAGCATTGGAACCTAACGCAAAATTTTTTAGAGGTCTAGGCTAGTGATGTGATCTGGCGTCGTTAAACCTAGTACCTATCTTTCACCATCTAGGCTTAGACAGCACTAGTACGGACTTGTGCTCCCCGTACCGTCGCGTATATAAAGGGAGACCCTCATAGGTTCAAATCCTTTATCAATAGGAAGACGAGTTTTTCGCCCTGTAACCATGATACACCGAACACAACATTTGGGGAGACTACCTGCACGTACATTAAGTCCTTGGTCATTTCTCTTTCATTTGATCACTAAGGTGTATATGGCAGTTCACGGAAACTTGGTACAACCTCTTGCTTAGATTACCTGAGTAGTCATTTCAATATTTTCATGACTCCTTAAAAAGAGAAAATATCATCAAGCTCTTGTCCTTTCACACTCGTTTCAACCTGAAAGTGATAGAGTCACCTTTTTCCTGTTTCTTGACTCTCAAAATATGAAACGACAGAGTTTTGTTTCAATGTATTAAAATATTAACTGCTCACGAAATATTCCTAGTTAAAGTTGTCTTCCTTAGCGTTTTTTTTTACAGTTGCTTTTAATGGCAGCATTTACAGAGTTTACCAACCAAGGAATCCCCTCCAAATGGAATCTTGGTCCTTTTCCTGCTTTTGGTAATGTTGGTGCTCCTTATATGGCAACATTATCCCTTCCAGGGTTAACTTTTGGGTTGCCTGTTTGGTTATTCTCGACCTCTGTGGTCTCGAGTGTTCTACCCTCTGTACAACCCTCCCCCCCACCTGAACAACATCATGTTGATTCTAAGGTGGACCTCTCCCCTTCTTCGCCTATTTCTTCATTTTCCTCTTCTACTTCACTTGGTGAAATTCTGGATTCTAGTAACTTGGTGGCTAAGAAGAAGAAGAAGAAGAACACAGAAAAGAAGAATTTCGCTAAGAGAGAGGCCAACCTTGTGGCTATCACGCCTCAAACACCTTCGCTTGATAAACCATCCAACCTTCCATGAAAATTCAAATTCCCTTGTATGTTGTGCAAAGGTGACCATCTTCTTCGAGACTGCCCTGACATTCCCAAGGTACTCGAAGTATGGTCTGTTGGCCGTTTGTCGTTGCCTTTGGCTTCTAGAAGTCATATTGGTGGCACATTTTTGACTAGGAATGATAAGACTCATAAGAAACAGGGTAAGATTACCAATCCATGTAAGTTGTGTGAAGGGCATCATCCCATTCACCTTTGTCCATACATGGATAAAGCCAAGACAGTCTTGGAAAACCCTACTGTTTCTGCACCCTGCCTTCCGGCTAGTTACCAGAAGCTTTCTTCGCGTCCTCCACTAGTTGGTTCAATGATCGGTTGAGAGTCATCCTTGGTCGATCCCGCTCCCTCAGAAATTCAAATTCAAGAATATATTCCCAACCAACCATTGGTCGTGGAAGTGGTCAATCTGATCCCGCCTATGGCTCATCAAGTCTTTTACGTTGAGAGTGGATCTCATCCCCCCCATGTTCTTCTTTTTTATTCAGATTCCTCGGACTTGGAGAAAGATCCTCCTGTCCTTGTGATTCAAGAAGTTTCTCTTCCTGCTCCCATGTCAGAGGTCCAAGAGGATGCTCCTCTTGCTCCGGTAACACCAGGGGAAGACCATCGTAGTTCAATGGTACCCCCTCCAAGTAGTTTGGTCGCTTCCTTCGATTGGAGGTTATTTGCAGGATATTTCCTTCCTTCTTATGTTCCTTTTGAAATCACGGTATAGAACTTTGATGTGGCGATACCTAACACAATTATAGATGAGGGCACGTCTGTTAGTGTTCTGTTTTCAACTACTTGGAAACATTTTGGTTCTCCACCGCTTGTGCCTATTACATAGAATCTGTTGGCATTTAACAGAGGAATTAGTCAACCATTAGGGATCCTTTCGAAGTTTCCGATTACTTTGGGAGGGAAAACCGTTTGTATAGACGTGATGGTTGTTCCAAGACCCTTGGATTTCAATTTAATCTTGGGGCACGACTATGCTTATGCCATGGGTGCACTTGTCTCCTCCCTCTTTCATGTGATTTGTTTCCCACATGAAGGTCAGATCGTGACCATTGATCAACTTTCATTATTTGGTCTTGAGGTGGCAGCTAGTCCACCATCATCTCTGCCATATTTTTGTCCGTTGGTTGTATCTTCCCTGCCACAAGTTAATTATCTTGCCACTTGTTTGTTTCCCTCATCGAGTGATTGTGCCGTTAGGTACCGTCTACTGGGGGCATTTGATCGCAATTTCCAAGACATTTTTCTCCCATCAGATGCGAACCTCTTGGAACCCATGACCTCTTTTTCGTTATGGTAAAGGTCGTTATGAGCAGATTTTATTTTCTTGTGTCAAGCTTGTTAAAAAATGAAACAAGGTGTTATGAGGATGGTTCGTTTTCTATGTCAACCTCGTTAAATAAATGAATTTGGTCATGAGGACAGTTATTTTAATGTGTCAACCTCGTTAAAACAATGAAACACATTTTTGTTCAATTCGAGTCTTTGATCAAATCTTGTAAAATCCCAGTCGAGTCTTTCTCTAATCTCGTAATTTGAACCTCCACTCCATCCACTTTTCATTCATTTCAATTAGACTAAAGCTTGGGGGGCATGTACCTCGAATTGAGTCACCATGCTGGGGGCATGCCTGTATTTCAAGCATAGTTTACCTTTGTTTCAAGTTTGCATAAAAATGAAACCAATTTCAAGCATAGTTTACTTTGTTTTCAAGCTTGCGTAAAAATGAAATATTTTTGGCTTGGTGTGCTTTGTAAGAGTTTTCCTGCTTATTGGGTCGTTGCTTATTGTACAGATGTCTATTACCCCTTATATCGATTTTGCGGATGGTGTTTCCCCCAGTACCTGGAACTTGTCTTCGACAGTCTAGGTGATTTATGATCTTGTTGGTGAGTTGATAGATCTTCAAGGTATTTGTCTAGGACGAACTACAAACAATGTCATTGAGTACAGTTTTGTCATTGAACTATTATACGAGGTGATTACCCTCGGCATTCATGCATTGCTTGTAAATATGGACTCACAAATTATTGTTCTTCAACTTAATGGACATTATTCAGTTAGAAACCGTTAGATTTTAAGGTTGTATTTACGTGTTTGTTTGCTGGAAAGAAATTTTTATTATATCACATATCAACATATTCCTAGGAGAATGAATGCATTAACTGATACAGTGGCTAACATTGTATTATATAGAAATTTGCGTAATCTGTAAAATCATCATCTCATGAAAAAGATCCATATAGGAAAATAAATGTATATATATATATATATATATATATATATATATATATATATATATATATATATATATATATATATATATATATATATATATATATATCAAACAAGTGTTTTCGGGCTTAGTACTGCGGTTCAAAAAATATGTGTGTTTCTGTTACATCCTGAAACATCATGTCTCTAAAAAATATGCAAGAATAAATCCTAGGTCTCTAATCGATGTGATTCTCATGATAGCATGTCACTACTCGTACAAGTCGCCTCAGCAAGCGGTGAAATCGTTTTGACACCCCTACAGTGTGTCTCTAGTATGCACGAGTAACATCATCGAATCACACATAGTCTGGGACCCCACAAGAGATTCCCTCAAGGTTGCGCATGATTTCCTCCGCCTCGCCTCCCTCGCCATGAGGGGAAATATTAAAGTCGCGAGGGATTCGCCTCGCTATCAGAGACATGTTTGTGGGTCTTTCTGGTCCAACATCTGCATAACACATGGATTTAATGTCAGAACATACATAACAAAAATAATCATAATAATCATGAAAATTAAAAATGAGTCTTACCTATTGCTTCATCCCAATCCTCTCCTTCTAGGAGTGGGAGATCTGGATCACCAGTAAAATCTGTGCCAGAGTAGGGCCAGTCCTCCACAAAAATCAGCTGTCGGCGGATTCAATCAAAGAACTCCGATCTCCAGGACATCTGTCGACCACCCCTTGACCCATGCATTAGCGCAACCCAACGGGCCATCCATGGCTACTGTAGTGGTGTTTTTGGGACTATCACTTCCTATTGCTAGAAAATTGGTAGTCGTTCCAGGAAGAACGATAGCAGGATGGATCCATATCCGAACTACTTTAGTTTGGTCTTCTTGCATTTCATCAGTTGACGTTTAATATTGATCGTCACTGCCTATGCCCAGTCTTAGAGGGTTGGTGTCAGACAGTGTATTGTAAGAAGTAGCTTTGTTTTTGTTGCTTGATGCGGTGCTTGCGATCCCGCAACCCGCGTGATGGTGTGTAGCACTAATTTTAGTGCCAAGTCCGGGATAGTTTGGATATCCACTTTCCCGCTTCCTAATCCTCCTATGCCCCTTGACATACCTTGTCGATCACCATGCTCATGTTCTCCATGGTGGGTCGGGTGCTGGTTAGGACTAATATTGCCCCCCTCCGCGACAGTCCAATTATGAAGTAAATGTTTGAAACATCAATTTCGAGTTCCTGATCACGAAAAATGAATTTTTCCTGATCCTCATCCCAGATACTGATTAAGTATTGCAGCAGCTCCGGTTGAGCTCTGAGGCACGATGTCATGAATAATTTTTTCAGTCCATAGTCTTTGAGAGCTTCCATGCATCTCTCATTTTCCATGGCAAGCTCATCTTCTTTGCTATGTTCTCGTTCTTTCCATTTGATCACCATTTTGCCATTTTACCCCTGCAAATATGTTCATATGAACTTCATTAGCCAAATTAAAAGCTTTGAATTTGTAGAAATTGGGCCTGCTTGCTTGCATTGTAAGCTTAAAATGGTTTTCGCGATTAAAGCGACTGTTTGGGAAACAGTCGCACCAATGGGAGCACCCCAATTCAGAAATCTGAGCGATTGGCGCGAGTCCGTACCCGATACTCGCGCCAACCGCTGTGCCCTGTTTTTTACAAATTCCCCCACATAATTCCAAATTTCGGGTTGCAAGTAATGAAAGAGGAATTAAAATGCAGGGAAGGATATCATCTCTTACCTGGAACTGACATATTCGATATTGATCTGCTGGATCGCCTGCTATCGTCACCACAAAATCATAAGTCTAGAAATGGGTAACTATTGGTCCACAAGAGGTAAAAGTGAAAAATAATTATTTTTTACCATATTTGGAATTTTATAACTTTTCAGAACCCTAATTATGTTTTAAGACATGTTTTTCGATTATTACGTTATGTTATTTTGAGAAATGGGTTTTACGTTTGTCTCTTGTGCAACGACAATTTTTTAATGAGATATCGATGAAGTAACGAGTTGTATTTTATACTTTTTCGGACTTGGTAAAAACACGAAAAATTCACTGTTGGAGTCATATTTAATCTCTTTTCTGGCTCTCTAAAACTGAAAATATTGCCAAGACTCTTTTCGTTTTTAACTTGTTAAATGGCTGTGAAACGATATCTACCTAGTATACGTTTACCCCTTTTACGGGCTGGGATAGATTATTTATGAAAAAGGAATACCTTAGCCTATAGCGACTAAGAGGTTCTTTCAGATATATTTTTTATACCTTTTTAGATCTAAAGGACTATTTACGAAAAGTGACTTGCTGGAGTTTTCTTTTCCGCTTATTTTCAAACTCTCTAAACATGAAAAGATGTTGAATTATTCCTTTGTCAGACTCGTTCAACCCTGAAGACATCGGACATCATCACCTTGACAGTCACCGAGTTCCTCCTTCCTAGGGCTCGTAAAATGTACTAGGATGGATTTTTCTGAAGGACAAACTTACATTACAAGCATTTGCTATCCCCTTCAAGCTTGTTTTTCAAAAATAATTGGGGTACTCGCCAGAAATGGTGGGGGGAAATGGAACTAGTTTTTAGTTGTGTTGGCAGTATGTCGCTCTTGAACATGACACTCATCTGCATTCGTGTCGGGTTGAGGACATCTCATTTCGCCATTTTTTCCTCCATGGGTTTGGGTAATCTATTTTGACCTCTCATCTGCTCTTTGCCACGTCATCATGACCTCATATCACTTGATGTCAAATACTGCCAAATCCAGAGTCGTGTCGCTGATATGTTCAAGAGAATCTTTCCTCTGCAGTTTTCAACCTTCCTTTGATCCTATGTTTGGTCCCAATTCACTATCATCATGTTCCTCTGTCTCGTGTCGATGATGTCAGAAGCATTATGGCCCTCCTTCGACCTGGTCGCTTCCTGTCAACTTCAGATCATTATCTGGGAAGTTGATCTAGAGACTCCCTTCCGGTACCTTGGAGCTTGCATGGCTCAATGGAAAGTTCTTCGCATTCGATGGCAGGTCCACATCATTGGCCTTTCATCAAGTGATTCTGCGGGTGTTCGACGCCAACTCACTATTCACGCTCTGTGTATTGTACCTGTTGTACCTTGAGAGCCATTGTCATTATTGGTGGTTTCTCTCGTGCTTATTAACAACTTTCATCATTGGCTGGTAATCAGGTGACTTTCATGCATGTTCGACTTCAGCTCACATATTCGCATGCTTAAATTTGTACTTGTTTGGGTCGAGATGGAGCGCAAGACCCTGGGTTTTTTCTAATAAGATCCATGTTTTGGGATATTGTGGTTTATCATGACTTATTATGACTCTTTTGATTGGATGGCTACAACCATACCTGAGTCTATTTGTTGATCCTTACTACTGGACGGTTGCGTCCATACCTCGGATCTCATTTCATATATGCACTCTATTATGGATGGCTATGCCCATGCCACATGTTCATGTATCAGAGATATTAGTTGTATTTGTACTTTCTGGTCTTTCGACAGCGGTGTTTGGTTCGAACGCGTTCTCATAAATAATTTCACCCCTCCCTCTCTTTCGGACCTCATGCTTTAGGGGCATCTGTTACACAACATTTTGTCACTTTCCCTAAAATCCCCATCCCACACATTGGAGGATCATTTATGTGACTAAAACAAAGTGTCATGCCTTGCAAATACCATCCTTGCATCCCTTGCAATGAGAACAACATTCCTTCTGTTGACAATTTCCTGAGAAGACCATCAGAAACACATGTTTTTTCCTTGGCCCTAGTAGACCATTATGCCCTCGCACTAATGAGGAATATTAACATTGGGCCCCGTGCCCATTGGCACTCTGTTCTAGTGAGCTACCCGTGCCAACCTATTTATGGAATATTTTTTAAATATAGAGGCGAATTTTCTATCCTAACAACTTCGTGGGCAAGTCATCTAGAGTGGTTCGACTTAATAACCACGGCCCTCCTCCTTTGGCCTCTTGTTTCCACCTTTTGGGGAAACCTCCCAAGGGATCAGGTCTCCCTTCCACCATTATATGGATCCCAACCTCCTCCTCTCCCTCTATAAATAAATCCATCTTCCATTGATGAGCTAGCGGAACATATTATAGCTAAAACGTAGAAGAGAATTCCTGAACATTTTGCTAGAAAGATAGAACAGAAAGAGACCTTTGTCGAGAGAGCTTAGGCTTGTGTCCTCACCCTATCTGAATTCCCCGATGATCCTTCGAGATGTGCTTCAACTTAACCCCGCTAAAGGAGGCTACGACATCAAGGCTCTGATTGTAACTCTTTCTCCTATTTATACATATACATGACTATTGTTTGGTTCCCATCTTGTGTTAATGTGTTTTATTTGATGCAATATGATTAACCCTCCTTGACTGGTTAGTTGATTATGAATGAAATCATTGTGTTGTATGCTACTCTTGTTTACTGATCTTCATGCAGGTATCCGAGCATCTTTGCAGGAGGATTGTGACCCATTGAGATAGAGATCAAGAGGCCACCACCACTATAGTGACGACAACATTGGACTCCAGGTAGGTAGATTTACCCCGTCCTTTTCATTCATTAATTAAGGAACCTACACTTTAGCTTGTCCCTTTGTTGGTAGACCCACTCTAGAGCTAGAGGGATCGTCTCTGTCCGCAGAGGGGATTTACCTTCCCAACAACAGTGATGTGTTGTGTCTTGGATTTGAGCTGAGATGAAGATAGATTGAAGCTAACTTGAGTATGTTGTCTTGTAGATAATTTGAGGCCGACTTGAAGGCTGCTTATGAAGAATAATTTTGCTGAAGACCGAGGATGATGAATTTTGACGGAGATGAATTAATGGATGATCATTTTTGCAAACCTAATATTACATGATTTAAAAGCCCAATCAGGATCAATTTAAATCTATAATGACTAACCTATAAGTCCACAATTAGGACCTTAATCTAAATATGACCCAAGCATAAATCCCATGCTTTAATAAGTAATTTAATAATAATAATAAATTATTTTCAAAAATACATTAATAATGAAGACCAAACCTAGTTACATTCTTCAACGCTATCTGGGAGGAGAATATTTCACATTTGACGTAGGTGTTGGAAACATTGAAGAAGCATGAGCTCATAGCAAATCTCAAAAAGTGTGATTTTGCGCAACAATATTTGGTGTATCTGGGGTATATGATCAGTGGAGGAGAGTTAAAGATAGATCCTTCCAAGATGGAGGCCATCATGAAATGGGAAGTTCCTACTAATTTTTATGAGGTCAGGAGTTTCATTGGAGTAGCAGAGCACCTGAGGAAATTCATAGACTCATTTTCAATGATAGCAGCACTGCTCCACGCCATAACAACAAGTGGAAAGAGTTTCCAGTGGGGAAAATTCCAACAGAGGGATTTGGAGGATCTAAGGAAGAATATTAGTCAAGCACCAGTTTTAGCATTACCAAACTTGCAGCGTCCATTCGAAGTAAAGACAAATGCGAGTGGGTATGCTACGGGAGTTCTATTGATGTAGGGAGGAGGCCTATATGCTACCATTTTGAAGTATTTAACGGGGCGGTTTTTAACTACCCTACATACAACAAGGATTCTATTCCATGGTGCAAAATGTGAAGAAGTGGAAGTAGCCATTACAGTACTTGTAGGCCCAGAATAAGCTACAACAAACCAAGAATTATAATTGGATCATGTTTTTACAACAGTTTCTTTTGGTGATCATGTATTAGAAGGGTAGCAGCAACAAGTTGGCTGACATGCTTTCAAGGCCACCCACATAAAATATTATATCCTTGGGGACTCTTATGCACATGGATTCATTCACCCATGATGCATATAAATTGGCATATTCAGATGATGAGGACGTCAAGTAAGTGTATCAGTAGTTGTAGATTCAGAGTCATGTGCATGATGGCGACAAAAACGTTGACTACCATCTCCAGGACATGTTACTCTATAATATGGATAAGCTATGTGTTCCTAAAGGTGAGACATTGCAGTTGATTAGAGAGGCTCACACCTCCAAGGTTGTAGGAAAATTTGGTGTAGGGGAGACCGTGGCTAGCTTGCAGAGGTACGTGTATTGGCCTAAGATGCAAGAGAAGGTAGCTAGGTTTATAAGAGGATGCATTATTTGTTTTACCAACAAGCCTAGTGACATGAAACAATGTCTATATCATCCTTAATATGTACCTACTCGTCCTTGGGAAAGCATTTCCATGGAATTTGTGGGAGGTTTATCGACAACCAATAAGGGACATGAATTCATGTTTATGGTATTTAATAGGGTCAACAAGATGTGTGCTTTTATGCCCCATAAAAAGACCATTAGTGGGAAAGAAGCAACAAAATTGTTCTTTGGACAGGCCTAGATGTAGTTTGGGATACCAAGGAGCATCATTTTAGACAAGGATACAAGATTTCTCAGTGCACTTTGGATTACATTGTGGGAGAACATGGACACAAAGTTGAAGATATATACAACATTAAATCCACAGACATATGGGCATACAAAAGTAGTCAACAAGAATTTGGTGCAAATTTTGAGGGGATACAACCAAAAGCATTCAAAGACTTGAGATGAAAATCTGATATATATACAAAATTATTAAAATAGAGCAATCCAAACTTATACAGGAAAGTCACCATTTGAGACTTATTTTGGATATAAGGCCACCTTCACCTTTGGATATTGCATATGGGAATTAAGGAGGAGTGAGGGAATATCTTACAGGAGATGCTTTGAGGGATAAAAAATGTATATAGAAGATTAGGAAGTTCCATCTACAGGTACAAAACACACTGCAGAAGTCACAACATAAGTATAAGGCCATACATGATCAACACAGAACAGAGAGATCATTCAAGGTGGGAGACAGATTATGGATAAATTTGAACAAGGAGAAGTTCTAAGGGCCTAGTAAGAAAATCAAGGCTCTAAGGTATAGTCCCTTTAAGATACTAGAAAAGGTGGGTGATAATTCCTATCGACTAATTTTACCACCGTATATGCGCATTTACTTAGTTTTGAATGTAGAGAATTTGAAACTCTATGAGCCTTCCATGCTAGATCAAGAAGAGGAACATGTCCTACCTTTTGTGGAGAATTTAGCACCAGATGCTCAGGCAGAGTTGACAGAAGATACCGTTCTATAAAAGAGGTCCAAAACTACAAGACAAGGGCAGCATGACCTTTGGCAGATTGGATTAAAGGGACAACTTCCAGGCAAAGCTAAATGGTACACCAGAGAGAAGATGGAGGAAACATTTCCTCACCTCATTCAATAAAATATTTTGGGGACCAAAAGGCTCCCAAAATGGGGAGGTGTGATCTAGATTGGATCATTATATAGTTTTTCATCCATCTCGATTCATTTTAAGTGGAAAAAATGGAGGAATAAGCTCACGAGACCATTTTTACCAACACGACCCAGTTTAGAAAAACAAGGCCTGAAACCTTCTAAGAGAATTTTGAGGCATAAAATGCCATTTATTTTGGGTAATACTTTTCTACTTTAGCGTTTCACCATCTCATTCTATTCTACACACATATATATTTCCAATGGTGCAAGAAGTGCCTCAATCAGTGTAATATTCCCAAATGGGAAAGCAACAATATATGAACACAAAAATGGAATTAGCAGTATACCAAAATGTATGACAACCATGGAGCCATTTTATTATGTAAATCAACAGCAAATAAGTACAATAGAAGCGGGCACAACTCAAATAATCAAAGCAAGCAAGCCTCCCATGAATACATATGCCAAATATGAAATGCTGCTACATAGAAAAATGCCACGGGACAAGTACAATACATTTTTAGATGTAACACTACTACTGGAAATGTATAATGATATAGATCTAAAAATGTATGGCTCATAAAGTGCCGGGAGTAGAGATATAAGCTCCCAAACACATTTCCAAGACAACCTAGAAAGGATTTCCAGAAATATACAAAAATACCAAAATGACGGAATGCAGCCCTAGGGCTGAATAACAGCTACTACTAAATAACTGGATGAATATGGCTATAGATGATACATATAATTAATATATCTCCTCCAATAGAACCTTCAAGTGAAAGGCTAATCCTAACACTGAAGATCTCACCCTCCAAATCAAGAACTGAAACCCCACTACAAATGCTCACTGAAATAACGCAGTCAAAGAGTGATACTGCGCTGTAGATGATGGTTATATGTTGGCCTAGTGCCAAGATGTGAAAAAAGGCCCAATAATCTCCCTTTATGATCTCCCAAAGATAAGAATGCTTCCTCCTCTGGAAAACTAGCTCCGGAAGTGGGTTTCTCAACTCTCCACTGCAACACAACACAATACTCTGCAGGAACTGTGCTGTAGATGTAGACTAAAGTTTGGCCTTAAGCCTGAAAGTGGAAATGATAGTACAATGCTCCTCCAAGAGGCCTCTCAAGGAAGGAGATGGGATTCCCGCTTGGGAACACCCAATGCTAAATAGCACAACAATCTCAACTAAACAACTGAAGAATGAAAAATAGTCATGCAGACCATAAAATCAATAATCAATAACATGCCTCACTATGGCTACCATTCCCTCCTTATAAACAAATGCAAGCCTTATCACCTTGTGTCCCACTCATTAGGGTTTCCACCATCATGGAATCTTCCTCCCATTCACATTGCGTTGTCTCTATTAATGATCCACTCCTCCCATACCAACATTGTTGACTTGGTCAAACTTGACCTTGTCCACATGAATTAGCCCCTGTTCACACATGAGGGTGCTCTATCCAGCTATGAGTATGATCCCTTTTCACATTAGTATGGATTTTATGCCTACTTAAAATATTTATGGGCCTCCCTACCCATTTATTCATCTAACTACATGTCAAGAGAAAAAATAATATTCCAATTAGCTGCATGCTAATTTAGGAATATTAAAATCAGAGATCATATGCAAAATTTATGCCACTCAGAGGTTGACCTTCCTGTTTTCACACCTACAGTTCGAGAGGATGCCACATAATCCTCCATTATTCATGGAAAAGGGGTTAGCTACATGATTATGATTTAGAAGACTCTAGAAGAGTCTATATTGGAATATAGTTAAGAGTTGATGTAGTCAAATTAACCACTAGTAGGCTATCGGGTTGTGTTATAACCGAACCACTAGGAGGAAGATGCATGTCATTATGTCGAGAGAATTGTTTTCCATAGGTGAGAAAATATAGCCAGGAGAGATAGGAGCTAGAGAACACAAAGAGGATTTGTGCACTGTAGCAGCCCATGGAAAACATGCATTACTTATTTGTACCTGTTGGTGAAAAGGGTGACTTCTGGGAAAGACCCAGGTTCAGGCTTGGGGCCAACAAGATTCCACTGTAGTCTAGGACAACGCCAACATTTTCACCCTACTCAAGAAAGCAAGGAGTTTCACCCGAGACGTGTTGTGACCTTACTAAAATAAAGAGCTAGAACCATATCGCTGAAGAGATATTGCTAATAGCTAACCAGACATTCCAGTTATGTAGAATACATTCATCGCATATGAATCAGGACACAAGCTACCATTTAGCAATTATTAATAAGAAGATAATTTTTTTTGAAATTACTGAACACACGGCTAAGAAGTTTCCTATCATACAGATAATATAATCCACAACCCCTCATTTCTGTATTATATTATATCATCAACATAGTACATATTATACTCCGCATAGTTCAGCGTAATACAACAAAATACATTTCAGGCTCCGTAGAGCTCCCAGAAAAAAAAACTCAATCTCTTTTTCAGAAAAGTTCCCTACCCATAGATCACCAAGCGAACTCTATTTTCCCCTGATTATCTACCTTTGCCGACTAGCACTGTCAGTCTTCGACCCTTCTTCGCTCGGTTGTTCTCCTGTGCTCTGTTGCTTCCCGTCTTCTTTCGCGGTTGGCTCTACCTCTGTGAGTCCCTCTGTTTGTTCATTGTCCCTTGTTTCTTCCATCTGTGTTGTTGTTTGTCTATGCTCCGTGACCTATCTATATATTCTCCACAACCACAACATTTTCTTTCCTTTCATAATGGCTCTTTGCCACTTGTTCTTCCTGCCACTTGGCCTTCCGCAACTCAAAATTGTCTTACTAAAAAAAATTCCCCAACAGGACCCGACCAAAAACTATTGAATCGTCCCGAGTTAATTTTCTCCCACTGTTGTGGTCTCCAGTTGACCATCGGCTGCTACCTTGGGATGATCCTCTTCGATTGTCTCTTTCTCCAACTCCATATGTTATGAATCCCCCTCCTCTAACAAATGACCCAAAGTTGGAACCTTTTTCATGGCTTCTATCCTGAGCTCCATGAACTCAGTGATCACTTCTTGCCATGTTTTCATCATGGGATCGATTTCACTTACCACCTTGTCAATATGCGTGGCATCAATCGGATGGGGTAGATCAATAAACACTACACTGAACTTGGGGTCTGCTTCCGAAACTAGTTTTTGTATGGTCTCTGCCTTTTGTTTAACTGGTTGCCTGAGATCCCAAAGGAGCTGCTTCATTCTCACTGAGTTTTCTTCAATTGTTTGTATCTTTAGCTGCAATGCATCGACCTAATCATATAGGTAGTTGTGGCTGGCTGGATCAACTATTTCTTTGATCTCAAAAAAAATTCTGCAGTTGTTCCAAGACGGGTTGTGCCTTCATTATGAGTGAGTTCGAGCATTCATGGATTTTATCAAGTATATTGTATGACTTTGTAATAGTGTTTCCTAGTGTCTCCTTTAGCTTATGCATTTGCTCCTATCTCTGTGTTACCTTTTCTGCGTACACTGTAGAGGGTTCTGGTAGTGCAGCTCTGGTTGAAAGGGCCTGCCTTAGCTCCTAGTTTGTATTTTCCAGATTGGCACATGATGTCTTTATGTGGACGAAGAATTTGACTATTGGGAAAGCCTAAATATCCACTGGTGCGGCTTTGACTATAATAGTGATGGTCAGCCAAAGCTCCTAGAAGCTCTCAATGATTTGGTCGAGCTGCTTTTGGAGGCTATCCCTCTCTCGCTGTAATTGAGTGCACATCAATGAGTTATATGACATGTTGATGCTGCTACTCATGCTTTTGAAGAAGGTCATTGTGAATGGTCTCTGCTTGTCAAGCTAATGCTTGTATGAAACTGAAAAGTTGGAAAGGTCCCCAACTCTAAAGATATCCACTGCTTGTCATCTCAGGACTAAGATTTCTCTCTCTGAGAAATTGGATGCTAGCACTGGAGCGCTCAGATTGACCTAGTGGAGATATGGGTTAACTCGGCAGAATAGTTTGTTGTTCGGGAATATGAAAACTAGTGGACGGTAGGTCAGTGGGTAGGAATGGCTATAATGCTAACATGGATTGCTAAAATGGATTGAGATAAGTCTCGATGGGCGTATTCAGTATGAATGAGTAAATCTATAAAGGTTCCCAGCTCTATCATAGCTGAGTTAACCTCAGTTACTTGTGATGTACACAAGTTAACCTCTGCTTCAATGTCAAAAACCATTATGGTGCTTGTGGGTATTGCATCCGAAATAGAGGCAAAAGTGGATGGAGTGTGGGTTGAATGATATTTGGAAGTATGTGATGTATGCGGTGATGAATTTTAAGTAGTTGGCAATGAGGAAGCTAGTACAATTTGTAAGGATGAAAGTTTGGATTGTGATATGATGGTGGAGGTCTGAGTGTGTATTTCTGGTTCTTCAGTGATTGGGATTCTAGTGGTCATTTACTGCACATGGTCCTCATCTGTGAGATCTACTATCTGATCAGACTTAGAATTTTGGTTCTCTTCCATTAGGTGCTGGTATGGGTGGTTTGGTTGCTTTTCTCTTGCAGAATGGGGCAATGGTTGGTTGCGGATGTGAATGGAAAGTGGTGGAAGGGAGTATAGTAAGGACATGGGTTGTCAACGATGGAGACCCGAAATTAAATGCTTGAAATTCATAAAATGAAGGAAATGTAGTGGAATTTTCTCCAATATTTCCCATTTCCTTATTGAAATCTTGTACCCAAGTTTCTAGCTTCTACATCAATGGCTACAGCTACAACTGTGATATCCTCTCGGATGTTTCTGCTGGCGTTTCTCCTAGTAGAGGGTGCAGAAGAATAATGACAAAAGAGTATTTGGGCTCCCCTTATCTGATTTCAATTGCTACTCCTAGCCAATATGAGACTTCCGTGTGAAAAGCTTCCTCCATTAATTGAAATTTAAATGGTTTGTTATGAAAGGTGTCGGCCGCAACACATTCAGGTCTAATCCATGTGTGGTTGTGTGTGACATCAAACCATACTTGATGAAAATACTTATCTATCAGAGTTCTAGGGACTCTTTGCTATGTTTTGACAATGTCAAGAATCTGTCTGTACCATTCTGTGAATGCTTCTTCGCTGATCTCTTTGCTGCTAGGGTCCCTAGAAACTCTCCATGGGGTGTACCTGAGAGACATCGGTTGATCTTCACTTATCTCTGCAAGAGACTGCCTCCCTAGTGGACTCCACTTCCACATAGCCAAATCCATGACCAAGTACCCTTATATAAATCTTGTATCCCTCTTAAAATTGTCCTCACAAGCTTCAAATAGTTATTGCAACAAGAAGGAACACCAATTGAGATGTGCTCCATGTATACAATGCTCCAGAACTGATATAGTGTCAACAGTACACTCCCCCTTGGTGTAGTGCCTCATCGTCTTCCCTAAAATTAAATAACATGAAAATATAACATTGGGGACGTTGATAAGATGTATCTTTTCCCCCTTTCCTCCTCTTATGGTTTCATATTTCCTGCAATAGTCGAAGTCTCCTATTTTATTCTCTCTTGTGGATGTATATTGAAAAGAAGTCGATACATCATTTCTTGCTGCTGATAATCTGGTAAGCCTATGGATATCCACTACATGAATTGTAATTTCTATTCCAAGCCCGAGCGACCTATTATGAATTATGTTGATGAGAAGTTTCATGCATTGCATCGTCGCTCCTGTTGTGTCGAACACTGGTAAACTTCTGAAGTGCAGGATTGTGGACCTCAGGATGCCTTTGAAGTCCAGGTGGACTCTTGCCACTTCGCTTCCACCCTCCTTTACATGGTTCTCAATATATACCTGCCTCTTTAGAGTTGGAAATTGGAAAGAATCCGTAAAATCTGTGTCTATCAAGGTAGTGTTATCATACCTTCCTACCAGTGGCTCTAGTTTCTGAATTCTCCCATAAAGTTCTGGTTCAACCACTAAAACTACCATCTTCATCATACTTCCTCTCCTAAAATATACCAGTAGTGTTGTTGGTCTGCATTTTTGAGCTCTTGCTGCAATACTCTGGCTAACCATTATTACAGTTTCCTCTTCTTGCAATTCGCAATTCTCCGACACTTTGATTTTTCCCTTCTCCATGCAGATTAAGTAGGAATGTTGGAATGAAGGATGTTGATGTGATTGCATAACTAATTAATGTTCCTTGGCTCCCTCCGCAGCTATAATCGTGTGGTTAGTTACCTGAATGAGGTGGACTCTAACTTTGCTGACAGTGGCTTCAAAAGTTGGGCAGACGTGATGGATAATAATTGTTGCCTGATGTGGAAACTTTATTATGGAATGGTGTTACTAATTACGAAAAATATTTTCCAAATTTTGGCTAACAATACAGATTGACACATACCTGATGGCTCATTATGATTGAGTGATGGCTAACATGCTTGGTCGTATAGTCACTGCAACCCCCACTTCCCCCCCCCCCTCGACCACAAGTGGTTGCGGTATGGTCCCTGTGTCGCAACAGGGTGACGATTGAATGTGCATGACATATAGCTGATTTCATTGAGACTCCTAACTTATCAACAAAAACTGACATATTTTATTAAAATGAACGACCTCCTAACTTATTGATTTGTCTCAGTTGCAACAGAGTTATTAACTACTAACCTACTGACTCCTCTCGGGTGCGAGAGTTATTGAAATTAAAATTTTATTTTTCATTCATGGTAGGGTTTCAGGCATGTGCCATTCACCCAACCTAGTAGTATTTCTCCATGTAGTTGTGCTAGCTTGACCACTCCTGAGTCGCGTATCTCTATGACGTAGAACGGTCTCATCCAATGAATTTGGAGTTTTCCTGGGAATTTATGGAACTTATTGTCATAAAGCAGTACTTGGCCGCCAATCTTGAATGCATTTCGTTTGATGTGGCGATCATGCCAGGATTTCTATATTTGTTTCTCCACTAATTTATGAAAATATGAAAAAAATATTGCTTCTTCTAATTCTTGTAGTTCATGAAGGCATATTGAGATGGATTCTGCTTCGGTCATTTATGTTGTTGCATCAATTAATATACTGGGGATAGTAAAATCATCTGGCACCATTGCTTCTTTCCTGTACACAAGCTGAAATTGCATCTATTTGTGTAATAATTTTACAGTAGTCCAGTACGCCCATAACGTGGTTGGTATTATTTTTCCCTAGTCGTCCCAATTAGCATTGCAGATCTCAATTAAGCCTTTTTCTAAGATTTTTTTGAAATTAGCTTCAATAGTTCCATTTGCCTGTGGGTGATACAGACTGCTCTTGTGGTGTTGTATCATGAAGTTTTCCAATAATTTTTTGATCATGGAATTAATAAAGTGGGTGCCTTGATCACTTGTCAGGCTCCTTGGACAACCAAATCCGCTAATCATGTTTTCAAAGATAAACCTGGTTGTTGTATCTACTGTACAATCCTTCACCGGTATCGCCTTTGCCCACCTAGTCATGTATTCAGTTGCGATGATTATGTATCTTGCATGTGAATGGAGATCAACTGGTGTAATGGGCCCTACAAATTCAAAAACCCATTTTTCAAATACACGCGTTGCTATTACAGGTTGTAGGGGTAGTTTGTCGCGGTGTGAGGGTTTCCCTGTTCTTTGACACACATCACATTTCTTCACATACTCTTTGTTGTCCATGTACATTGTAGGCCACCATACCTTGCCTGCAATATATTTCTTGTGGTAGGATTTTCTCCCACATGCCCTCCCGCAACTCCACTTTGACATTCCCATAAGATATCCGCTCTTTCGTGGTCTAATATCTAATACACATCTTCATAGTATTTGATTCAAACCCATTTTGTATAATTTACGTGCTATGAGTTGGTAATCAACTGCTTTAATGGAAAAATTCCTTCTCTCAATTATTGTATATTCTTTTGAGCACTTTCCTGTAGCCAGGTACGTCGCTATTTTCTCTAGATAATCGGGGACGACTTCTATTCGGAAGAGGTCTACATCTGGTAGCTGGTCATCAAGTGGTCCTCCATTTTCCTCATTATCCAATCTTGATAGATGATCAGGTCCAACATTTAGTCTCCCTGTCTGTATTATGACCTCAAAAGTAAACTCTTGGAACTGTAGAAGCCACCTTCAGATTCTACCTTCAGAACAGGTTTATTTACTAAATACTTTAATGCAAAGTGATTTGTAACAAATTTAAAAGTACCTCCTAGTAAATAGTGGCGGAATTTTTGCAGGGAATAGACCATCGCCAATGCTTCTCTTTCAGTTGTTGTGTAATTATTTTATGTTGTCGATAACTTCCTTCTTGCAAAATATACCGGGTGGTCTATGTTGGTTTCTCCTGGTTGTGCTAGCATGACTCCCAAAGCAATGCCTGAAGCATCAATGCGCACATGTAATTGTTTATGTTACACCATTTTTTGGTCATCTAACCTATTATCATTAGATGGACCCAAGTACACCATGTAAGACCAATTTTACCCTAAGTAAAATTGCTTTCACTATGAAAAATAACTTAGTAAACCACCTTTATTAAGTTGTTTATGGTCTAAACAGGAAACCCCATGAGGAAATATTAAATAAATCCACATTTATTTGATTTTCCTCAAGGAATAATTAGTTAAACAATAGTTTAATTAATATTCCTGGTCATATTTAACCCAAAACAGGAAAATTAATTAGATAAATTATTATTTATCTTATTATTTTCTAGGAATAATTATTTAAACCTTATTTAAATAATATTCCTTTTTAAATTTGACTAAATCACTCATAAATAGTTAAATAAATCATTATTTATTTAATTATTACTCAATCACATCCTTAAAATGATAAATAAATCATTTATTTATTTATTATTTACAAATAAAGGGATTTGACCCAAGTCAAATTCCTTTTCCCTCCAACAAATATAATAAAATATTCCATAAAATTTGGATCTTGATTTGGTTAACAATATTTTAATTATGCACCAATATCTAGACTAACTCAATATTTTGTTATAAATAGAAGGGTTTTCCCATTCATTTATCACCTTTTGTTGCCTAAAGATCACTCTGGATCTATACTTTTGGTCTGACTATTGATCCACCATCATAGTCATATTTTGCTACCGTTTTTATCTGGGTTTTCTACACCATCAAGAGAGAGGAATTTTAGATCTGAAGTGCTGAGGACTTACAAGAAACCATCCCATTGAGGAGAACAGGGAACACCCTCTTGTTTTTTCCTCCTAGGTGCCATTAATACAAAATTCATTCAACATATTCTTGTCTTTTCTATTGGATGCATGGAGTAAATCTTGTTTTTTATACTGCTTAATGTCTTCTAATGCATAGATCTAGATTTTTGCAGCATTTATCTTGATCACCTAACTGCAGATCCGAGGATATTGGTAGCCATATTTGTTGTTAGGGTTGTTTTTTATGCACAGCTAAAGTGGTATTTTTTCGTACGCTTGGAATTAAGATTCATACTAACAACTGGCGACTCCACACAGGTTTACGATTACGACCACTGTCGTTTTTCTGATCCTTGCATATCCAGCTGCTTCAAACCCTAGGATTTCTCTTTAGCCCCTTGTTTTTTCTTTTCTTGATGTTGTTTTTAACCTATAAAACCCTAAAACGATAAAAATTTTGACTTCTCTGTGTTTTCGGACCTATTATGTAGGTGACAGACATCAGCCGCAGCTGAGACGACAAATTTTTTCTAAAATCTGCCGCTGAGAGTGCCGAAAGTGTAGGTCGCACTTTTTGGCCCAACACCTGTGACCTAGACCCTTAGGACATACCTTTTAGCCCAAACATTGTGACCTCTACTGAAAACAGGTCAAAAACTGTGACCTGGATTTTTGCAGGGATTTTTCTCAAAGTTTTATGGGTTTGTTTAAGCCTCTATTCAGGGTTTTCTGACCTCCGTCTCTGCCCGTTTTGGACCTGTACTTGTTCTATTTTTCTCAACTAAGCGGGAACCTAGCCACCTAGGGCTTCAATACCCTCCACTTTTTGTGGAAGAGTTTTTTCTGTTGCAGGTTGTATGAAATTTCAGAGTCTTCAGCCATTTTTTCAGATCTGATACCTCACCTTCAGATCCACTTCATATCGGCTTATTATCCATCCAAATCACCTCATTTAGCTTTGTTTGGGTTTTCCTCTAGGGTTCACTCCGTTTCCCTTCAGGAGATAGCCTTTCGCCACCTCTTTTACAACAATTTTTCCTCTGATTTGTTGTTGTTTTCTACACCACTTTCCAACAGATCTTGTCTTTTAGATCCCAATCCCTCTTGACCTTAGATCTATTGGATTTTTAGTGTGTTTTTCTAAGTTTTTTTCTCACCTATAGACTATTTGTTGAGATACCCGCCTCCCTGGGTTTATATTATTGCATTATTTTTTGCTTATTTTCTATTTTTGCAAGCCTATATACTGTCATTTGTAAGTTTATTTACAGCTATACAACACACTTTTTCTTTTTCTCTACAAATTTCTGGGTTTAAAAATTAAAATTTACACACTTTTACACACACACCCTAAGAGAAAAAGGGTTTGGTTAACACCGCCAAGCAAAGACTCTAAAATATTGAAATCAATTGATCCTGCACCTCTCTACCTTTGTTTCGACATTGTAATCAGTTGATTCTGCACCTCCCTGCCCTTGTCGGTCTCTTTTTCCTTTGTGTCATGTTTGTGTCATCACCATTGCACCACCAAGGTGTTTATCCTAGAGACTTCTTGGCCTTCATCCTCAGTTTCCGATAGGAATACTTACTCCTCCTCGTAGGATTCGAGTTAGTCCTCCACCGAGTCCGCACACCGACTCTTCTTCTGGTCCTTTGGGTTCTCCTTCTTGTTTCGCCTTCGGTTCTCCCCCTGACACCTTCAGCATTTTTGGTGCAGGACCTAATGCTGGTGGTAACCCCGGCCCTCAGGCTGGGAATACCACTAGTGGGACCACAATGGACACTACCCCAGTTGCACCCTTGCTCCCCTTCATGGCAGGCCTCAGCCTCCCCGATTTTGACCAGTTGATAAACGACCCTATACACCATGACGCTAGTTGGCCTGTTATGCCAAAAAAACTCCCTTCTGACATCCCATAGTTTGAAGGCCTTGCTAGAGAAGATCCTTCAAATAATTTTTTATCTTTCCACATGTGGTGTTTGTCTAATTCCATTACCGATGACTCTATCCGTCTTCGGTTGTTCCAACGAATGCTTACTGGTGAAGCTTCTAAGTGGTATGTTGAACAGGCCTCCTCCTCTCATACCACCTTTGCGACTCTTTCCTGGGCTTTTCTGTCTTATTTCCAGCTTCCTCTTCATTATGACACTAGTACCGAACTCTTGACTTCTTTCTGTCAATCGTCTGCGACCCGCCTATCCAACCATGTCCAGGAATGGTGGAGAAGAAAGATCCTATGTCGATCCCCTACCTTTGAAGACCGTGTCTACATGGACTGGTTCCTTAGATCTCTCTTGCCACCTATTGGGAAATATGTCGCATTTCACTTTCCTCAAACTGAAGAAGCCGCTCTCCAAATTGCATTAAAGTATGACCTGATCTATGCTCAGTCGGGTTATGTTTATACCGTTCTACCTGATCTTCCCAGACCTAGTGGTGCCAACGCATTGGGGGAATCTCACACCACTAATGGTATCATTGGAGCTCTCTTTAATCCGTATGCTCAACCTCCCATGGGCTATGGTTTTCCTTAGGTGGGGCCCGCCCCTCCTGCACTTTTCCCCCTCCTGATAGAATGTATCTAGGATACGGCATGCCTCCTCTTTTTTCCCAACCTCCTGTTTACCACACTATTACCCAACCTCCTTATTGTCCGTATCCATAGCCTGGTGCTCCAGCTCCTCCAGCATTAGCACTTCCTCCTCCCTTGCCTTCTCAACCCTCGCAACAACAACCACTGCCTCCTCAGGGGCAGGTGTACACACAACAGGGCACAACTAATCCTCCTCCGTCAAAAAAGAAGAGGAAAGGCACTCAAAATCAAGCTGCCCCTGGTAATCCTGAACCTAATCAAGGTAATGCTCCTAACACTACAAACTAGCAACAGGGCACTCAGCCCAAGCAGGACAGGCCTGTTTGTATGAACAAGCCCTGTTCTTGTTGTGGTGTATATGGTCATTATATGCATGATTGTCCTCTTTTGCCACAGATGCAGCAGCTGTGGGAGTCTCAAGAAACTTTGAGAGGACAACAAGTCGTCCCTTCCGTTCCTCCCAGTCCTGCACCTAGTCAACCGACTGTTCTTACCGATCCTTTCCCTCAGCAAGGATTTGTGGCCACCCAACCACCTGAAGGTCAGATGGCCACTCAACCTCTTCCATCTGGTACCTCTGATTACCAGATTCTCATGATGACCTCTGATCAGCCTTCTAAACCTTCTCTTGGACCTTCACCTTCATCTCGTACTCATGAGCCTCTTTATCCTCCTGGAATGGTTCCTCCAGGCCTTAACCATCTTGGAGCCGTCCCGCCTGGTCATTACCACTCTGGTCAGATACCGTTCCGAGCTCCCCCACCAGGAGTGTACACGGTACCTATTATGGCCACCCTCTCTCTTCCTAACCTGACCCTTGGGGTTCCCGTCTGGTACCTCGATTCTCCAGCCGCTACCCCACCTAGTTAACCCAAACCTTATCTTGCTTTGACCCCAGTTCAACCAGTCCCCATGACTTCTCTCGCTGCAACAATGCCTCATTCACCTCAATAGGAACCACCTCCCATTGCGACCGCTTCGGGTAAGAAAGGCAAAGCTCACAAGGGGGCATCAAAGGACAAGGTTGCCCCAACAAAACCTGCCCCTCTTTGGCCTCCAAAGCGTACCATACAGTGTGCTTTGTGTGATATTTTTGGTCATGCCACCCATACTTTGCCTCACCTTAAGCCCATGGTCAATGAGATGTTTCCGGAGTCTGATATCCCAGAGGTATATGTCACCATACCCAATTCAGTCCTGAGACTCAATTCTTTGCGCACAAATCGCCCTTGTGCTTTGTGTGATTTCCATGGCCACTATACTCACCTCTGTCCCTGCCTTGAAGAGTACCACTCCTCTTTGGAAGTGGTATGCCAATTCGAGGCCAAGTGCAATGAGTCCACCGCTCCCTTATTTGCATGTTTTGCTTCGGAAAAACCAGAGGACACGAATACTCCCATTTACATTCCCCCTTATGATGTCGAGATGATGGAGCCTTCGTCCACCATTTTCTACCTATCATCATCCATGAGACCCTCGGTGGAACACCCCTTGGAGACTCCCCCTGATGTTTCACTTGACCTCCCTTCAGTAATCACCCTGGGCTCAACATCAGTAGATCATTTATCTACTTACCCTTCTGTGATGATGTGCATGTGAACCTCTCTTCTCATGATGATGAGTTAGGTAGCTTCGCCACGTCAGGTAATCTTTCTTCCACTAGTCACCGAATCTTCTATTATGATGATGAAATTATGGAAGTAGTCACCACCCCTGGCTTTATCTACTCCCCCTTACATCGAACCCATGCATTCGAACCACATACACCTTGTGGCCATTACATTGACACCCAATGTTTGGGTAAGAGGGCATCCATATTTGAGAAACCAGGAGAAGAAATTCTCCACAATTCTCCTAGTTTATTTGGTCGTGTCGACTTTAGTACCATTATTCCTCCACATTTATAAGAACTTCTAGAGTCCCATATCACTTCAGATCACTCTAGAGATGATACCCCTCATCATTCCTTCATATTACATAAACAACCCAGTCCCTTCAACATTGTTGTTGACCAACCTGTAGGTTTTCGAGGAGAGCACCAGTTCATTATCTCCAAATCCTCTCTTTGGGATAGTGACACCATGTATGCCAATCTAGAAACTTAAAGTCCATTTGATTCATATATGCAGTACCAAAAGAGATTTTTAATCCTCTATTCCCTTTCTCAAACTGCATAACCATAACAAAAACAAATGGCACACCACATCATTAAAATGTGTTTAGATTCCCCTTTTTATAAATACATTTTTCCATGACCACAACATGCTTGGGGGCACCTATGCCCCTCAACCATAAAAATTTTAGATCTCAACCAAAAACAACACTGAAACCCCCTTTCTCTGACAGGTCGCACTTTTCTGGTCATTTCCTGGGATAGCTCGCAGTTTTCTTCCTAGTACCTACTACCCAGGTCGCAGAACAGACTCCAAAAAGTGCGACCTCGCCTGTTAATGAGCTCTGGGTACCTAAACTGAACTTTCAATCCACTGAAATGAAAGAGTAGGATTAGGCCTCATACCTACAACTCACAGATCTCAATTCCAAAGGTCGGTTTGTCTGCTATGATCACCGCAAGATTTAGGGCCTTCTCTCATCACTACATTCACCATAGCTCCACCTGCAAATGAGTGAATTTGGAGGGAAAATGGCTTATTAAAAGAAAACCCTGATTTTTCTTTCGCCTGCTGCGGCCAAACCATAGCTCAGTCTGATGAGCCATCTATACCATTGGAAAGCTCTCACTGAGCCCTAAAATGGGCATCTGTTAGTGTTTAGTGAATTGATAATTCACCAGGACACATTTTTTCCAAGAAGCGTCACTTCACCCCTCCTCAAAATCAAATTTCTTCACTTTCAACACGCGTACTGGGGGCAACACTTTGCCTTCATACGTGTCCATGTTTGTGTCGACTTTCTTCGTGAGTTACCATCTTGTACTCATGTTTTTATGGTCCCCATTGGACCTTTTCCGTGTGGCAGCACCATCGAGTCACCCTTGTTTTGAGCATCTGAGTTGAGTCATCATTGCACTCATGGAGTCTATCCCGAGTCCCTTTGCATCTCGTTATAGTCATCCATCCTTCATTGCTTGGTCCCTCTCTCGTGTCGCAAATTATGGCCTTCAGTCCCACTGTCCCCTATCCCTCATGATATTGTGTCAGTTGATGCCAGGTCATCCATGCCCTTTATGCTCTAACAAGGGAAGTCGTTCGTTCACTACTCAGTACCCCCCATTTCATCATCATCATTGGTGTCAGTCTGTCAGTCGCACACTAGTTTCTCTCGTGCCTTAGTTGAGGATCCCTTATTTCCTCACCTATGACAGACCTCCTTCTGTCGATATCAACTCATTCATTCCAGAAGACAGGTCTAGAGGGCGGTGTACCTTGGTTCCAGCTTCCACTCTTGTTCGGTAACTCGAATTAGGCAAAGGGACTCCTTATTTCCCTTTGACTTGATTGTTTCTTAGCTCCAGCTCCTTTCAGCATGATCGAGATCCGTATGCTTGATGGTTCAGTGATGCAGCAGCTAATATCGGTGATTCCCGGGTGTGTGTGAGATGTCTCAGCACTCATGAGGGGGTGGCCCTACAGGTAGCCCCCCACACACTCGGATGACCTCTTCATTATAACCTTTGATGTAGATCCATACATTTGATGATGTCGACCTCAGCCACTTGCAGTGCCTTTTTGTTTGCATGTATCAGTCATATTTTCAGAGCCCTTTCATGTTTTCAGGGGCATTTGGGTTGCATTTATATCTCATGTACTCAGATATCATTGTACAAGTCCTGGTTGTTATCCCAGGCATAATATGTATGTGGAATTCATTATTTTGTTACTTGGCTCATGTTTATGCCATCATGTACTATATTGTCCAGTTCCGTGGTTTACCAGATGTCTTATTGTTTTTACTTTGCCTCAGCGGGCATAGGTATGCCTCCCCTGCCGCCTATAGCATAGGTACTTACTCATCAAAGAGACTTGTCGCACCTATAAGTCTCGCCTCCTCATGGTCTAGTTCTTTCAGCACTTTGGTCTACCTTATACTTCTCTCTCTTTGACTTCCCCTTCAATGTCTAGTGATTGAGTTCTTAAAATGTACTTCGGTCATACGATTAGCTCCTAATGCTCGCACACTGGGGGGCAATTTGTTACACCAATTTTTGGTCATATAACCTATTATCATTAGATGGACCCAAGTACACCATGTAATACCAATTTTACCCTAAGTAAAATTGCTTTCACTATGAAAAATAACTTAGTAAACCACCTTTATTAAGTTGTTTATGGTCTAAACAAGAAACCCCATGAGGAAATATTAAATAAATATACATTTTTTTTATTTTCCTCAAGGAATAATTAGTTAAACAACAGTTTAATTAATATTCCTGGTTATATTTAACCCAAAACAAGGAAATTAATTAGACAAACCATTATTTATCTTATTATTTTCTAAGAATAATTATTTAAACCTTATTTAAATAATATTCTTTGTTAAATATGACTAAATCACCCTTAAATAATTAAATAAATCATTATTTATTTGATTATTACTCAACCACATCATTAAAATGATAAATAAATCATTTATTTATTTATTATTTACAAATAAATGGATTTGACCCAAGTCAAATTCCTTTTCCCTCCAACAAATATAATAAAATATTCCATAAAAGTTGGATCTTGATTTGGTTAATAATATTTTAACTATGCACCAATATCTAGACTAACTCAATATTTTGTTATAAATAGAAGGGTTTTCCCATTCATTTATCACCTTTTGTTCCCTAAAGATCACTCTGGATCTATACTTTTGGTCTGACTATTGATCCACCATCATAGTCATATTTTTCTACCGTTTTTATCTGGGTTTTCTACACCATCAAGAGAGAGGAATTTTAGATCTGAAGTGATGAGGACTTACAAGAACCCATCCCATTGAGGAGAACAGGGAACACCCTCTTGTGTTTTCCACCTAGGTGCCATTAATACAAAATTCATTCAACATATTCTTGTCTTGTCTATTGGATGCATGGAGTAAATCTTATTTTTTCTACTGCTTAATGTATTCTAATGCATAGATCTAGATTTTTACAGCATTTATCTTGATCACCTAACTGCAGATCTGAGGATATTGGCAACCATCTTTGCTATTAGGGTTGTTTGTTATGCACAGCTAAAGTGGTATTTTTTCGTACGCTTGGAATTAAGATTCATACTAACAGTTTATTCTAGTTAGGATGAGTCAGAATAGGTGCACTTGATAATTTCTCCTTTAGCATGTCCAACACCCTCTGCTGCATTCCTCATTCCATGTAAAAAGTTCTGACTCCCGCAACAGATTTTCCAGTGGTGTTGTGATCCAAGCATAGTTGCGGATAAAACTTCTATAATATCCTGCGTGCCCAAGCAATGATCTCAATTGTTTAACATTATCTGGGGCATCCATGTTTACAATTACCGCCACCTTGGCGGGGTCCACACATACTCCTTGTTTGCAGACCACATGGCCTAGTAATTTTCTGAATGATACTACAAATATGCACTTCTTCAAGTTTAGTGAGATTTGAAGTTGTCTGCAATGGTCAAACATTATCCCAAGGAGGCTTGCGTGGTTCTTTAACAAAGCATATATTGTCCAATCATCCATGTACACTTCTAGGAACTTGTGGATATACTCTTTGAAAGCTGCTATCACTATTCTTGAAAATACCGCTAGTGCATTCTTTAACCCAAAGGGCATTAAGTGATAAGAATACGATCCCCATTCAGTAGTGAATGCGTTTTTTTTCTTTTATCCTCCTTTGCTATTCAGACTTGATGATAGCCAGAGAATCTGTCTCTGAATGAATATGCTTCATTTCCCACCACATTATTCTAGGACTTTGTCACTGAATGGTGTAGGGAATGGATCGTGGACGCATGCATTATTTAGAATTTTGTAGTCTACACACACCCTGATTTCCAACTTCTCCTTTTTATTCTGTATCACTATTGGACTAACCCACTCTGCCTCCTCAACTGGGAAAATCAATGATGCATTCAACATTTTTTCTATTTCTGCTTTGAATTTCTCTTTCAACCTAGGGTTCAGACAGTAGGGTCTATGCTTTACTATTTTGGTATCAGGTTTCAACATTATCTGCATCTCCCCCAAATCTCCCTTGATTCCTTTTAGTTCTGCTACAAAAGACAGGAATAAATATTTGCATTCCTTTAGCAAATCAAATATTTCCTTTGTAGACTCTTCATCCCACTAGCCCCCTATAGATGCTATCTTGGGTTTCTCTTGACTACCAATATTCTGTTTCTTTGTCCTTAGGGGTAATAGGTGCAATCCTTCTATGGTAGGTTCCTCCTATATTTTATGCTCTCCCTGCTTTTCTTCAAATGAAAAATGTTTGAGATTTTCCAAATCATCATCATCTATTCCCTAATATATTTTCCCACATGTTACTACTTCTTGATAATTAGACTAGGGTATCTGGTCTGACACAGGTGTTTCTTCAGCTTCTTAAGGCTCTGAACAAAATAGAATTATTTTGATTGCCTACAAGGTCTCCGTAATCTGTTCACTATCTCCCTTGAAAGATAAACTTTGTGTAAACCTTTCTGCTATTGTCTTCCAGCTACTTGTTTGTCTTTTCTTCTCTTTTGTCAATTACCAAGCTTGCAGGATGGTATCTAATGAATGTATAAAGTTATGCACCCACAAGGATTTCAGGTATCTCTTCGTATCCCACTTGTATTCACAACTTTTTACATGTACTTGGGGATCCGAAACTCCTCTGTACTTCTCTTCTAGTTGCGGTTCTGAAGACGTTTGAAATCTCATTTTCATTGCCTTTGCTACCTCTTCTTATCTACGAAGAGAGTTGCGGTGATTTTCCCACCACCTTATTGAGGTAGATTGCAATGCCACATCCATGAGAGGAATCTTATGTCCGCTGGCACGTTATCTTCAATTTTTCTAATAAAATTATTCACAGTTTGCATGTTAGTAAGGGTGGGGTAACCCCTTACTTCTGTGTTGATCTAGTTAACTCTGCAAATAACAACACATCTTCTAGTATTGATCTCATATCTGCCTTTCTTCCAATCATCCCATGCAAATTTTGATCGTACGTCGGAACTTTGAACACTTCTCCAACTTACTGTTCCTCCTACTATAGCGTTAATGTAATATTCTCTTTTTCCTACTATCATTTGATAAAGTTGGTTGAGAAGTTCTACATCTTCCCTAGTCCCGACAATTTCTGTATAAGGGGTCCATGATATGGATCCAATGGTTGGACCACTCTAACTTCACCGTATTTGAATATCATAAGCTCCTTCTTCAAATCGATAACTGTATAATTTGCAAATGCCCAGTCTATCTCCAACAGAGCTGAGTATGGATCCTTATCTCCCCTAATGTCGATCATTTCAAAATCTGTGTAAGTTTTTACTCCCGCGACATCTACTTCAACCTCTTCCAGCCTTCTTAATGGTACAATGCAATATTGGTTCACCATTCTTAGCTATATATGGGAATACACCAACTTTGGCTTTCCTAATGCTTCCAATGTATTTCTAGGTAGAATATTCACATCTGATCCTAGATCCAACATTTTGTCTCTTATTTGAAATCTTGCAACTTGAGAATTTATGCAAAATTCCTTTCATGTTCTTCTTTTGTTTCTTTTCACTCTCCTTATATACTTATCTGGAAGGTTACTGTTAATTGGGTCCTCATGCTCTATCCCTCCTTCTACTATTGTTTTCAGATTTTTCTTAACTGCTCCAGAATCTATCCGTCATTTATAGTACTCAAGAACAATCAGAACCATTCTTCTATCAGCGTTCCTATTGTAACTGATATGAATGGAATGTATTAGTTTTGCTATGCTAAGTATCGAAATAGTAATTAAATTGTGTGCATAAGGTTCACTAAAGTTTGCAGGTGAAACATATGGTTTTAACTTAGTTAAACAGATTTTTATGTGAGGTTAAAGCATGTAAATTAGCTTGTATAACACTATTCAACAGTAAATGACAGAGAATAAAGCATCACATATGCAATAATTAGCAAATTGATGAAGCAGTTCACCCCTCCTGGGCTACATATGTCAGTCCAGCTCCCAATGGCATGTCCCTCATATCTTATTGCTCAAAAGTGGTAAGTACATGTGATAAAAAACCTCAAATGGCTATGATCTCTATAAAAACAACTTCATAATGTTTAAATTAGTCAGGAATGACTATTCATTTGTAGAAAACAGAGAATGGATGCTCAAAACACTAAAAACACCCTAGTGGCCCTAATGGCTCCTTGACTTCTTCTGAAGCAAAACCTGCATTAAATGACCTCAATGGCTCTGAAACCTATTTAAATGAGTTCGTAATGTTGAAATTAGCCAAAAATTACTATTCATTCATAAAAAATGGTCAAAATATCCAAGATTTATGACCAAACAGAACACTAGCCAATGTCCCCTAGGAAAGCTCCTCCAAAACTGGAGGAACTCCAGTTAGCGCCGAAAAAATAACGTTGATCGCCAAATCTGGGGGTCTGCCAGTGGAACCATCAGGTTAACTGTCGGTTATATTAAATGCCAAACCTCCGCATGTGATCGCTCCGTGGATTAACTGTCGGGTTCCAAGCTCTGGCATTTGCATAAGGGTCAAGGTCACGACGCGTGGGCATATGGTAGGGGGGTTGGCCCTTAGGGGCTGGCCTCCCAAGCTCTCACAACCAAAATCATTAAGGTTCAAATAGATGTGGCGACCCTTAGGGGTAAGAAACACCCCCCGTAGGCGTAACGATAGGGTGCGTGCATGCTGGTGCGGGAGGTCCCGTGTTCGATTCTCATAGTCTCCAAAATTTTACTTGCCATTTCACTTCTGGCCTAGGGACACATGGAGGCCTCAGGGCTAGCCACATGTCACCCGATGATAGGCCTAAAAAATGTTATAATAAAAAAATACATTTTTTTTTAACTTTTCTTTAGACAAGTCAAACTGAGTCAAATGTCATTTTTTGGAGTTTACTAGGCTTTTTAAACCTTCGTAACTTCTACATACGACCTCCATTTTTTGAACCATTTGCGGCACTAGAATCGAAGCGACGAGACCTTTCTGGTCGCTTAGGTTCGGACCTGTTTCGATCACTTTCATTTTTGAGCATTTTTTAGCAATGGACATGATCTCCTTATCACACCTCCCCATTGGGAAGCTTTTGGACCCCAAAAGCCTTCTGGACTACTGAAAATGAAGATGAGGAGACTGTGTCCCCACTCTTCCAGTCTTAATCCACTGAAATTTCCCTAATTTAATTAATTGGAGCTTTTCATGAACCGACAATTTTTTCCTTGATTCCATAGACCAACCATTGTTGTTTTTGACATTGTCATGCTGCACATTTTCTAAATTTGCAGAACAATAATCTAAATTTGTAGTAAACTTCTTGTTTCTACATTGATTTATAATCAAAGGAAACTTAAAATTACTTTCACCTTGCATCCTCTCCTTATGGTGATTTTTTGTTGAATTAGCCTTGAACTTGTGTCGATTCCTGACCAAGTTTCTTCGCCATTGTACCATGCCTTTCTGAAACTAGCAATGAAAATTTCTGAATCTTGTGCCTTATTTGTCAAGTTTCTTTGCCCTCTCTTGGACCTCTGCAACTTCTTGCACTGACACTTTGTTTTCAGCACTGTTCAACACCAAAATCGACTGTTGCAACTTCTTGTCATCTTCTTTCAAAGACAACCTACTTTCAAACTAAAACAACTCATTACATAAATCAGTATTTGAATGAAAAGGATTATATAAAAACTCTCTTTGTTTAATCATCATCAATGTCAAGTTTTGACTTGCATTGACGAGCCTTTTCATTTTCCCTGCATTAACTAAAGAAGAGTCTAGTTTTTCACTATGAGCTCTCACATTGTACTCCTTGCCATCTTTGAATAAATGGTATTTTTTCTCATGGCGATAGAAGATTGCTTTCATATCATACAAGTAAGGAATTCCCAACACCATACCTATTATATCAAGCGGAACAACATCTAATTCAACCGTGTCAATGAAATGTGTAGTTATTGCAAAGCGCAACATGCACTTCTTTGAAACCTGTAAATTTGCATCCTTACAAATCCAACCAAGTGGATATGGTTTCAGATGTGGAATGGTCTCAAGATTTAGTTTCTTGACCAAATCTTCAAAAATTAATGTCGCTTGTGACCCACTGTCAAACAATGTGTCAACCTTGGTATGTCTGGAAATGACCCTCACATGAAACAGTTCAATTCTCTTTTCTTCATTTGGAGCTTCTATGTGACAGTTAGATATATTAGATCTAGGTTTATTTTCATTCTCTTTCCCCTTTATGTTCTTTATTCCCATAGCTATGATTTTTGTTTCATCTCCTGAATCTGACCCTAGGTCTTGTTCAGCTATTGCAACTGTCTTGCCTTTTTCCTTGGCTTTCTCTTTGGCTTTAAAACTTTCTGGTTTCAACTCTGGATGAAGTTTCTAACAATGGTCCTCATCATGGCTAGTTTTAGGACAGTGTTTGCAAAAGAATTTTCCCTTCTCTTTTCTAGTATTTTCATTTCTCTTTTTCTTCCATTTCACTTTCCTCATTCCCATCTAAGTTTTGTTTTCCCCTTGCCTCTAAATGTGTGGCTTGAACACAAACCTCATCTAGGCTTCTAGGGTTAAACATGAGGATTGTATGTCTTAGGTAGGTATGTAAACCTCCTATATACTTGAGCAAAGTGTCTTGGCTATGCAAATCTACTCCTACTAAAAGAGCTCTTCTTCTAAATTCTTGAGTATACACTTGTATATTTTGTCCTTTCAATTTTTTAAAATTTTTCCGGTCCATTGTGGCTTTCTTCATGTGAGATAATTGACAAAACTGTTGTTTTATTGCAGAAATGAAATTAGTCCATGATAAAATAATATTACCATATTTCTTGATCTCCTCGTTTGTCTTGGCTTCCCACCAAACAAGTGTTGCACCTTCCATTCTCAATGAAGCTAGTTGGATTTTGGTGTCATCATCATGAAAATTTTGAATTCTCAAATAGACCTCTAATTTCCTAATCCAATTTTCTAGCTTTTCTGAATTAACTTCACCATCAAACATTGGCAATTCAAACCTAACTTCAAGTTTTAGAAAAGGATTTTTAACAGTGTTCTTTGAATTGTGTGACTGGTGTACTGAAGATGAAGTAGAGGATGGTGAAGATGAAGATGAAGATGAGGGTGATGATGGAAACTTTCCACTATCTCCATTTCCTCCATTGCCCTTCTTCGATTTATCTTCATCATTGTGACCTCCTGATGATCCCTGACCTTCCTTATAAATTTTGGATCCTTCTCCTTCTAGTCTTTCATTCCTTTCTTGATAGAGGACTCTCACCATTTCAGTCATGTCAAGGAATGATTTCCTGAACACTCTTTCTTCCTCTTTGGGATCAACTTCTTCATGGATTTTTCTACTTCTCTTTGAGGTGAAATTGAAGGTGGAGATAATGGCACCCTTTCCCTCCTTGGCTGAGGATTACTTTGAACTTTCACCAATTTGCCTTCTCCTCTCTTAAGCTTTATCCTAGTAAGCATTAAAAACCTTGAAAAATGTTAAACAAATCCTTGCACATAAAAACACCAGAGATAAAAACTCTAGCTTAACTCAAGCTCTGATACTAACTTGATCTGAATGGAATGTATTAGTTTTGTTGTGCTAAGTATCCAAACAATAATTAAATTGTGTGCATAAGGTTCACTGAAGTTTGCAGGTGAAACAAATGGTTTTAACTTAGTTAAACAAATTTTTATGTGAGGTTAAAGCATGTAAATTAGATTATATAACACTATTCAGTAGTAAATGACAGAGAATAAAGCATCACATATGACAATACTCAGCAAATTGATGAAGCAATTGACCCCTCCTTTGCTACATCTGTTGGTCCAACTCCCAATGGCATGTCCCTCATATCTTATTGCTACAAAATGGTAAGTACATGTGATAAAAAGCCTCAAATGGTTGTTCTCTCTGTAAAAAAAAACTTTATAATGCTTAAATTAGTTAGGAATGACTATTCATTTGCAGAAAATAAAGAATTGATGCTCAAAACACTGAAAACACCCTAGTGGCCCTCGTGGCTCCTTGACTTATTCTGAAGAAAAAACTGCGTGAAATGGCCTCTGATGGATATGAAAACTTTTCTAATGATTCATAATGTCGAAATTAGGAAAAAATTACTATTAATTCATAAAAAAAGGTCGAAATATCCAAGAGTTATGACCAAACCGAAAATTGCCCAATGTCCCCTAGGAAATCTCCTCCAAAACTGGAGGAACTCCAGTTAGCACCGAAAAAATAGCACTGACCACCGAATCTAGGGGTCTACCAGCAGAACAGCTGGGTTAAATGTCAATTATATTAAATTCCAAACCTCCGCATGTGATCGCCCCACATATTAACTGTCGGGTTCCAGGCTCCGTCGTTTGCATAAGGGTCAAGGTCACGACGTACGGGCATATGGTAGGGGGTCTGGCCTCCCAAGCCCTCACCGCCAAAAGCATTAAGGATCAAATATATGTGGTGGACCTTAGGGGTAAGAAACACCCCGTAGGCGGAACGATTGGACGCGTGCATGCTGGTGCGGGAGGTCCCACATTCGATTCATGCAACCTCCAAAATTTTACTTGCCATTTCACTTCTGGCTGAGGGACACGTGGCGACCTTCGAGATGGCCACGTGTCACCCGATGATAGGCCTAAAAAACATTATAATAAAAAAAAAACCACGTGTCAAATGTCATTTTTTGGAGTTTACTATGCTTTTTATTCCTTCATAACTTCTGCATACGACCTCTATTTTGTGAACTATTCGCAGCGCCAGAATCGCAGCGACAAGACCTTTTCTGTCACTCAGGTTTAGACATGTTTCGAGCACTTTAATTTTTGAGAATTTTTTAGCAATGGACATGATTTCCTAATCAGTAATAGTTTTCACTCCTTCCTTATCTATTTGCATTAGTTCCATATCCATGCAGTTCTCCAACTTCGATAATGTTTCCAGTGCTTCTTTAAAGTACTGTCTCTATTGCTCTAGATTAAAAAATTTATTTGGGGATGCTGGTTTGATTAGTTTTTCCGGATCCATCTCTCATGCATCCTCCTTGGTTTTCTTCCATCCTCGGGTTATTATGGCCACACTCGACAGAGGCTGTGTCTCGACTACTGTTGGCTCTGAATTAACCAAATTGGCTCCTTGTTTCCTAGTTCTCTCTTCCCACCTTTTGATTAGTTCTGGACAGTCCTCAATGGCATGTGCATTCACTCTGCACTGGGAACACCATGGTCATCTTGGTAGTGGACACTCTCTCGCTACATGTCCTTCTTGATCACAATTGTTACATCTTAAATATCCTCTTCTTCTAGTCCCTCCCCCTTGCATTCCAGCTCCTCCTCGTCCTCTCAGAGTTTTATATACTCTGTAGAATGATCTATCTAGTCGGTATTCTAATGTGTTTAGGCCTCTACACTACTATGTATGATGATTTTTCGAAGCACAAAATTCACAGTAGACATTATTTGGGACATTTGAATATTTTTGTAAGATTGGGCATAAAAATGGAGGATGACCAATTCCCTTGCATATTTCACAAATATTCCACCGCCATTGGAGTCTGCTAGTTTGGAAAACTCAGGAAATGGGGTTGCGCCTAGTACTGTCCTTGAGTATTCACTTGCACAACTCCTCCCACTGGTGGCGTTTGTTGCACTCCTCCCGTCAAAGTCCCAACATTGGCTCCCCGTAACCTCGGGAACTCTGTAACCACATGTACTTCCAACAGACAATGTGTACATCACAGATTAAGTTGTGCTAGTCATGCCAACTGAATATCCTTGAGATTTTCTGTCAAAATTGCTATTTCATGTTGCAATCCCAATATGGACAGATGTTGGGCAGCCACTCCCCCCATAAACTCTCGTGGGTAGCCAAGCATTGCTTCTATCTTCATTGATTTCTCTAGTGCATCTTGAAGGGTATCAATATTTTGTTGGGTCAATGGTGTTCTTATTAGGGGTAAGAGTGCTTTAATGAACTAGTCCCGTTGGTGATTTGGATCAATCGGGTAAATCAAATTCCCGACTGCATCTTTGAACCTTATCATTAGATCCCAGGTTGTTTCTCCTTCTCTCTGTTTAATCTCCCATAATTCGGGCAGTCCATGTTGATTAGTCTGAGGGAGCTTGAATTTTTGTACAAACTCCCTTTTAACATCATCTATAGCTAGGTTCTGGTGTACTTCCGACCATTTGATAAACCATCGTAATGCTTGTTCCCTAAGTGTGGTTTGGAATTCGATTAATTTAACTGCATATGGTGCTTAAAGAGCTCTCCAAATTGCTTCACATAGATACCAATGTTTCTCTACATCATCATTACCCTTTCCAGAAAATTTTAGATATCGAGTAAATGATCCTGTCATTTCTACTTGTGTGGGTGGAACTAATATGAATCCTCTACTTCCTAGCTGAGAAATTCTACTACTAGTACTACTGCTAGCGGCTATCTGCACTGTAGACTGAACATTATGCAACTTTCTAGACTTTTGCAACTTTATCAAAAAATTATCAGGTGGCTGGTAAAGTACCAGGGGAAGGTTAGGACAAGTGCTACTTGAAACTTGGGGAATAGGATTACCTTGTGTTATGGTTGACGACCTCTCTTGGAACAGTTGTTTCATCGCAACATGAAACTCAACATCAAACTCATCCTCGGGGCACGTGTTCTCCCCTTCAATGGAACTTTTTCCCTTCTCTCTTAGGGATGGGCTCCTATGAACCTGTCTAACTTCCTTGGTGGACCCGTCCATTCCTTTGGGTCCTACTTTATCTTCTCTCCTCCCTGTCATATGTGGTGCCTCTTCTCCTTTCTGTGTACTCCTCTTTGTGTTCACAAACTCCTATATTTCCCTTTACCACCACTTCTTAGTGATTAGCGCCCTTCGATGTGCTCTTAACTCACCCAACCTACAGGAGGTCCCGACGTCCATATTCCTATTCCTCATTTTCCCTTGTTCATAGCATCTCTCCTTCAGGTCCTTCCCCCAGTACTGGAGGTTTAAGCTTCCATCGCGGGACTTTGGAAAAGCATTAGTCCCTCGTCCACCATTAAATATTTAATCCACAACTGTATTTATTTCAACATCTTTCCCTGCAACCCAGACTTAAATATATCTTCTTCTTTCATAAAATATTGATAAAATTCATCTATGAACTCTACGATATATCCCTCCAAGGTAGTCTACACCCAAAAGTATACTACTCGGTTAACTCCATATTTAGTTTGTGCAATTCCATCAGGTTTTTATGCGTCAAACTATGACGAGATCAACATAATCCTACAGGAAATGATTTAATATGGAGTCTTCGCAACCAGTTATGGAGCTCTTCAGGAAATTTTCCCTAGAAAATTTCGTACAAGTCACTCGCCGAATAAAAAACCAGAACTTGATCCTTGATAGTCCTTTCCTTATGATGTCAGAGCTCCGCCTGTTGCGATATGAACTGATCTACATGATTATCCCACTAGTTACACAATTCATTTTCGTAGATATTCGATACCATGATCTAGCTCTCTAGTAAGTTTTTAGGTCTTGGTAATGGAACCATTTGTTGGTGAAAAAGGGTGACTTTTGGGAAAGACCTAGGTTCAGGCTCGGGGCCAACAAGATTCTGCTGTAGTCTAGGAAAATGCCGACATTTTCACCCTGCTCAAGAGAGCAAGGAGTCTCACCCGAGGCGTGCCGTGACCTTACTAAGATAAAGAGCTAGAACCATATTACCGAAGAGAGGTTGCTAACAGTTAACCAGACATTCCAGTTTTATAGAACACATTCATCGCATATGAATAAGGACACAGGATACCATTTAGAAATTATCAATAAGAACATCAAAAATTTTGAAATCAATGAAAACACGGCTAAGAAGCTAACTGTAATAAACATCATATAATCGAAAACCCCTAATTTCTCTATTATATTATATCATCAACATAGTACATATTATACTCCATATAGTTTAACGTAATACAATACAATACATTTCAGGCTTCACAGAGCTCCTAGAACACAAAATTCAATCTCTTTTCCAGAACAGTTCCCTACCTAAAGATCACCAAGCGAAATATATTTTCCCTTGCTTATCTACCTCCGCCGACTGACACTACCAGTCTTTTCCCCTTATTCACTCGGTTGTTCTCCTACGCTCCATTGCTTCCCATATTCTTCCACGGTTGGCTCTGCCTCTGGGAGTCCCTCTTTTGTTCATTGTCCATTGTTTCTACCATTTTTTCCACTACCTGTCTACCATTTGTGCCACTACTTGTCTATGATATGCCATATTTCTGTATATTCTCCACAACTGCAATGGTTCCTTTCCTTTCACAATGGCTCTCTGCCACCTGGTATTCTCGCCGCTTAGCCTTCTACAACTCAAACTTTTATTACTCAAAACAAAGGCCCCAATAGTACCTGCAGCCATATTTCCAGACAAAGAAAGAGAGTGAAGCAACCTCACCTTCCAACTGGGTTTTCTATCGAAATGGTTTCCCAGAGAGCATATATTGTGTATTATGTGTGTGTGAGATATTATTTTGTCGTTCTCTACTTGTCTACATAATTTCCATTTGCATGCATTTACTAATTACAATTAAATCTACAAATATAGAATTTTAATAAAAATGTAATAGCATAAAGTTTCAGTTTTTTAATATATTATGATTGTGAGAAATTGTCCAGTGGAATATCTGTGACATTTTATGGATCACGAGATGATTCTCCCACTGTCATTCTTGCTTCCACTTTTTTTGCATCTATATTTTCAACCATCTTTCTAGATGATTCAAACTCAATAGACATGCAAATATATCATAGAGCCAGTTTCCATTCTCAGTAAAGTGTCATTTTAGGTAAGGTTGTTGATATTATTCAAGTTGTCATTATGGATAGACAGGAAACATGTAACCCTATATTATTAAATAGTTTATATGCACATGGTGTGATCAAGTTGATATTAACTACATTCAAAGATACTAGTCAATTTCTCTGCGCAATACTACAAACATCTATCTTGATGGAAAAAAACATATCCAATAATTATGAAAGTGACAAGAATTCGATATTTGGTACATTAGTAATTTATGTAGAGCTAATGGATCCCCTAGCAACACCTTCTTTAATTTTCATGAGTTATTCATCACATTTCCTAGTGTATCTTATTCTGAATGGGACCATTTCTCATCCAAAGGATTCAATTTTTTTTTCCTAGGTACTACAGTCCCAGTTCATAAAGGTAGTTTATCCTATGTGGAACCATCCCTTGTTTCCCCAGTGTTGCATGTAATTCATTACTTTAGTTTGTTCCATAATTAATCATGTCTATTTTAGAGGTCATTGGGAAGTACCAAATCTTCTAAAGAAGAGACGTCTGCAAGACAAAAGGATATTGAATAGAACAAGGTGTTGGTACAAGGAAATGGAAGGGACCCATAAGTAGGGGAAAATTCTATCACATTATCCTAGGGACTTGCACCCCAAAGCACAACAAAGGATGATCATAATTGAAATGTAAAAGGTAGGGTGCACACCTAACCAGGAATGGCTACTCAAAAGGAGAAATTCATCCACTTGCTTTCCAACCATGTTACTTTTGTGGATGACATATTTTTGGAATAAGAATAAATACAATTCACAAAAAATGTGTTAAAATTAGATAAAGAATAATAAAAATAATAAAATAAATTAAGAAACATTTTTATGACTAAATAAAAATTAGATAATATTGAGGCAATGAATACCTGACTGAGCTCCTCTTGGTTTCAAGAATAATTTATTGGAGTATTCTAATCTTGGAGCAAACATTCCTTGATTTAATGGAGCAACAACAACGTCAACATTGAATTCGTTATTTGTTTGTCAGAAAAAGGAAGGTTTGCTCCAAGACTATCCAAATCCTAAATTATTCTCTACTGAACAGGGCCAACCACGTGAAGGTGGAAGATCTTATGGACCCCCCCCCCCCCCCCCCCAACATCACTCTCCATTCCCTAGTACCCAATCTATCTACTACAAATAAAGTTGATAGGAACACATTAAGATTCATGCATACACAATAGTGAAACAAAAAATTGATAAAGAAACATATTTGTTGGCATTCATCCTCTGGAAAACTCTAAGCAATTATATTTCATATTTTTCTAACATAAATACAAAAAAGTATGTAAGTCTCAATAAATCGTTCAATTTTTTTATACATCAATATGTATTTTTTTACATAAAAAAATATTTTACAACAATATGTCTTATACAATACATTATAACATTGTACATCATCAAAAAATAATTGTCTCTTCTTATTATGACCCATATAATTCAAAAGTTTATCATCTATTTCTACATTATCATCTTTCGTTTGGGGTTTTTTTTATGAAGATTGTAATTGGTTCGTCAGATGCATTGCACCATTGGTTGTGATGTTCTCATGGAGTCGAGGATGCTATGGGGGAGAATCACCTACAAAAAATATTAAATTTATATGGTCAGTTATTGAATATCATTGAATTAGTTTTTTAATAAAGAAAAATAACTTTACAACGTATTTATTTACCTTGTGCACTAGCCAACACCATTACAATGACTTGCTCGTGGTCCTCTTATGGTTGAGGATTCTTCTATATGGAATGGCACTCTCCCAATCAAACCATAAAATTTATAAGTAGATAGTTGTTAATGAATAAGTAAAAAAAACTATATGTACATACTTTATAAGTATAAAATTATTATGTATATGATTAAAATACAACCCTATTACCATCGTGGGTCTCATTTTTCAATGCAAAGCGTTAGGGTTGCACCCCACCACCATGGGGTTCCTCGGGAGCGCCAACATGTTTTAGATGGTGTGCGCTATCAGAGGATTGATGCTCAGTAGTCATGGAATCTTTTGTATTTGTACTACTCCCCTGCTAATTAAAGCAAAACAATACATTAGGTTTCTATCAAACATGATTTTATTTTATAATTAATGAGAGGCTAATGTGGATTGAATTGTGTTTATCTTCTCCTTAAAATTGTATCTTGAGGGTTTTCCCCGCATTTTTTCAGTGTTTGAATATGCCTTTAAATCCAAAATTGAAACCAATCTCGAAGTTTTACTTCGTCGCTTCAATTTTGAATACATCACCCTACATTACATAAAAGTATTTATTTTGGTTATTTCCTAGCACAATTACTTGATTGTTGGAAGGTGATGTAATAGATAATATTGTTAATAACTTTCAGGTACTTACAATTCATACCTATAGCATCAAATATCCACCCAGGCCCAGTTTATATTTCCCATGCTTTTCAAGCCTTACCTTGGTTTCCTTTGAAGTGTCGGGGAGCCTATGAAAAGTTCCAAGTATGTTATATATTTCAATTTTACTCAAAACTAAAGAAAAGTAAACATATTGAAATCAATATGTAATTTGTACCTTATTTGAACAGGTGGTGCTTTCCCTTCTTCTCTCAATTCCTTCTCCTTTGCATCCTCGATGAGCCCCCTCCACTCCATAACAAGAATCATCGGAGGGTGCTCATACATATGGTTTTCTAATAATTTTATCCTATAGTGGTCTTGTAGATATTTTAACTCTATTTTGATTATGGTGGTGACCTTGGTTTTATTCAAGGTATATACCCCGAATAGATATTCAAGGTAGTTCGTAAAATATTCTTTAAGGTTGGAATTTTGGAAATTACACCTTTAGTGTATGTTGGGTCCAAAAATATTTAACAATTTGTCATCCTTTTTTGTATAAAATAAGTTTTTACCTACATGTAAAAATATACGATCATTAGTTTGAAAATAATAACAAAGATGACTTATGTTTTGGATAGAAAACATGAAACAGTTAAAACATTGGAATTCTTTCCTCATTCACAAAAATTTTGCAGTCAATTTTCCTCGTGATCTTAACACATGATGCTCCAGGAAATGAACCCATAATGTCATCAAAACTAGTGTCAAAATTTTCATGACCTGAACTAGAGCCTGACTGCGTGTTTGGGTTGAGGGTCATGTGCTCATTGGTCACAAACAATGGTTTGTACCTAGTGTCAGTACTAGGATCATGACTACTCAAAGGTGGAGTAGTGAATAACTAGCTCACAAATATATGTTGGGTGCTAGTTCTAGCAAGATGATCATGTCATGTCTCATCAATTCCACTAGTACCAACATTGATTTGAGGATCATCTGACCGCTACAGGGGGGTGGGAAATTCCTCCAAATAACTCTACATAAAAAAAAAAAAATTCAATTAAATAATGTAAAAGTTTAAAAATAAACTCTTAGAATTAAACTTATGAAAAAAAATCACTTTAAAATAGGTTTATTACCTTGTATGACTGAAGATATTTTCTCAATTTATCGATCATAGCATTGGTCACATGATTTCCATCCCTATTGCGAATCAACTGCATAATTTTTTTGTTCATTTTCGTCACATACTTTTTTATCGTCACCTCAAGGTTGAGATGACCATAACTCTTCCTCATCAACAATGTCATCATCATTGTGCTCGGACTAAATATTTCAACAAAATAAAAGCTATTATTTCAATTATATAAACAAATAATCAAAATTTCACATTAAATCTAAAGCCAAATTGGTATTTGTTTACTTTTGATTGTGCAAGTGTTTTTCCATGTGAATCGATATGCCACATAATAATCTAATTAGAGAAATGAAATATTTAAAAAAAATTAAAGAATAGGTATCAACATAAACATTTAATTGAGGGACATACAAATGCAAACATCATGAATAAATCATATATATGTAAAATTAATCAACTAGATTAGTGAAATCAACCTATTATCTCAGAAGAATTTTTGTAAGAATTGAAGCATCTTTGGTACCTGAAAAATTGAAGAATCTCTGAATAAGGTAAATTTTTAGCAAGGTGCATATACTTTTCCCTTTCGTCTCTTGAAAAATTTCAATACATGATGGAGATATCCTTAGCGTTCTCTTACATACATTTGAAATTGTGGGAAATGAGCTCACTACTAGGGGGGCATGAATCAATAGTGCTAGGGCTTGTTAGTTTTTTGTATTCTTTTCTTCAAAACACCCAAGGACTAGTAACTCATCATCAAATAAAAGATATAACATATAAAATCAGCATATAATCAACACATAAACACCATGAATAAAATCAAGAAAGATATGAACACAATAGGACACAAGTGTTTCTGGTGGAAACCCTTCCTGGAGAAAAACCACCTTATTTTTGTTGTGCTCCTCAAATATTCTATTAATTGTTGAATAAATTGCACATAGAGTAGCTAGCCTCTATCAACTAGAAGAATCGACTCCTATAATAGTCTATTGGCCACCACCTCCTCTACTCATTATATGTTATCTTATGCCAGCATGAAGCTTATATGCCTCCAAATCCTCCATGTGAACCACGATTTCATATATTTTCAAACTGGGTTCTACAATTTATTTAACATGAGAAACACACCACCTATCTCTGATCTGAAAATGAAATCTGATAAGCACACTACTAATCTTAGCTACAATTATAAAATAGGATATACAAAGCTCTGTAGCACTCTCTTTCACATTCACAGACACACAAACCTATACGGACACACCTCTAGTACTATCATAATACATTTATTGATGGGCCTCTAAATTAGACATAAATTAAGGCCCATATAACCTTATTAGGAACATAAAATATATATTAAATCTCTCCTTCTACACTTAATAATGTTTTTTTAAGCTTTAAAATGTTCTTAGTAAGGTTTAGATATAATTACATATTTGTGCCTAATATTATTTATTTTTGAAGAATATTGTGAGAATATTGGGCATAGTATGAAGATTAGGAGAAGAAGATAATTTAGGGACTTTCTCCCTACTACTGGAGGATCAATATCGGAGAATAAATGAACAAAATATCATGAAATTATTGAGACAATCTGGAATAATTCTGGAACTCCAATGATTGAGAAAATCTAGGAATGTGTTCTCTACCATTTAATGTAGATTCCTAGTGTTGAGAACTAGATCCACTATTTGAGGGATTTTGGAGGGTAAATCTTCCTCCTTTCAAGGATAATTATTCCTCATCATTTTGTATAAGTACCAATTATAAATTTACCTCTAGGGGTAGGTATTGTTTCGTCTTATTGTGGAGAAAACTTGTTGTTTAGCAACTCCTCTTTCTTTTCTTGCAAGGATGTACTTGGACTGATTCAATAATGAATATTGGTGCCATTTTTAGCTTCCAAGGCTTGGTTTATTTCATAGGAATTTGAGTCCTCCTTGGGCTTGGCCATCCCATGAGCCTCAAAGCGCTCTTGCACAATTTCCTTATGTTTTTTTCACTTCTTATTCACATGCATCTCTTCTTTATGTTTTGCACATTTTTTTATTTAGTATTGTTTATTTTCTCATTGTAGGTGTTATCAATAGATTGGTATAGATGGGCTACTCCACTAGAAAACCTATATTAACTCTTTCAAACCAACTTCTAGCTGAAAATTATCCTTTTCAGCCTGAGAGTGCTATCTCAAAGATATTGATAATATTATGTAAATCAAGCTCATAGATGGCTAACTCTGAAAAAAAGTTTTTTAAATGTGTTTATTTCTAGGTGAAAAATGTGTAGAATTCACTATCATTGGGCTTATGGATTTAGTGTTAATAAACTCAGTGACAATGGTTCTTCTTGTGGAAGTTGAGACAATCAGATGTCTTTATGAAAAAGGCAGTACACATAGATACTCAGTATTTTACTTCTTGAAGGAATTTAGAGCATGATTAACATGAATTATAAGTAATCAAGCATCAAAGTACTGAAGGAAAAATAACAAGATACATAGGACAAGTACTCATGAAAACATCAGATGAATATCAGGTGAAGAAAAATCCAACAACCACTGTATATTATTAATAAGAAAAAGTTTACAATGTTAGTTCTGTAGTTATCATCAATCCACCACCTATTCTTCGATATTTTTCCTATTAATAGACTCCAACACCTTTACATTGGATATGCCTACATGGCTAGATCATCGAATCCTTTTGCTGACACCTATTCTAAAAACAAGCAAATTACATGGAAATGAAATTGACATCTACTAACTTTAGAACTTAGATACCTATTAGGACTCTTCCAACTATTTATTACATCAAATAATTGAAAATAATACATATTTACATCGAAGATAGTCATGTGCTTGGGTGGCACTGACCATTACTAAGAACATAACTTTCCCCACTAAGTTAGGAGACTAGTCTTCCTACTTTTAAGGAGGTGGTGTCATGATAAATGATTATTGTCTTCATGATGAGCTGGTAGGATGAACAACCTTGTCGAAGACCATGTCTCCACCATAATATTCCTCTGATACTCTTTAAGATTTCCACATGGATGGCTTGCCTCCAATAGACCATCAAAACCCAAAAATGCTACAAAAACTTGCTCGTTGCAGAAACAGGGGAGTTAAGGCAAGTTTGTATCGAAATTTTATAGCAAATTGATTTCACCTATCTTTGTTTTGGAAAGGTAAATCCTCTCTACAGACAGAGACGATCCCTCTAGCCCTATAGTGGGTCTAGAAAAAAGGGAACAAGCTAATGTGTAGGTTCCTAGCTAACGAATGAAATAGGTTGGGATAGATTGTCCTAGCTAGAGTCTAATGCGATTGTCGCATCTATAGTAGTGGCAGCCTCTTGATATCTGTCCCGACAAGTCGCGGTCCTTCAGTAATGGTACTTGTATTCCTGCACAAAGATCAAAGACAAGAGCAACATACAAGACAATAATTGTATTCATAGCTAGCTAGTTAGTCAAGGAAGACTAAACACATTGCGTAAAATAAACCATATTAACACAAGATGGGAACCAGACAATAGTCATGTATATATAAATAGAATAAAGAGATTACAATTACAACCGGAGCCTTGACATCACAGCCTCCTTCAGCGGGTTCAGTCGAAGTGCATCTCGAAGGATCGTCAAGGAATTGGGAAAAGGCGAGGAAACAAACCTAAGCTCTCTCTCAACAAAGTTCTATTTCTCTGTTCTATCTCCCTAGAAAAATGTTCAGCAATTCTCTTCAGCCATTCAACTATAATTGTTCAGCTAGTGTATCAATGGGAAATAGATTTATTTATAGAGGGAGAGGAGGAGGTTGGGATCCATACAATGGTGGAATGGAGGCCTTATCCTTTGGGTGGTTTCCCCAAAAGGTGGAAACAAGAGGCCAAAGGAGGGTGGTCATGGTTATTCAGTTGACCCACCCAGGCTGACTCGCCCACGAAGTTGTTTTCATCGAAACTTCGCCACTATTTTAAAAAAACATTTCAAAAACAGCTTGGTGTGGGTAGCTCACTGGGACAGAGCACTAATGGGCATGGGGCCCAGTGTTAATATTCTTCATTGGCTCGAGGGCATAACGGTCTACTAGTGCCAACTCAAAAACATATATTTTTGATAGTCTGCCCAAGGAATTGTTAATAGAAGGAATGTTGTCCTCATGGAAAGGGATACAATGATGGTCTTTGCAAGGCATGACACTTCTTATTAGTCACAGAAATGGTCCTTCAATGTGCGGGATGGGGATTGCAGGGATAGTGACAAAATTGTGTGTAACAGATTCCCCCTAAAGCATGAGGTCCAAGAGAGAGGGAGTGGTGAAATTCTTTTCGAGAACGTGCTCGAACAAAACACCGTTGTCAGAAGAACTACAAGTAAAAATACAACTGATATCTTTGAGACATGAACATGTGGCATGGGCGCAGCCATCCATAATAGAGTACATAAAACTGAGATCCGAGGTATGGACGCAACCATCCAGAAGTAAGGATCAACAAATAGAGTCAGGTATGGTCGCAACCATCCAATCAACAAGAGTCATGCAATAAGTCATGATATCCACAATATCTCGCAGCCTAGATCTTATCAGACAAAACCCAGGGTCTTGCGCTCCATCTCGACCCAAAAAAGTACAAATTCGAGCATGGAAATATGTGAGCTGAATTTGAACATGCAAGAAAGTCACTTGATTACCAACCAATGATGAAATTTGTTAACAAGCATGAGAGAAACCACTAATAATGATAATGGTTCTCAAGGTACAATAGGTACAATCCACGGAATGTGAACAATGATCTAGCATCGAACACTTGCATAATCACTTGATCAAAGGCCAATGATGTGGACCTATTGTCGAATGCGAAGAACTTTCCATTGAGGCATGTAAGCTCCAAGGTACTGGAAGGGAAACTCTAGGTTAACTTCCTGGATAATGAGTTAAAGTTGATAGGAAGTGACCCAGTCGAAGAAGGGCCATAATGTTTCACACATCATCGAGACAAGACAGAGGAACATGATGATAGTGAATCAGGACCAAAAAGAGGATTAGAGGAAGGTTGAAAACTGCAGAGGCAAACTTCTCTTGAACATATGAGCGACACGACTCTAGATTTGGCAGTATTTGACATCAAGGAATTTGAGGTCATGATGACATGGTAAAAAACATATGAGAGACCAAAACAGATTACCTAAACCCATGGAGGAAAAAATGACGAAATGAGATGTCCCCAACCTGACATGAATGCAAATGAGTGTCATGTTCAAGACCGACTTACTGTCGACACGTCTAAAAACTGGTTCCATTTTTCCCCACCATCTCTGGTGAGTACCCCAATTATTTTTGAAAAAAATCTTGAAGGGAATAGCATATGATTGTGATGTAAGTTTGTCCTTCGGAAAAATCCATCCTAGTACATTTTACGAGCCCTAGGAAGAAGGAACTCGGTGAAGGTCATGTTGATGATGTCCGATGTCAAAAGGGTTTAACGAGTTTTACAAAGGAAGAACTCGACATCTTTTCATATTTAGAGAGTTTGGAAGGAAGTGGAAAAGAAAACTCTAGCAGGCCCCTTTTCGTAAATAGTCCCTCAGATCCGAAAATGTAGAAAACAATATCCAAGAGAACCTCTTAGTCACGATAGGCTAAGGTATTCCTTTTTTGTAAATAATCTATCCCAACCCGAAAGAGGGGTAAACGTATACTAGGTAGATATCGTTTCGCAGCCATTTAACGAGTTCAAAACGACAAGAGTCTCGAAAAAAAATTTAGTTTTTAGAGAGTCATAAAAGAGCTGAAAGATGACTCCAATAGTGACTTTTTCGTGTTTTTACCGAGTCCGAAAAAGTATAAAATACAACTCGTTACTTCATCGTCGTTACGTTAAAAACCTGTCGCTACACAAGAGATGCATGTAAAACCCATTTCTTGAAATAACATAGTGAAATAATTAAAAAATATGTCTTAAAACCTAATTAGGGTTTGAAAATTTATAACATGCCGAAAATGGTAAAAAATAATTACTTTTCACTTTTACCTCTTGTGGAGCAATAGTTACTCTTTTCACACTGTGATTTTGCAGTGGCAATAGTGGCTAATCCGGCAGACCAATCTCGAATCTGTTAGTTCCATGTAAGAGCTAGCATACTTTCTTGCATTTTGATTATTTTTTTATTACCTGCAACACAATTTTATGCATCTATGGGGGAATTTGGAAAAATTTAGGGCGTGGCAGTTGGCACAGGTATGAGGCATGGACTCGCGCCAACCGAAAAAATTTCTGAACTAGGGCGTGCCCATTGGCGCTATTGTTTCTAAAATAATCGCGCCAATCGTTGTGCGCAATTTTAGCTCAAAAATGCAAGCATATAGGCCCATTGTAACTAAAAAAAAAGATTTGAATTCACCTAATAACAATCATATGAATGTTTTTGCAGGTATAAAGCGGCAAAATGGTGATCGAATGGAAAGAATGAGAACATAGTGAAGAAGACGAACTTGCCATGAAAAATGAAAGATGCATGGAAGCTCTTAGAGATTTTGGGCTCAAGAAATTCTTCATGACACCAAGCCTCAGAGCTCAACCGGAGTTGGTGCAATACTTGATCAGTGTCTGGGACATTGATCAGGAAAATTTCATCATTCATGATCAGGAACTCGACATCGAATTTTCTAATGTTTACTTCATAACAGGGCTGTCGCGGAGGGGGATAGTACCAATCTTGACCGGCACCCAGCCCACAATGGAGAACATGAGTATGGTGATCGACAGGGTGTGTCCGAGGGCAAGGAAAGGATCAGGAAGCGGAAAAGTTAATAATCACTATTCCAGACTTGGCACTAAAGGTAGTGCTGCACACCATAAAATGAGCTGCAGGATCGCAAGCACCACACGAAATGATAAAGACACAACTACTTCTTGTTGTAGACTGCCTAACACCAACCCTCTACAACTGGGCAAAGGCAGTGACAATCAACATGAAACGTCAACTGACAAAGTGCAAGAAAACCAAGCTGAAGTAGTTTGGTTACGGATCTATTCTGGTATCGTTCATCTTGGAATGACTACCAATACTTCAATGTCAGGAGGTTATAGTCCCAAAACCACCAGCTCAAGAGCAACGGATGGCCCGTTGGGCAGCTCTGATGCTAAGATCAGGGGTGGTCAACAGATGTCCTGGAGACCGGAGTTCTTCGAGTGGCTCCGCTAAAACCTAAACGGTCATGGAGGATTGGCCCTACTCTGGCACAGATTTCACTGGTGATGCAGATCTCCCACTCCCAAAAGGAGAGGATTGGGACGAGTACTTCGTAAGAATCATTTTTTATTTTCATGAGTATTATGAATTTTTTTTTGTTATGCATGTTTTGACATTGAATCCATGTATGCAGATGTTGGCCCAGAGAGACCTACAGGTATGTCCCCAATAGCGAGGAAAATTCCTCGCGAATTTTATGTTTCCCCTCATGGTGAGGGAGGTGAGGAGGAGGAAATCATATGCAATTTGGAGGGATTCTCCCGTGGGATCCTGGATTATGTGTGATTCGATGATGCTCCTCGTGCATACCAGAGGCACACTGTAGGGGTGTCAAATCGATTTCACCGCTTGCTGAGGCAGCTTGTACGGGCAGTGACATGCTATCATGAGCATCATGCCGAGTAGACACCTAGGTTTTATTTCTGCATATTTTTTTGAGACATGATGTCTCATGATGTAACTGAAACACACATATTTTTTTTGAACTTTATGATGCACACTGATGTAAGCATTCGATATATATATATATATATATATATATATATATATATATATATATATATATATATATATATATATATATATATATATATATATATATATATATATATATATATATATATATATATATATATATATACATCTATTTTCTTGTTATGGATCTTTTCATGTGATGTTGATTTTTACAAATTATCCAAATGCCTAATACAATGTTAGCTAATTTATTAGTTAAATGGTCTGCATAATGAATAACAAACCAAAAGAAAGGAAAACGTTCACAAAGCACACCAAGCCAAAAGATTTCATTTTTACGCAAGCTCGAAAACAAAAGCAAACTATGCTTGAAATTGGTTTCATTTTTACACAAGCTTGAAACAAAGGTAAAATATGCTTGAAAAATGGGCACGGGCATGCCCCTAGCATGTTGATTCAATTCTAGGTACATGCACCCCAATATTTAGTCCAGTTGTAATGAATGAAAATAATATGGAGTGAAGGTTCAAATTACGAGATCAGAGAAAGACTCGACTAGGATCTTACGAGATCTGATCAAAGATTCGAATTGAATGGGAACGTATTTCATTTTTTTAATGAGGTTGACTCATTAAAATAACTATCATCATGAGCTAATTCATGGTTTAATGAGGTTGACATAGAATATGAACTATCCTCAAAAGTGCTTGTTTCATTTTTTAAAGAGCTTGACACAAGAAAATGAACTCTGCTCCCAAATATTTTACCATAACGAATAAGAGGTCATGGTTTCCAATAATTTCACATCTGATGGGAGAACAACGTCTTGAAAATTGCGATTGAATGCCCCCAGTAGATGGTAATCAACGACACTATCACTGTAAGAGGGCAACGAGCAAGTGGCCACATAATTAACTCGTAGCCAGGAAGATACAACGGGTGGATAAAAATCCAGCAGGGATGATGGTGGACCAACTACCATCTTAGGACCAAAGAATGAAATCTGATCAATGGTCACGATCCGACCTTCATGTGGAAAACAGATCACACGAAAGAGGGAAGAGACAAGTGCGCCCATGGCATAAGCATAGTCGCACCCCAAGAGTAAATTTAAATCCAAGGGGCCTTGAACCACCATCATGTCTATATAGACGGTTTTCCCTCCCAAAGTAATAGGCCACTTCGGAAGGACCCATAACGGTTGATTATTTCCTCTGTTAAAGGCCAATAGATTCTGAGTAATAGGCACAAGTGGTGGAGAACCAAAAGCTTGCCATGCAGTTGAAGAAAGAATACTAACAGACGCGCCTTCATCTATAATTTTGTTAGGTATGGCCACATCAAAGGTCTATATCGTGATCTAAAAAGGCACATAAGAAGGAAGTTGGTATCCCACAAATCGAATCTAATCGAAGGAAGTGACCAAACTACTTGGAGGGGGTACCATTGAACTGAGATGGTCATCCCCTGGTGTTACTGGAGCAAGAGTAGCATCCTCCTAGACCACAGACATGGGAGCAGGAAGAGTAACTTCTTGAGTCACAAGGATGGGAGGATCTTTCTCCAAGTCTGAGGAATCTGAAGAAACAAGAAGAACGTGAGAGGGATGAGATCCACTCTCGATGGAAAAGACCTGATGAACCATGGTCGGGATCAGATCGACCAATTCCATGACCAATGGTTGGTTGGGAAAATATTCCTGAATTCGAATTTCTAAGGGAGCAAGATCGACCAAGGATGACTTTCTACCGATCGTTGAATCAACTAGCGGAGGATTCGAAGAAAGCTTCTTGTAACCAACCAAAAGGTAGGGTGCAGAAACAGTAGTGTTGTACAACTCTCTCGTGGCTTCATCCATGTACATACAAAGGTGAATGAGATCACAAAACTTATAGGGATTTGTAATCTCACCATGTTTCTTACAAGTCTTATCATTACTAGTCGAAGATGTGCCACCAATATGACTTCCAGAAGCCAAAGGCGAGGACGGACGACCGTCGGACCATGCTTCAAGTACCTTGGGAATACCAAGGCAATCTCGAAGAAGATGGTCACCTTTGCACAAAATGTAATGGAATTTGAATTTCCGCAGAAGGTTGGATGGTTTATTGATGGAAGGTTTCTGAGGCGCAATAGCTGCAGAGTTAGCCTCTCTTTTATCTGACTTCTTCTTTTTCGTCTTCTTCTTCTTCTTCTTAGCGACCTGGTTACTAGAATCCAAAATTTCACCAGGAAAAGTAGAGGAGGAGGATGAACAAATAGGAAAATAAGGGGAGAGGCCCACCTTAGAATCAACATGATTTTGTCTAGGTGGAGGAGGCAGTTGTACAGTGGGCGGAAAACTCGAGGCCACAGAGGTCGAGAATAACCTAACAGGCAACCCAAAAATTAACCCAGAGAGTGACAATGTTGCCATATAAAGAGAACCGACATTCCCAAAAGCAGGAAAAGGGCCAGGATTCCCTTCAGAGGGGATTCCCTAGTTGGTAAACTCTGGAAAAGTTGCCATTGGAAACAACCCTAAAACACTAAGGAAGATAAATTTAACGAAGAAATGGAGAGTCAAACAAAAATGAAGGTAATCATTCAACAAACCAAAACACAGAGGATCAAGAAAGACCAACACAATCGATCAGGGAATTGAACTAACAAAAATAAAAAAAGGTTCGAACTTCAATCAGAAGGATCAGTGAGCAAAAGACACCTAGAAACCCTAGGGTTGTGAATTTCACTAATGAGACAATGGATAAATAGTTGAGAAGGACAAGCTTAAATATTCAGAAAAAGCCCAAAATACCAATTGAAAATCAACGAAACAACCCAGATTCAATCACAAATCACCAAAAACTCAGAAGGGAGGTCAAACCAAATCCTATAGGATTCGGCGCAATTGTGAGGTGGTAATTTGCGCCAAACAATGGTTGGCACTACTGCAACAAAATCAACAAGTGCCATGGGCATGAATGTTCAAAGAAAACCCGCGTGAAGCCATAAAACTATGGGAAAAGGGAAAAACCAGTGAGCAGAGGTCAGTCTTGACACTCTGGAGTTGAACAGGAGGATTCCAAAAATTCAAGCAAGCAAAAAAAGACAAACAAGCAATCAAATGACTGAAGTCGAATCGACAAGGAAAATTCCCAATGAGCAACGCGAGGACAAAATCACACTGATTCCCCAATGGAGTTACCAACTTGTTGGAAAGGTAAATCCTCTCTACGGACAGAGACAATCCCTCTAGCCCTAGAGTGGGTCTAGCAACAAGGGAACAAGATAATGTGTAGGTTCCTAGCTAACGAATGAAATAGGCTGGGATAGATTGTCCTATCTGGAGTCCAACGTGATTTTCGTAGCTATAGTAGTGGCAGCCTCTTGATATTTGTCCCAACAAGTCGTAGTCCTTCAACAATGGTACTCATATTCCTACACAAAAATCAAATACAAGAACAACATACGAGACAATAATTGCATTCGTAGCTAACTAGTGAGTCAAGGAAGAATAAACACATTGCATAAAATAAACCATATTAACACAAGATGGGAACCAGACAATAGTCATGTATATATAAATGGAAGAAAGAGATTACAACTGGAGCCTTGATGTCGCAGCCCCCTTCAGCAGGTTCAGTCGATGCACGTCTCAAAGGATCGTCGGGGAATTGGGACGAGGCGAGGACACAAGCCTAAGATCTCTCTCAACAAAGGTCTCTTTCTCTATTCTATCTCCCTAGCAAAATGTTCAAAAATTCTCTTCACCCATTCAACTATAATTGTTCAGCTAGTGTATCAATGGGAGATATTTTTATTTATATATGGAGAGGAGGATGTTGGGATCCCTACAATGGTGAAAGGGAGGCCTTATCCTTTGGTAGGTTTCCCAAAAAGGTGGAGACAAGAGGCCAAAGGAGGGTGGTCATGGTTATTCAGTCAAACCACCCAGGCTGACTCGCCCACGAAGTTGTTATCATGGAAACTTCACCTCTATTTTTAAAAAACATTCCAAAAATAACTTGGTGTGGGTATCTCACTGGTACATAGTGCCAATTTGCGTGGGGCCCATTGTTAATCTTCCTCATTGGCGCGAGGGCATAATGGTCTAACAGCGCTAACCCAAAAACATGTGTTTCTGATGGTCTACCCAAGGAATTGTCAACAGAAAGAATGTTGTCCTCATGGAAAGGGATGCAATCATGGTCTTTGCAAGGCATGACACTTCTTATTAGTCACAGAAATGGTCCTCCAATGTGTGGGATGGGGATTTCAGGGACGGTGACAAAATGTTGTGTAATACTCTGCCACCTATTAGCTCTCTTTGCTGACTTGGAACTGTTTGTTATGCTAAATGACCTTCCAAACTAAAAAATGAAATTTTATTGGTGATAATAGTGGCTCCATTGGGGATGGTGTGCCCCTTTGGTACAACAAATAACTTGTAGTTTCAGTGCATTTCTTGAAAAACTAAAATTTTCTGAAATTGATGAAGACTTCACCAAGCTCTTATAGCCTTCTCCTAGGGCTCAAGCTTGTTGAAAAATGAAATCCAAGTTGAAAATTAAAACAGTACATGTTGAAAAGATGCTCAAAATACTTGAGCTTATTCACACACACTCCTACCTAGCCTAACAGGTGCAATCTTCATGCTTGGTTCAAGCGACATGAAACCTCCAATAAAGCCAGTCAATGAGCTGATCCGATACCTGAACTACTTGAATGTTCTTAAACCAAATGCAGATTGGATACTGTAATGACGAAGGCAACATAAAATGGGTATGATTTTCACAGAGAAAGCATAATTGAAAAGTTGGACTATAGAACTCTTCCATGTAGTCAGCTATGGGATCATAGAAGACATAGTTTGTTTGGTGATTCTCAAGACATTCTGCAGTTTTAGACAACTCATATATTATTTCTTTAGGAACATAATATTTCAATTGCGTGCTATCAAACTCATTTTCAAAAACAATACATTCCTCCTCAATCTCAAAATAAAAAAGTAGCACCACCTTCTCTTTGTGTTTTGGCATGAAAAATATTTTAAAAGAGTGATCTTGACCATGAATATTATATGATTGAATTTGATCTTGTAAAACTTCAATGTCTTTCTCAATGTTCTTAGCAAATTCATCCAAAAATTTAATCTTATCTTCTGACTTGCACTCAAATAACTTTAAATAAGAAGACAAGGTCAGAGAAAAATTTTCATCCACTTCCTCATTAGTGTGATCATCGTTCCATTTCTCAAAACCTTGAATGTAAAGAGGGTCTGCCACCAACTCTGTTTTTTCCATCCATGTCTCCAAAAATATAACCCAGAAATATGCAAATAAATTAATAGATATGACAGGAAAACTTTCAATCCATTGTCTACATTTCCCTTGAAATGAATCATAGAACAATTTTATGAAAATATCTTCATGTTTAACTCTAAGAAGCTCGGTAAAGTCACCAAAATTTGATATATGCTTCAAGGTTGAACTCCAATATTCTCCATTAAATTTTGGAACATTCCTTAAAAAATATGCATCCTTGGGAAAAGGATTTGGGAAACCATAAATTCTTAAAAAATATACACATGCATACCTTCAAACAAGAATGGCAGCATCTGAGTTCCTCATTAGTCCAGTGGAGTCACCATGAAGTCATGGATTTCCGAATTCTTCAACAATGGATTCACCAAGGTAGAATGAAACTTCTAATGCTTCATATCTCTTGCTACCTCCAAGAGTTCAACATTTATGTTTGAGCACAAACTTTGGGAAATATGTCTTCATAATCCTGGAAGATGCACCAAAATGTTGTCACTAGATTGGTACAGATGGGATGCTCCACCATGTTATGCGGAATTATGAATTACGGATAAATCATTCTTACCTAGACAGTTGCTAATCTATAACAACATATCAAAGACTTTACAACTATCTTTCCTAACTGTAAACAGACACACAGAATGAAATAAGGAACCTACTTGGGATCCAAGCGCTTCCAAAGTCTCCTTCTGTCGCTTTTGATGTAGGTTCAAATTCTAGCCGGCTGTGAAAAATATTTCCTACAAGAATGAACACTAAACAACAAGAGATAGCAATAATACAGATGGACATTCAATTTATTTAGCTAAATCAATAAATCATAAACCATATACATCAACTAAGAAATCATGATATTGAAAATAAAAGCTTATACAGATGCATATAGGGAAAAACAAGCAGTAAAATTTATTGATGATAGAAGGGGAGGTTACAACCTAGTGATTTATTTGGTGTCACCATCTCCAGTAGCATCCCGGCCTCATCAAAATGCAGATATCTCTAGCAATATGTCACTCAAATAAATCTCCTCAATGGAAATTCCACCGGCATTTCTCTACCCAAATTCTTCCTTCTCAAACACTAAGATTTGTGCTTAATTTATAGAGGAGTTGAAGGTAGTTTCACAATCAATGACTTTCCAGTAATAGGCAAGACATGTTCCCAATCTTGTAGATGTCAAATGGATGCATGCATTCGAAGTTTGACACATGTGAACTCTTCTAGAAGGCATTGGCCAAGTGGAGATTCCAGAACAATGAGAATTTCACTCCCAATGTGACCAACGCACTCATGGATGTCGGGAAGTGCTTTGCAGAGCAGTCTTGCATAGGGCTACGTACATATGCAATGCACTTAGTCCCTTAGAAGCAGTGTTGATGAGCTGTCATATGATATATTATAAACTTAAAATCTTGGAAACCTTTGCAGATGAAAGTTTTTGATTTATTTGTCTTGTTCTTTGTCTTAGGGAATATAGCAACTGAAATGTTAGGGGATGATAGACCCTATATATCGGTTCTGGAGATGATTCCCAGTTAACCAGGTCATTGGGAATGATGTCCAAATTGACCTATAACACACCAGACAACCTAAAGTAAATCTTTCAAACCAACTTCTAGCTGAAAATTAGCCTTTTCAACCTGAGAGGGCTCTCTCAAAGATATTGATAATATTATGTAAATCAAGTTCACAGATGGCTAACTTTTACAAAATCGTTTAAATATGTTTATTTTCATGTGAAAAATGTATATAATTCACTACCATTGGGCTTATGGAGTCAATGTTAAGAAACTCAGTGACAATGGTTCTTCATGTGGAAGCTGAGGCATATAGATGTCTTTATGAAATAGGAAATACACAAAGATACACAGTAGTTTAATGCTTGAAGGAAGTTAGAGCATGATTAACATGAATTCCAAGTAATAAAACATAAAAGTAATGAAGGAAAAATAACAAGATACATAGGAAAAGTACCCATGAAAACATTAGATGAATCTCAGGTGAAGAAAAATCCAACAACCACTGTATATTACTAATAAGAAAAAGTTTACAATGGTAGTTCTGTAATTATTATCAATGCACCACCCATTATTCGATATTTTTCTTATTAATAGCCTCCAACACCTTTACATTGGATCTTCCTACATGGCTAGATCATTGAATCCTTTTGCTGACACCTATTCTAACAACAATAAAATTACATGGAAATGAGTCTGACATCTACTAACTATAGAACTTAGAGACCTATTAGGACTCTTCCACATATTTATTACATCAACTAACTGAAAATACTGCATATTTACATCGAAGATAGTCATGTGCTTGGGTTGCACTGACCATTACTAAGAACATAATTTCCCCCACTAAGTTAGGAGACTAGTCTTCCCACTTTTAAGGAGGTGTTGTCATGATAAATGATGATTGCCTTCATGATGATCTGGTGGGCCGAACAACCTTGTCGAAGACCATGCCTCCACCAAAATATTCCTATGATACTCTTTAAGCTTTCCAATTCATTGGCTTGCCTCCAATATACCATCAAAACCCAAAAATGCTACAAAAACGTGCTCGCTGCAGAAATAGGGGAGTTAAGGCAAGTTTCTATTGAAAGTTTGTAGCAGATTAATTTCACCTATCTTGGCCACTTGTTAACTCTCTTTGTTGATTTGGAACTATTTTTTATGTCAAATGAGCTAAATACAAATTTTTACCCACTTTGATTTTGACCATATCTGTGATTTGAAACAAAAAGACACCTACATCGAGTTCGTAGCGAAATCAAGGCTTCAAGCCCAGGATTTGCTACAAACTTTCCTAATTGGCACAAAACTCAAAATTTGTCCTTTCTTCTTGAAAATGTTACATGTGGCTCTACAATATGATAATATGAAGCAATATAGGGATAAAATTGTTTCAAAATACCTCTTACCCTCCTCAAGAAACAACATTTTCCCCTTCAACAAGTTTATCTACAATTAAAAATGGTGTTGTTTTTTCTGAAAAATAGGGCTTAGAAATGAGCTCCTATCTCCGAATCCTTGATAGTTGTTGCAAAAAGAGAGGAGGTTTTTTTAAATCAGTTAGTTCCTAAGAAAAACCTCTCTTTGTTTTTTTAACACCATCTCCAGATTTCCAATATTTGCATTTGAAAAACATGTCTAAAACAGGAAAAAATCAAACTCTGAAAATTTATCCCAAAGACGTCTTCGAATCTCCCAATATGTAATACTTGTGAGAAACATGAAAGAGGTTAATTTTATTTGATATGTTTTTGACAATAACCTCTCTTAGGTTTTTATAATTCTTCTCTTTTTGCCCTAAAATTACTCTTGAAGTTGACTACTCAAACAGTAAAAAAATATAGAAATCCCTTTGTATATTCTGGTAAAATATCATGCAACCAACTTTTATGAAGTCCTATGCAACACTAGGGTCTTACATGACCAATTTTAGGTCCATAGGTTCATACTTGACCATGCTACCACCCTTTTTAGGCTTTTTATAGGAAGTCGTGCCTTCAAATACTAGTGCTGGTCAATTTCTGTTTTGACACCTGTAAAATTTGCTTTGAGACAACAAGCTACTTCTATGGATAGAAATTATCAATTACCTTTGAAAGAAATGAGATTAGAGACACACAGGGGACTGGTGGTAGAAGTAGCTCACAGGGATGAAAAAGGTAAATTTTAAGCTCGAATGCATGTGGTTTTAATTATGAAAAAGGAAAAAGTGGAAGTGAGACAAAATGATGAGGTGGTGTGATGACCATGTATGACATACATTTAATAATGATTTAAAACAAGTAAACATGTGATGAAAACTTAACCTATACCCTCTCATAAGGTGAAAACTCATCAATCTATGAACCTTTTGCAAAAAGCATGAGTTCTTAGTGAATTTAGTTAGAAAGTTGGCAGATTTTCTACGAACTTGTCAAGTGAGTTCGTAGTGAAAATCACTTGTTTTTCATAGAATTCGTTGTGGACTCGGGAAAAAACAAACATGTGGCTAAAAACGAATTTTAAACCAATGAATAGATATTTTTGATGGATTTATATGGATTTTACCATGATGGCATGAAATGTGGGACTCTTCAAACTAAAAATTATGACCAATTCACAAAATTCCATCAACTTCCTGAACTAATTTGACAAGATAATGAAACCTATGCTAAGTGACCTTCCTAACTAAAAAATGAAATTTTATTGGTGATAACAGTAGGATTGAGTTAAATGATTGAAGTGATTTATTTTTCAGTTTTTTTACATATTAAAAAAAATTATTCATCCTTGTAATAGCTTTGGAAGGCCATCTTAGTCATTAAGCTAGCTGGATTTGGTTACTAGTTCACAAATATAAGATTTTTGGAAATGACTTGTAGTGAAATAGAAGTAAATTTATGTTATTTTTTAGAATGAGTTAATAAGCTTCATTTGACTTGATTCCACTTGTATTAGGTCATAATAATGTTAAAGTTAATAAATTTTTTTACCCCATTGCATTTGCAATTGATTAAGTTAGTCATTTGATAGATTAATTAGCTCACTAGTTCTTAAATTTCCATATTTTAGAGTGGTAATTTTCTATTATATTTTAGCATGTGTGAACAGGGTTATTTTGGAGTGATTCCACTTGGAATGGAGAACTAATAAATCATAATTAATATAAAAAAAAATCCCATCCCATTTGAATTTTATTTACTTAGTAATTTGGTGATTTCTCTCCAAAACAGAATTTCCTGTAGCAAAAACAAAACATCCTGTAGCACGTGCAAATTTGACCAGATTTTCTCCCAAAGATTGTTTTTGTCTCTTAGGCTTAAATAATGACCCCTAGGATATAAATCCATGACTGAGGAAGAATAAACACCACTTAGGACATGCATTTTCAAAAAGTAGATTAGGCTTCTTTATTTGAATTCATGCTCTTAGGATTTCAATTACAAATTGTTGTTCTTGACTAGGATTAATTTTTTTTCAACGAAACGCTTCCATTTATACAATCAATTTAGGTTTTTCTTTCATGACATTCACTCCATTACAACATATCAACAAAATAATAACACATTTTATGTTGCACATATAGTGCCGATACCTCTTAAGTTTGTATGAACCCTGGGTTGATAATTAAAGTTGGTAGCCTTGGGAGTTACAACATTCTTGTTGAACTACTGAGGCTGATCACTTTTTGGCACCATTGCTGGGGAGGTGTAAAAGTATGCATTTTTTTCTTCCCTAGTTGATTCATTGTTTTTCTTTCTACAAAACCAAAAAAAAAAATTGCATATTTAATTTCAAAACAGAAAATTGCATTGCATTAGCATTTGTATTCAAAAAAATATTTAAAAATACTTTTCTAACACCAAACCCCCCATTTGATCACGTGGTGCATTAAGAGCCACATCACCATCCACTTTTGCAGGTAGAAGAAGAAGAGGTGGAAAAAATGATAGAATAAATGGATGGAGATGATGACAATGAAGAAGATCCTCTTGGATTTCCCATTCAAGATACTGATGTCAGTGTGCATATGAAGAGCATCCCTCCATCTTTCCTTCCCAAATTTTATGGTATGAGGTCAGAGGATTCGGAAACATTTCTCTTGGAATTTGAAATACTTTGTAGATCTTATGGTTACTTACTAAACACTCAGAAATTGATATTGTTTCCTGCAACATTGAAGGATAGAGCTCTTAAATGGTTCATGAGTTTAGGTACTAATTCAATAAGATCATGGAATGATATGCAAAATATATTTACAGAAAATTTTAAAGATCATGCTCTTAAAGAAGAAATATTTAGAATGAATAAAAAACAAGATGAGAGCCTTGAAGATGTAATAGAGAGGTTCATGTATAATTTTAAGAGGGAAAAATTACATCATTTAGGATTTTACACACTAAAAACCCTCTTACTTAGAAAAATTAGGGATGAATGGACTGATCTCCTTGATCTCATGAGTAAAGGAGATATATACCAATTATCATTTGAAGAAATTTTTGAAACATGTAATCGCATATCAAGAGGAAGGGCAAGAGTAAGTAAATCAACATCAACATTGTTAAGTCAAGATGAACTTGAAAATTTTCTTGATAAATTTAAAACATAAATTCTTAGCAATCTAAGTGAACAAGTAGAAATTCTAAGAATGAAAATGAGCAAAAAGAAGATGTTGATATTTGTGTTATCCATGTAGAATCATATGCTACTAAATAATTTCCATCATTACAAAGGTTGAAGGACAATGGAGCAATTCAATTGCCAAAGAAGATATGTTATGTAGCTCTAAGAAGACCATAGGAGCCTGTTGGCTTGAGGGGTCCTGACCCAGGTACAGATTTATCACACAACCAAAAAAACCCTCCAACTACTAGCCCTTTCGGCAGTGATCTTCTTGCGCATACCAAAGTCTTACCCAAAGTAGTATGGAGGGGTGTTAGAACTAGGTTTCTGCACCCTAAGGAAGCTTTTGATGTAGAAACCCTAATTGGACTTAGTGAAAATAATATAACAGATGCATGCATGCAAAGTAGTGAAAATAATATAATAGATGCATGCATGCAAATTCAACACATCAAACCCTTCTATATATTATCACAAAATACTTCAATATATTTTGCACACAATAATCAAGTATACTTCAATCAGATTTATTCATCTAACATCAACTGATATTCACGCACAATGTACTTCATTCAGATCTACCTATTAACTAATATTCACACAAATGGAATTAACCATTAACGAAAGTAAATACGCAACACATAACATATTCATATCTTAAAGAAAATAGCAATTAATCAATACAACAAATCACATAAAGGTCCAGGTTTTCCAAGACTGTCTTCTTTATTAAGAGATATCTTAATTTAGTACATTCAATCCTTCTGCACACAGCCAAGACTTAGGTCTCCGCACACACAACCAAATGGAGCCTTTCTACCTAAACAAACCCAAACTTAGATCAAAATATTAATAAGAACATTGCATTCTCAGATTGTGTCTACTCGACTCAATCCTTACATATATATACTATCTAGACGCGCATATACCCTGGTCTTAAACCATGTTTGAGACTCATGGTTTTCCCTTTAAGCCCATTACAGTGACTAAGGGACTTTGACCTGCCCCAAACCCCCTTTGAATATTTGCGCACAGAGCGTTCAACAAAAATTCCGCAAAATTAACCCAAAAATGCACCCCAGTGGACCCAGCTCCAACAGTCCCCCAACACAATCTCGTGACTTGTCCCGAGTCACTACGGGGTGTTCGCCTTCATCTTTGCTTTCATAGCTTCGATAGAGATCCAAAGTGGTAAGATAACTTCAATGCTCTGCACGGTAGCACTTTGCACTTCATCAACCATTTTTTTTGTCGTCAACCCCTCAACTTCCAAATTGATACTCCGTTGAATTTGCTATAGGATTTTGAGGGCACCATCAAGATTCTGTGAGAGTTGCAGGGCTTCCTCAGCCCAAGGATACATCCTTGTTTCCAAAATCTGCTCTTGGTGACGTAGGTCCTCGATCTTGGTCTGACTTTCCTTGCCCTCATGAAGTCGATCAAGCCTCTGCGCAGTTACTAATGTGGGCACCGTCATCCAGATTCCAGTGAAATGCTTCTCTTTGATGCGAATCTCATTTCACAATTTCTGGACCATCGGGTCATTTCTAACAAATGTCCAAACAACCATGGCTTGATCCAATAAGGTTCCACATTTGAACATTGCAGCTGTTACACTTTTTATGGCATCCTTTACCTTTGTTGTGCACTGCACCCTGACCTCCAATGATGTCTTAGGCTAGAGCTTCATCTATAGCTCAAACTCTACCCAAACGGCCTGAATTTATGTGCGTGATTCCTTTAGTGAAATGAACAAGCTCTCCAATTTGATTGTTGGTGCGACTGATTCAGGGATAGTGACCTCTGACAGGTCACCACACACTTGATTGATCATTTCCTCTAATGCAATGCGTCAACCCTGAGCTGTGTGACACACCTCTTCTGCTGGAGCATCGCTACTTGCTGTTGAGACTCATTAACAATGTGGCAGGCATGGGAATCTTGGTACTACAATTCATCCACTATCATGTTGTGGATTGCATCAAGATTTCTACCTGGAAGCACTGCCAGTTCGATGTTGATCTCTACTCAGGCTCTCAGGGAAGCACGAAAAGTAGGTGGCTCAACTATTATGGTGGGCGTGAGGATTTGAAGCAGGCAGCTATCCCCATGAGATGCAACACCGTGATGATGGGTTGCTCATTCATATGCCCCAGGCTATATTTTGTCATGCTCGCTTGTAGCTAGCCCTCTTGCTGCACACTCGCTTGTATCATGCTTGCTTTCATTTTTAGCTCTTGGATACCCTACTGTACTCCCTCAAGCACAGATTTATACTGCACTTCCATGTCTGTCCAAATATCCTTCGTGACTGACTTTACTGTGTTCTCTATCTTAGTGAAATCATCCTCCATGAACCTGAGGTCCTTTGTGCCTACCAATTTGGACCCCTTTCTCTTCTTGCACAGACCTCTTGTGACCTGAGAACCACACTTAGTACCTTTCTGAGTCTATGTCCTAGGACCCTCAGTGCCTTCACTATCTTTTCTGCTTCGTCCTTCCCGAAATTGATTGTTTCACCTATTGTAGTAGGCTCAAGCTCTGATTTATCATCCTTCCCTTTTTTTTGTGTATCTTTGGTAGTTGTTTTCTTAGTCAGAGTCTTCAATACAGATGAAGAGGTACCCCTAGTGGTGCACGACTCTAACCAGGCAGGCGTCCATTCTGCCGTGACGCGCACTATATCATCCTCTATGACCAAGTATGGTAGGTCATACCAGACACCTTCCACAACGCCATTCATGCAGATATGCATATTATTTAATGTTGATTTGAAGTACACAATGAAATTATATTGCTTTTACAACATTTACAATAACCTTGGCTTGGAAGATCACATAGTTGACAAGCACCCAAATTTTTTTAATTTCCATGACTCTAGCTAGGATTTTTGAATTCCATAGTGTTGCATAGTGCGCAGCTTCGCACATATCTAGCTCTATATCTGGTAACTGTGTACCTTGAGGTGTCTTCCATCCGATGAGTGCAATAAGGAGTAATAGTTAGGCATAGTAAAAATGTTTCCCCTCCTCCTGCACCTCGCGCACATTATCTAGGAACTTTGTGCACAAGTAATGAGCCTAGTTATATTATACGCCCTTCTCGCACTGCATGGATAAAGAAATTACATGGGCTAGGACTTCCTCATCATCTCGCAGGTGAGGATGATCATGCCAAATTGTAATTTTGGGTCACTGATTTCGCTGACAATGAATCCTCAAGTGTTGCACGATACCTTATAGTCTTTCTTGACTTTGTCTGCAACTTTCTTCTCCTGGTCTTTTCCTCCAAAGGCCGCCACAGGGTCCACCCCCTGACTGGGTAGGTTGGTGATACAATGTATCAGGTCGACATCAATTGGAATGCGCTCTCCAAGCCACAAACAATCATCATGCACCAGGGCGAGCAGCTGGCGCACACAAATGTCGTTAATGGGGTTACACCCGAAGTGCGGAATATGTAATAGGTTCAGAAATCCATATTTTTGTAGGCCCAACACCAAATGATTTGGCTCAACCTTGATAACCAAACCATCATAGGTGACCAGTTCTAAATACATAGTGGGCGCAAGCTCTAGGAATTTCTCCTAGTCCGCCAGGTCCCAGTCCTGCATCTTTAACATCAGAATTTTGGCGAACATATCGCCTTCCACAAGTACATTCTCTGGGAGCAACAACATATTGATATATGACAGAACCTTATCAAGATCCTTTAGGACCTTCACAGATGCTTTGTGCGATGCGACATACACAGGCAACCGCGAGATCGAATATATAACCTCCACGATGTCCTCCTCCATTATAGTTTCAGGCAAGTCCACCATAGGCTTCTTCTGGTGCTTAGCAGCAATTGAGTGTGGTTTTGGTGTCTTCGAGACCCTGAGGAATGCCCCTTCTTAGTTTTCATCGATAGAAGGGTCTCAGCAGCCTATGCAACGATATCTTCACCTGGAGTCATAGAAGGGGTAGGCTTGCTGGAATCAAACCTTGTCAGTGTAGGTCCTCTTCAAAGAGAAGATCAAGGCCAGACATAAGCTTTAGATAATATTTAGAACTTAGAGAGAAAAACTCTCAAAAATAACATAGAAATAAAAGGGAACTAATGTGACCCCTTTGGTCATATTTATAACATAAGCATTCCTTAAAGGTCTTATGTGCATTAATGTAGCCCCATAAATGCTAAAATGCTCCAAATCTAGCATAATTTCCTCATTAAATTTAATTTAGATGCTCATCCAAATGGTAAGAAGGTTGTCTTGTCCAGAATTACCATTCAAATGGCTATATTCTGGAACCTCTATTACCTAGTCAACCTCTGCGCACAGCTACTACGCGTGCATCGCACCTTTGTATGGATCCACCATCCCTACTGTGAAAATCCATACCAAATATATAGTCATTTATTGTGCGCATGGATAGGTTCCTCCGTGTATGGTTTTAATCTGCTTCCATTGACATACCCAAGAAGGTTTTCTCCACTTAATGTGGTCAGGTGTATCACACCTCCATCTTTAATTTCCTTGACAACGTATGGGCTGAGCCAATGAATTTTGAACTTCCCTAGGTGGTGCGCAAAATTTATTTCATAAAAAAAATCCAAATCCTCTTCCTTAAAGACCTTCTGTCTAATGTGCTTGTCATGCAAAACCTTTTCGCGCACCTTTTCACCTGCTGATGGAAACCTGCAATGAATCGATCCTCTTCCAGTGCGACCAATTGTGACAAACGTTCTTCCATAATATCCTACTCTGCCATATTAGTGAACACTACAATGCACAAAATTGGAACAATGTACTCCATTGGCATAACAAATTCCTACCCATAAACCATCCTGAACGGTGTCTTCCCTATTAGCTTTTTTCACATGGTTATGTATGCACACATCCTAGTCATTTTGATTAGCATTGCAGATCTTAGTGACCGTAGTATCCAATATCTTATTGAAAGCTTCTACTGCACCATTCACCTGTGGCTGATATGGAGTACCCTTCCGATGTTGAATCTAGAATTCTTCTATCAGAGTTTCAACAGTTTCATTCAGAAAGTGTGTGCCCTGGTTAGTCATTAAAATCTTAGGGCACCAAAACTGACTCAAGATGTTCTCAAAAATGAAGTGTGAAACTATGTTTGCACTAAAATCCTTCACAAGCTTAGCCTTAGCCTATTTGGTCACATAGTCTGTCACAGTGATTATGTAACGTGTTAGCAACCTATAATATAGGGGTCATAATTTTGACTTGACTATTGGTAATTTTGTAAATTTGTACATACTTTGCCTTCTGCAAGTTGTATTCACATATTTTTGTAAAAAAAAAAAATCAAAAAATCAAAAAAAGGGTAAAACGTCCTAAAAGAATAATCAAAGGACTTATAAAAAATAAAAGACCCCAAAATAAAAAATGAATAAAACATGAAAGTGAGCAAGCATAAATGCCACTACGTTTTACTTTTTGACTATGGTAGAGTGTTAATAAATGCCATTAGTCCATGATGAGTTAAATAGTTCAATATTAACTTGTCATTGATTCAATTTCCATTGTTGTAGATAGAGAATAATGAGTTGTTAGATAGTTTAATCCTAACAATTCAGTAGTTAGGTAGAAAAATAAAATGAATCCAACAGTTCAATTTGGATTCATGGATGAAATAAGTGTAGATTTAGATAGTTTACTTGCTTTCAGAAAGAATAAATGCTGTGAAGGTTGCTAGCTTAAATGCACCTTACTACAAAAGAAGAAAAAATGTCAGCATGGTAAGATGGGTAGGTAGAAGAAGGTGAAAAATATCATTCATCATGGGCTTCAGAATAACTAACTCCCCCTTCCCATAGTCATGAAACATTCTAAACTATCAGTCAAAAAGGCTCAAGGCATTTCCTTGACTTTTGTTGGGACCGGACCCAAGGCTTTATGACTGATTAGTTAAAAATGTGAAATGTCTATATTAATCCCTTAATCACATCATGTACCATTCATACACTCATTCCCTTGAAAAAGCCTAAGTAAAATCTCATTTTTACTTAAATGCATTTGTAATTCCTATTTAGCTAACTTCCTACATCATTTAAATGCAATAAACCCTCAAAATAACATTATATCATGAGCTAAGTGATAAGATAAATGAAAATTATCTTGTAATTCACTTTACTTGTTATGAATATGTGTTTTGAGTATACCATGTCCTATTTTCATACTAACTTTAACTTATATATTAACTCCCTATACAACTAACCTTTTCCTATTATACAACTCCTTTTTATAAATAAATCCCAAAAAACCTACTTATTATAAGTTAAGCCAAAGTTATTTATTCCCACATGTTTAAATAAAAACCCCCCTTATAACCCCTTTGGCTAATTTTATCCTTATATGTAATCCTGACCCTATGGTAATTAAGTCCTCTCGATTTAACTAACCATATAAATAAAAATATATAAAAAATTAATTTAAACTAAACTTCTAAAATCCATATCCCTTATATATCTTTCCTTGACCCCCTAACCTTGGTTAAAACACTGAATAACCCTCCGATCACCCTTTCCATTGGAGAAAGCCTATTTTTTACATAAAACTCATTAAAAGGCCTATTTCCCTTGGGATGAAAGTCAGCCCTCTAATCCCATCTATCCTTTTGATCAAACGGTTGTAACTCAATGTGATAGATTATTACTATTCCTTCCCTTCCCCATCGCGATTAAAATTATAACCGTTAATCTTCATTTTACTCCTAAGATCTACGGCATGTATTGCACCCGATAAATAACTTTTCCCCACACCTCCCCTTTTAATCCTGATCGTCCACTTCCTAAAGTCAGATCTGACGGTGATAACGCATTTTCGCGCTCACAAAGTAATCGATGAATGTTTTGTAAAAGTCGCACAAAATGGGTGGTTTATCCAAACCACTCAGCATCGACGTGTCACGATTCTATTGCATCGCGTTCGAAAAGCGTATTACTGCTTACCACCGATGAACTGCGTGAATACCACTGGCGATATTCCAAAAACCAAACCCGTTTAACCGTGATTTAATGTGATTTAACCGTGGTTTTCACTATGGTTTAATACATTAAACTTATAACCTTTTAATGAATTTTCACCTTTTTACGTTTAAAACTCCAAAATCCTTTGCAAAGCCTTTTCCCTCATAATTTCACCATTTAACCTCTAAGAGCCCGCACAGAGCCTTTTTACTCCTTATAAACTATCCAGCACCATTTTCGAAACCAAATTGCCTTGCAATTCGACCACAAAGTGCTACATTTCCCTCAAAAAGACCAATTCTGCAGAAATTGAGGATCAAGCGCAATTGCATAACATCTTCAAACCCCAATTACACTGATTTTTAGGTATTTTTCGTCAAAACTTACCCTCTAAGCATCAAATTCCTGTTATTTTTCTGTAAATCACTTGAATTGCACATATAAAATTGCCGAAAAATATCCATATTATAGAGGAAACTCTGCCAAAATTTCCCCAGAATCCCTAATTTCCGTTTCTTGCAGTTTTTTCCCAAACCCCGGTCTTTTTCACTGCTGAAATTGATCGTAACATACATTTTGAGCATTAAAACCCTGCTCAGAAACCCTTTTTACTAGTAAAATTCACCAAGAAACCCTTGTTTCTAATAAAAGAACTAAGCAAACCGTCTAAGCTTGCTTTATTTAGTTTAAAAAATGACAAAGAAACAAGTGACCCCTAAAAATGGAGGCCCAAAGCCTAAAAAAAAAGCCTCTGCAAAATTCCCTCAGCCTGAGTCTTCCAAAATTGACAAACCAACCCCTGCACTCACTGTTGATTCTACAGAGGTGGTCAAGCCAGTCCAGCCTCCAGTCACTTCTCTAGAGAATAGTCCCTTAGTTGACCTTGATTATAGAATCTTGGACCCTACTGTAGAATTTAACTTGCTTGATGTTTATAATTGGTGCTTTGGAAAATCTGTAGAAAAAGATGACAAAGATATTCCAGTTTGGGAGTCCAATTTTCCAAAATACATTGTTCCTCAAACTCATCCATCCCCTGATTTTTTCAGAGTATGCCAATCATTTTATCTCCTAGATCAAAGATGCATTGTAAACAAAGATAGAGAGGACCTGTTTTACATCAATGAAGAATCAATAAATTCCATGCTACAACTGAATCCTGACCCCAATGTTGCTTCATTTTCCATAGAGGAGTTGACTCAAAATTACCTAGAACTTGAATTTGCTTCTAAATTCAAAATCTTCCAGACTTTTTGTCCTAAGAAAGTTGATATTCCCAAGCTTAATCCTCCATTTGATACATTTGACTTCCCAGATGAAACTAGGAAAATAGTCTCAATGCTATTATTCATATTAGGATACACCAATGATGAATTCGTAGATGTGGCTATATTAGGTTTTGTATCAACTCTGAGTCCTGGCCAGTCCCCTTCCATAATGTACAATTTTGCTAAATTCATTGCAGAAAACATGCATTATCAGTTGTCAAGACTACCAGAAGAAGGAGTCTTTAGATACACATCATATCTGCTTCACCTCTTTTTGTATTATCAAGCAGATAACTTCCCCATTTAATTTCAGAAAGTCGATCCAGAGAGAAATGTTCTGTCAGTTGTGTTTTGGTCATCAATTCTAAGAAAATGGAATAGAGAAAATAGCTTTGCAGATTTCAATGACCTATTTTTAGTGCCTGCTATGAATCTGTTGAACAAAGAGCAGAACCCTAGAATCAATGAAGAGACAAAGAGAATTCTATAGTTTTCTGAGAACTGTAAAATAGGGGACTGGTATTTATATAGAAGTTACATAGAAATCAGAGTATATGGTGCACTCCTGGCTCTATATAAACTACCAAGATTTGTCACAACAAGGATATTTGCATTGGAATATTTGAGGTAGCTATTGAATACAGATGAAATTAATTTCATAGCTTCCAAGAAAAAGACCGAGTTTAAACTGAAGAATCAAATTGGGCCATTCATTGTAAATAATAGAGAAGTAGCCAATGAAATCAATGTGAAATTGAAAGAGTACAAATTTCCATATAGTTTCATGTGGAATTATGATCCACAAGGTATTTTAAGCACACTAAGAGTGAAATGCAAGTTGCCTGTCTTCTTGCATGATTCCAAGCCCCATATTGAAAAGTATGCTAACAAACTTGAATGGGAGCCCAACACTCTAGTTGATGATGATTCATTGGAAATGCAGAGAAAAAATGGAAAGGATAGCAGGTTGAACAAACACAAGTGGCTACAGTGAGCAAAGAAACTGAAAGTGTACATAAAAGAAGCAGAGAAGGAGATAGTTTCAGAGCTGAAACTATATAGAATAAAAGATTCAGAATTCCTTACAGCAAGAAAAGTAAATTGACAGATGAAGAAAGGAATAAAGCTGTTAATATTGAAGATAATGAAACTGATGATGAAGCTACAAGAATAGTAACTGAAACACTTAAAAAGCTTCAAAATGTCAAAATTGGAACACAACAAAAGGATACAGTCATGGTAGATAGTCAAACAAACATTGATATGCCTTGTTCTTCTAAGGAAACTGATGACACCGAGTCAGAAATTCAAATCAGGTTCAGACAGATCAAAGAGAAAAATGAAGAAATCAAGAATCAAACATATTCTAGATTCCTTAAGGAAAAGCCTGGAAACAAGGACAGACTTCTTTCAGCCTTTGATTATTCTTCTAATAAATTAGTAATCTCATTTTGAAGACTACGTTAGATCAAAATCGATAGCGATTATTCCAAAAAGCAGTCTTGAGATTGATACGAATGCTATTCATGAATTAGATCAAATAGAATTTCATAGAAGCAATACTGAAATGCTATATTCTAAAATTGTCAGTAAGACTATGAAATCTATTAGGCTTGACAAAACGGTGCTCAACCTTCAAAATCAAATGAAATTGGAAAAAGCCTCACTATATGCCAACAATTTGAGGATCAAAGCATTAGAAGATTTGGTGATTGAAGCAGGAGCTGATCCTGCTAACATGGAGATTGCGAAAACTTTGATTAAACAGAAAAATGAGGATATAGATGCTCTCAGAAAATATCTAAATTTTCCCCAAGGTGAAAATCCTCAAGAAAAGGAAATTCTTCAGCAGAAAACAGACTTCTTTCAGCCTTTAATTATTCATCTAATAAATTAGTAATGTCATTTTTGAAGACTACAGTGGCTGATCCAAAATCAGTAGCAGATTATTCAAAAACAGATCTTGCAGTTGATGCAGATGCTATTCATGAATTAGATCAAATAGAATTTCATAGAAGCAATACTGAAATGCTATATTCTAAAATTGTCAGTAAGACTATGAAATCTATTAGGCTTGACAAAACGGTGCTCAACCTTCAAAATCAAATGAAATTGGACAAAGCCTCACTATATGCCAACAATTTGAGGATCAAAGCATTAGAAGATTTGGTGATTGAAGCAGGAGCTGATCCTGCTAACATGGAGATTGCGAAGACTTTGATTAAACAGAAAAATGAGGATATAGATGCTCTCAGAAAATATCTAAATTTTCCCCAAGGTGAAAATCCTCAAGAAAAGGAAATTCTTCAGCAGAAAACTGAAAATGATGAACTCAAACAACTTGTTCTTAAGATGACTACCGAAATAAAAGAAATGGAAAATCAATTGGAAGCTTCCATAAGAGAAAATTAAAACCTAAAGAAAACTCAACAGGCTCACATTCCTACAGTAATCCCTACTGTAAGTATAGTTGTTCCATCCACATTAGCAAAAAACTTGGCACCACAAGGAGTACTGGCCACTGCAGTGCCACTAACTTCTCATGAAATCTCTGCTTCTTCTTCCTCAATTTCACAGGTAAATACAATACAAGACAAATCTGCCGTAATCAGAGCCATGGAAGACATGTCAATTAAAGAGAAATAAATACTTAATTTGAAAGGCACTATTAACAATCTAGAATATTCCAAAAGAGATGCCTTGATTACTTCCAAAGGGCATGAATAGAGGGCAGACTGTATGAACAGGTGAGAATTCTTCAAGCACATGTGAATATAAATGATTAGGTTGCATATATAAAAAATCATTTATGGACAAAAATCATTGAAGGAATTCACTCTCAATGGCCTTCAATTAAAATAATTTATGAGCAAAAAGAGTTACTACAGGCTGCAAATGCAGAAATTGACAAAACTAAGAGAGAGATTGAAAATAAGCCATCTCAAGCGATTCAACTCATAGAATTTTTGAACAACAAAAACAGGGAAGAGTTAGAAGAGCTGAAAATTACTGATAGGACAGAGGCCATTCTACAAGTCAAGAAAGTCCTGAATAAAAGGAACATGATGAATAACTTGGAAGACAGGTGTAAAGACATGAATTTGGCCATCACAAGATTTTGGGCCAAATACAAAATATTATCAGAAGCAGGTTTGCCAAACATTCATGCATTGATTGACAAATTGATGCCACAGAAATATTATGATCTAAAAATCAGAACTCATGAAAAAGATCAAGCCAAACAACCACTGCCACAAGGATCACCAAGAGGGAAAGTACTTCAATATTTTGAAAATCTATTCTTTTTGGAAAATGAAATTAAGCATATGTTCACTGTAAAGCCTAAGATTCCAAATATGCTGAAGCAAATGAAAGTTACAGGAAGCTGAAGAATATGAAGATTCCCAATGCAGAACAGTGGCAAGAATTCACAGATCTGCTGTGAATTTGATAGAAAAATTACTTGGAATCTCATATTTTACTTTTACCTTGTGGTGAAAAAATTAGTGTCAAAGTGTATCAGCGTTAAAGTGTATCAGTTAAATCAAATTGTTACTGCTGGTCATTTTTTATTATAGCAGTAAAATAGTCAAAAACAAAGATAAAGAGTATCAGATGAGAAGATGAAAAAGAAAGAGTACTCCACATGCTATCATCCATGAGAAAATGTATCTATTGCCAGCAAAGCTCACAACACATCAACAATTAGTTTAAATTAGGATAATCAGTTCTATTTTCGCTTGTAAAAGGGAACAACTTGCAAACTATTTTGCAGCTGTCCCTCTTATTATGTTTTCTTTCCTATTTTTATTAAAACATTATCTCAATTTCTGAGATATTTTGTAAACAATTTTAGGTATAAATACTTCATAATTTGTAGTATTCAGGGTGAATAAAATTTCTCAAGACAACTATAGTCTTTTTGCTGGACATATTGAAATTGGTGAGTCAATTAGTGAGGCAGCAGACTGGAAACGAGATTAGAGACATCATAGCTAAGGATTCTCATGGTGACAATATAATTCTCGTTTTTCCTGTTTTCAGTGTATTTATTTTAAAGTTTACATTCATTCATATTATGTGTTTCTATTCTGTAATGATTAATTAAGGAGAATTAAATAGTATTAGTGATAATAAGCTCCCTGTTTTAAACTTGTTGGCATTTTGATGTTTTCTACTTGATAACCAGACCATAGAATTCTTAATTTCTCTAGGTCCTAGTTAGATCCCCTTCTTCAATCTTCTTATGTGTAGCTTAAGGGTTCTTAAGTGCCCTTTTGCTCAGGTCCCACCCACTCCATCAAATCAAGCCTATACAAAACCTTAGAAGGTCACCTATCTTGCCCTTAGCACATTTACATCTCTAAGCCTTATTTCTTAGTTCTGCCTGCCTAGAGAGTTGACTCCATTGCCCAATGTTCTGGTAGATCCTTTTGGTTTACCTTGAAATATATTTATTCCACCAGTCTTTTAAAACAAGCCCTATTGCTCACTCATAGCTAGCCTAAAACTCTTTACCAAAACAAAGCTAAATATTTAGGAGAGATCCCTCTCCGGAGCTCAGGAAGGCTAGATCCTGAATTCCCAAAGTGATTCTTGGTTACCCTTGGTGTTCTTAACTACAAAAATCCCCATCCCACAACCTGAGAATTACTAGGGTGATAAGATACTGGCGACTTCGCTGGGAAATTAACCACTCTCAAGTTTTAAGTTTAATCTTGAAGGAAGATATTTAATTATATCTTTTCTACTTTAAGATTAATTTTATAGGTTGTGGGTATTTTACCCAATAAAAAATCTGGCTCCCAAGAAAATCTACTACACTAGATCCAACCCTGATCCTAATCCTCCAGAGTTAGTAGATAATCCTGACCAGATAGGAAAAAAGAAGAAAAAACAAAGTGATAGTTCTGAAACTGAAATACCTCTGAGAAGAGCTGATTCTTTACACAAAGAATTGGTAAGCTTATCAGACATTTATTTTGACTTAAATTTTGAGAAATATTTATTTAGAACAAAATCTAAATCAGATTTAAAAGAAATTGTTTTAGATCCAGTTTTTTCTTCTTATGTAAGTGAAAAACATAAAATTATTTATGTTCCTACTAAATCAGATCAAACTGAAAGTAGAAGTCCAGTTAAAAGGGTAAGTGTCACAAAAATCAAAGACATTGAAGAAGCTGTTAAGTTAGCTAAATTTGTGTCTAAATTTAAACCCCCAGTCTCTGAACTATATACAACAGTGTTTCCATCATCAAATTCAACTCTGTATGCTGCCACATCATTTACTGATTCTGCTGTCATTTCACCTCAAGAGCCCATAAGCCCCGAGTTGCCTCTGCCCCAAAGAATCATATACTCATCATATCCGCAATCCACTGCAAGTTCATCAACCGATCCATTCATCCCTGAGCTACCTGTGCAGCCCAAAGTAGTATATCCATCATTCACCCAACCCATTACAACTACTATTAGCCATATTACTTCTATTTCATCCCCATTACCAAGCTCTTCAAGTACATCCATTGCAGTAACCAACACTATCCCTTCTACCACAACTGTACCTCCCAGTCCAGATAAAATTCAAGCCATGGAAGCTCGATATGCTCCCTTGGTGTTACCTCAGAATCTCCATGACATGCCCCAGAACTATCAAAAAGATGTTCCACTGCTTGATAAGCTTTCACAGATTACTGCACAGCAACACATTACTAGAATGAATGATTTCTGGGAAGTCTATGAGATAGATGAATCTGATGTCCAAATGAGACTATTTTCTTAGAGCTTAATTGGAGAGGTGAAAACTTGGTTTAAAGCTTTAGCAACTGGTAGCATAGTAGACCTAGATGCATTCCATAGAGCCTTCCTTAATAAATGGGAGAAAAAGAAGAATCCTATTAAAATATTATCTGAATTTGATGCTGTCAAGAAAGCCCCAAATGAAACTGTCCCAGACTTTTGCACATGATATAACAGCATATACAATGCCATTCCTGCAGACCTTAAACCTACCCCATATTCCGTGCTACCAAAATTCCCTGACTGTTTTGACGTAGACATGGCTTACCAACTTAGGGAAAGGGATGAAAATACTTTAGAGCAAATGAAACAAAATTTTGTAGGTGTAGAAATCAACATACTTGCAAAGAAGGCTAGAATGAGAAATGAAAGAAGGGTTACCATTAAAGAGGAAGCATCTCACTTGGATAGTAAATTTTATTTCATTACTAAAGCACTAGAAAAAGTAGTTGACATACTGGATCAAATTGAAAAGAAACCACAATGGGACAATCAATCCCAGATCTGGAATCCTAATTACAGAAAAAACACCAACTCTGGGAAAGGTAAGGAACCTTCCCCTGATCAGAATATAAGAATCCCATTTCAAGAAAACTTTACAGAAAGTTCACAAAACAGTTTTGATGAGGAGGAAGACATAAACATTGTTATGGGGATTGATGAAAACAATACCATTTTGCTCACTCAAGAGGACCAGGAACTCTTTGAACTTGAACAGCTCAAAGTAGAATATGCAGAATCCTATGATTATAAACAAGGTTATGATTTTGCAATAAATGAAATTCACAGTCAATACAACCTTAGGAGCAAGAAAAACATTGATCCTGCTATAAATAGTAATGCTCTAAACAAACAAGAACAAAACAAAAATAAGTCTGATACTTCTAAATCAAAATTCTTGCAAATTCTTCCCAGAGATGGAAAACAGAGTTCAAATCCAACCAGTCCTAAAAAGCAGCAAGGCCCAAAAATTGTAGATATTACTGATGAGGTGGCACAATCTTCCAAAGGTGTTTCCAAAGCTAATTCTCCCAAAGCCATCAATTCAACAACAGTCATTGAGCCAAGAAAAAATCCTACTAACTTTAAAATATCAGACCCTAAACCTGATAAGACTGATAAGACTTCTGCTAATCCCTAAAATACCCTTAAAAAAATAGTAAAGGATAGCAAAAACCAAGAAAATCAGACAGAAGACAAGAGAAGAGCTCAAAACAAAGGAAAAATAGTAGAAACTCAAGAAAAGTTCCCACAAACAACACTTCCCAAGGAAAAAGTGATTCAAACCATTAGATCTCAGCCAAAATTTAATATGCAGTCTGAAATATCCAAATTGAAAATAGTGTTTCCCTTAGTAGAACTAGCTAAAAATGATTTATATAGATCAATGATTTCTGATGTATTGAATGTGAATGAGAATGAAGATACAATTAACATGAATGAAGATAGGCCTGAAATAATTTTTGTCCCAATGTTGATGGAAAGCATTCAGATGGGTCGGTACCCCCATTTTATTTAAGTCTTACTATACATGACCAAATATTACATAATACTTTCTAGATACTGGAGCTTCCCACAATTTAATGCCTAAAGCTATAATGGAAACTCTTAATATAGACATAACCATACCTTATAAGGACCTATTCTCATTTGATTCATCCAAAGCCCAATGTATTGGTTTGATTAAAGATCTATGTGTTAACCTAGTCCAGTATCCTGGTAAGAGTATGATTATGGACATTGTAGTAACTGACATCCCGCCAAAGTATGGCATGCTTCTTTCTCGCTCATGGGGAGCAAAGTTGCAAGGATCTCTACAACTAGATATGAGTTATGCTACTATCTCTATATTTGGACAACCTAAGAAGATTTATAGAGAAACTTTGATGAAGTACATGATCAATAGTGTAGAAAGACCTACAAATTATCCAATTTATTCTACTCCCACTGATCTTGATTCTTTTATTCTTAGTAACTCTGATCAAAATGAAAATCCAACTGAACTCACTGATAAAAGACTTAAAATCATGGATGATTATATTGGTCATGAAGCTTTGTGGCATCTATTTTTTGATGGATCTATTAATAAATTTGGAGCTAGAGCTGGTGCTTGGATCACAAACATTGAAACAAGTCATTCTGAAGGGCATGCTTTTAGACTAAACTTCAAATACACCAATAACATGGCTGAATACGAAGCTTTAATCTTAGGCTTGCAAATTATAAGAAAAAAGGGAGGAAAAAGAATAATGGTTTTGGGTGATTCTGAACTAATTATAAAACAAATCAACGTTTAATATTCAGTTCATAACCCCAAACTTGCAAGATATAGAGAAACAGTATTGGAACTGCTTGAAGAATTGTTAGAAGGTAATTTTTTTGTCATCCCTTGAGATCAGAACATACAAACCCATTTCTTAGCTACTTTTGCTAGCAGTTGTAAAATTCCTTTTTCACCATTGCAAAACTACACTGCTGAGATTAAATATAGGCCTATTGTTCCTAATAATGTAAAATATTCACAATTTTTTTCAGAAGATCACCAAATTTATCACTTTTTGAATAATGAACATGAATTTCAAAAATGTCAAATTGATAACAAATGTAATATAGATCCACATTGTAATATAGATTTAAATTTCTGTCAAATAGATGATTTAGATAATTTATATGTACATAAGTTTGAAAAGCCTACTATTTTTACTCAAAGTAACATTGATGAAATGGAAAAAATAGAAATAGAGGAATTGATTGAAGATGAAATAGATTTGATTTATTTAAAGAATAACATTTTACCTGGAGGTTTAACTCCTCTAGAAGATTTATTTGACTCTAATGATGTACCCATAAGGCCAAAAATGGAGCCATTTAAATATGAAATAGAATAATATAACCTAGGGACAGATGATAAACCAAGAATAATCAAACTATCCAAATCCCTACCATCAGATGAAAGGGATAAATACATTGAACTTTTAAAAGAATTTCAAGATGTCTTTGAATGGAGCCATGAAGACTTAAAAACTTATAACACAAACATTATTGAACATAAAATTCCTTTAAAAGAAAATAAAAAACCTTTTCAATAGAAGATCAGAAGGATTAATCCGGCTTTGTTTCCATTAGTTGAAAAAGAAATCAAAAGAATGTTTGATGCTAAGATAATTGCACTAGTCAGATTTTCTGACTGGATATCTAATATAGTGCATAGACTTTAGGAATCTTAATAAAGCATCCTTGAAGGATAACTACCCCTTGCCAAAAATGGACCATATTTTACAAAGGGTAGCAAGTTCTTCCAGAATCTCTTTATTAGATGGTTTCTCTGGTTACAATCAGATCCTAGTTCACAAAGATGACCAAACCAAAACTGCTTTTACTAATCCATGGGGCACTTTCATGTATGTGAAAATGCCTTTTGGGTTAAAAAATGCAGGGGCTACTTTTCAAAGGGCCATGGATATTGCCTTTGCCAAGGAAATCTATGATTTTTTAATCATTTATTTGGATGATATTAATGTGTTTTCTAAAACAAATAATGATCACTTGGACCATCTCAGACAATTTTTCATTAAATGCAAAAAATATGGTATATCTCTTAATCCGAAAAAGTCTATTTTTGGGCTAGAAGAAGGAAAATTGCTAGGTCATATCATTTCAAAAGAAGGCATTAGAATAGACCCTGCAAGAATCAAAGAAATCCTAAACATTCAACCACTTAGGAACATTAAATAAATCCAAGCATTCTTGGGAAAGATCAACTTTCTAAGAATATTCATATCAAATCTAGCTGAGATTATAAAAGATCTTAATAACATGCTTAAAAAGGATTCCTCAATTAAATGGAAAGTAAAGGCCAAACAATCTTTTGAATCTATCAAACAAGCCTTAACTAACGCACCAGTCCTTATCAGTCCAGATTACACAAAAGATTTTATAATATTTTCCTTTGCATCCGAACACACCATAGTTGCAGTTCTTCTGTAGAAAAATGGTCAAGGCTATGAACAGCCCATTGCATTTTTTAGTAAAACTCTCATAGATGCACCACTGAAATAAAACATAATAGAAAAATAAGCTTTGGCTCTGGTTAAAGCTATAAAATATTTCAGAGTGTACATACCTCATTCACATATAATTGCATATGTCCCTAATGCAGTAGTTAAAGACATTTTGACTCAAGATGGACCAGACAGCGAAAGAGGAAAGTGGATAGCCACAATCCTTGAATATTATCTAGAAATTAAACCAACTAAACTCATCAAAGGACAGGGTTTAGCCAGACTGATGGTTGAATCTAATTTCAATGCCTTAGACATTAATTTCATTACACAAGTAGATGAACAAGAGGAGATGGCGACTCCATCGATCAGTGAAGCCTATCAAGACTCACCCTGGTACTCTGACATAATATTTGTACCTACAAACTTACAAGCTCCTCTTGGAATTACTAAAACCAAGGCAAGATTTATCAAGAAAAAAGTAATGAAATTCTTTATCTTAAATAATGCACTATATTAGAGAGAAAGTACTGGAATTTTACGTAATTGTTTATTGAAATCTGAAGCTGACAAGATCCTTCAAGAATTTCATGCAGGTGACTGTGGTGGCCATCTATACTGGAAGAGCACAGCTGATAAAATACTTAGAGCCGGTTTTTACTGGCCATCTTTATTTCCAAATGTTAAAATTTTGTTACCTCTTGTCATAAGTGCCAGATTTTTGAAGGTAAGAAGAAACTTTTTCCATTACCTCTGAAGCCAATATCCACAGAAAAACCATTTCAACTATGGGGATTATACTACATAGGTGAAATTCATCCTCCATCTTCAGGTCAACAGAAGTGGATTCTAACTGATACTTATTACTTTACTAAGAGGATTGAAGCAATTCCCAATAGGCAAGCTACAGACTCAGTTATTATCTCATTCATTGAAAGTAATATTTTGTCTAGATTTGGATGCCCACACAAAATTATCATATACAATGCTGCTTCTTTCAAATATAAAAAGATGATTTCTTTCTTCCATAAATACCATATTACCTTGGATTATTCAACAGCATACTACCCCCAAGGTAATAGTCTGGCCAAATCCTCGAATAAAAGTTTAGTCAACATCATAAAAAAACTACTCCAAGATAATAAAAAGACATGGAACAAGAAGCTAATATATGCCCTTTGGGCTGAAAGGCTTACTACAAAAAGTCCATAGGAACTTCACCATATCAAATTGTTTATGGTACAGATGCAGTTTTTCCTTCTTCCTTGGGTGTCCCAGTCATGAATATCATCCAGGAATCATAGGTAGAAACTAATGACATTCAAAGAAGAATCAATGATACCATACACCTTCAACAAACTGGAGATGAAGTTTATGAAAAGTAAAAAGTTTTACAAGACAAGATCAAAAAGAGTTTTGACAAAAGAGTTAAGGAAGATCACTTTTTCATAGGAGATCAAGTTTTAAGATGGGATGCAAGAAGAGAGGATAAAGGTAAATATGGGAAGTTTGACTTTCTATGGCATGGACCATATGTGATATATGGTAACAGAGGAAACAATTCATTTTTTATCAGAAATTTGGATGGTACAAAGCTTCAAGAAGGACCATTAAATGGAATAATGTTGAAACATTACTATTCCTTGCAAGTCACTTAACGGTTAGACCTATTTACTTTATCATTATAAATATTCATAGTCAGAGTGTAATATTGGATTGGATATATTATCTACAAAGTTGAAGCCCGAAGAGAAGGCCCTAAGATTTGCAGTATAACATATCATAAATATGATTGTTGCAAAACACAGAAGACATTTACATATTCACCAAAATCAATGGATAAGGCTACTGATCTCAAAGTTCTTAGAATTTCACTAGGAAAAGCCATCCCCAATTGAAGCCGATGTTAGCAACCTATGATATAAGGGTCATAATTTTGACTTGACTATTGGTAATTTTGTAAATTTTTACATAGTTTGCCTTCTACAAGTTGTATTCACATATTTTTGTAAAAAAACCAAAAAAACAAAAATCAAAAAGAGGGTGAAAAGTCCTAAAAGAATAATCAAAGGACTTAGAAAAAACAAAAGACCCCAAAAAGAAAAAATGAATAAAACATGAAAGTGAGCAAGCATAAATGCCATTACTTTTTACTTTTTGAATATGGCAGAGTGTCAATAAATGCCATTAGTCCATGATGAGTTAGACAGTTCAATATTAACTTCTCATTGTTTCAATTTCCTTTGTTGTAGATAGAGAATAATGAGTTGTTAGACAGTTTAATCCTAACAATTCAGTAGTTAGGTAGAGAAATAAAGTGAATCCAACAGTTTAATCTAGATTCATTGATGAAATAAGTGTAGAGTTAGATAGTTACTTGCTTTCAGAAAGAATAAATGCTGTGAAGGTTGCTAGCTTAAATACACCTTATTACTAAAGAAGAAAAAATGTTAGCATGGTAAGATGGGTAGGTAGAAGAAGGTTGAGAAGTCTTCAATGTAAATATCATTCATCATGAGTCGCCAAATAACTAACTTCCTTCCCATAGTCATTAAACATTATAAACTATCGCCCACAGTCACATTTTCTGACTTTGTTGGGATCTAGACCCAAGGCTCTACGACCCATCGCCTGAAAGTGTAAAATGTCTTTATTAATCCCTAAACTCACATCATTTACCGTTCATGCATTCATCCTCCCTAAATAATCCTAAGTAAAACTCCATTTTTACTTAAAGGCATTAAAATTCCTATTTAATTAACTTCCTACATCATTTGAAAACATTAAACCTTCAAATTACATTATATCTTAAGTTAAGTGATAAGATTAATGTAAAATTATCTTTTAAACTTCACTTTACTTAGTTATTTTTATGTGTTTTGACATACATTATCCCATTTCCATATTAATTTCGACTTCATGTATTAATTCCTCATAGAAATAACCTTCTATTATATATAACTCCTTTTTTATATAATAAACCTAAAACCTATTTATTATAATTCTTAGCCGAAGTTTATAATTCCCACACAAGTTTAATAAAAACCCACATTATAACTTTCTTAAGGTAAATGTATTTTCAGATAGTTCTCGCCCCGTGGTAAGCAATCGCCTTGATTTAATTACTACATAACAAAAATATATGAATAAAACCTTTAAACATGTTTTTTATATGTGGCTTAAAACCAAAATTTCCCGAAGTTTCATTTAAACTAAACTTCAAAAGAAATAACCCTATCTCTCCTAAAGATATTTTCCCTTGTCTCGACTCCCTAACCTAAGGTTAAAATCCTAATCCGAGTTAAAATCCACCCATATATACCCCATATCCCCCTAATTGCCCGTCCCAATCCCCGTTAAATCCCGCCTTAAACCCCTCTCGATCATTTTTTCATTAAAAAAGCTCGCTTTTCTATATAAAACTTAACGAAGTCCATTTTATTATCGGGTTAATGGCAGCTCGATCCCCTCTATCCATTTAATCCAACGGTTAAACTCAACGCGATAGTATATTACATTCCCATCCCTTCCCTCATCACGTAACATGACAACCATTGGATTTTCCATCAAGTCCAAATCGGATGATCCATATGTGCGACCCGATAACTCTATTTTCCAACCCGAATACTTTTCCCGCACCTTTTCAATTGATCCGGGCCCTTTGCTTTTAAACCAAATCCAACGACGCGAGTTGATTTTCACACTTTTAAAGTGCCCGACCGATGTTTTAGAAAAGTCGTGCGATATGGGTGGTTTTCCCAAACCACCTCGCGTTGATGTGTCGCGAAAACAATTCAACTGATCTTAAATAGTTCAACTTTGGATCTTAAATATTTAGATCTAGCTAATGTTCGAAAAATTGAACGGAATCTAGAGGGAGAGAGACTCTTAGATTGACTTTTAGATTGATGTCAGATCTTTTCCATTCACAATTGTCCTTCCTTATAGCCAAATGTTGAGGCCTCGAATTCCGTTGCCACAATATGGGGGAAAACCACCTGTACCGGACCTTAGAGCAAGTCTTTTCTTTGGTGGTGGCTCCGATCGGGGATAAAGGGACCAAGCCAATAAGGATGATTTTGGGTGTGTGTTTTGTTTATAAGCAACAGAAATGGGAAATGATTTTAATATATCACATACATTTATCTAACACTTATCTATTCTATCATATGTACCCTATTTTTTCTTCCTTTTTATGGGATCTAAAGATACTCTCCAACCATTAGTAATGAAGATTATTTAATAGTTGAAAGAGATGAAAATTATGTAAATATGGTTATTTAAAAAAAATAGTTTGATTAAGAATTGTGAAAAGGTATCGTATCCATATGTGTGATTATATATATCCGATAAGAAATCACAAACAAATATTAGTACAAAAGTGCATTTAACATTCATTTATGATAACAATAAATATATAATGCAAGTAAAAATATAACTATCAATATAGAAAGAAAAACTTAATATAAATTAATAGAAATACCATATATATATGAAGTCCTATTCGTATAAAATGACAATACTTTTTCCGCTCTTCACTTTCAAGCAATTTAAAGAGTACAATAGAAGAACATCGCTAAATAGCGTTCAAATGTCAAAAGATAATAGACTTTAACGATTAATCCATCAAAGCATTTACAAACTTACGTGCGTACATGAGAAGGGTTTAAATACTAAACTAAATATGTTTAAAAACATATTATTACATACAAAAAGAGGAGGTTTCTTAAAAACCATCCTCATAAAGAGAAAAAACTCCAACCACAATCTAGAAAAATAAAGTAACAACACAACTATGACCGTTGATCCCTCCTTTAGATTTGATCACGAAGTTGGACAAATATCTAGCATGGGTTTATGCTGAGCTAGCTACTTAAATTCCCGATCTGACCTGGCCCTTGAATATTGCATTTCCAGCATGATGTGACCTTTAACCGCTATCACCGTGTGGTTTAGTACTAATGACAGTTTGATTCGAAAATTTCAATAATTTTTCTGATCAAACTTATTTACTTTTTTAATCATTTCTTCCCGTATTTATGTCTTTTGTTTCCATTGTGCTTCTAAATTTCGCTTGATTTCGAGAGCACTTCGTATGTGGACTTTGATAAGCTCGCCTTTCAAAAGTTGTTCATAATATTTATCTTAATTTCTCACAATCCCTGATGCTTCGTTGTTGTTTTATTTGCTTGTCTTATCTCGTGCTTCCTAATTCCTTAAACAAAATTTTATGAAATTTATTCACTTGGGGCAGGTCATCTTCTCCTTTCCCCGAGTTTGGATGCTTTCCATTGAATGAATTCATTATTTCTTTCTCTCATTTTTCTCACACTCAAGTTTTTTTCATAGCTACTTGTTACCCCAAGATTTCACTTGAATCATAATAAGCGCTCAAGTTATTGAAGCTTGTTGGAAAAATACTTATTGTTGTCGCTTTAGCTTATCATTCACTTCCTACTTCCCTTATGAATTTCTCAATTTTACCGGATTTTTAATTTGTTTATTGATGCTTCTAGTTGAGTTTTCTTTTCGTAAGTTGCACTCCGATGTCGCAAAGTTAATCTTTCAAAATCCTTTGAAATCGAGACATTTTAAATTCCATTTTTCCGGGTGGAGTTAAGATTTTTTTTCTCTAACAATGTTTATAAATATTATATTTTGTCTTCTCTTTGTTTGCAAGAATAATTAAACCTCGCAGCCTTGTCAATAGTGGCGTAGCATATGCCCCTCCAAATAGTGATACCTGGTTAAATTTTCGTAGGATCGGCTAGAGGATCCTTCCATAGAATGTCAATAGATTCATTTGTAAGATTTGAAACTCGTATCATCCGTTCTTCCTATTTTTCTTCTCTTCGAATATAGACTTATGACTAGGATCCGTAGAAGACATCCAGAAGGAATTTATTCAATTTGTAAAACTATCTTCTCGTAGGGTAGGTTGGAACCATCTCTCGATCATGAGTTGCACTGTTTGTGCGTAGTTGTAGTTTCCACCACTTTCTTAGAATGATCCTGGCATCCGAAAACTATTAGATCGATCGTTGTTAGGATTTTTGTGACATTTGTAGTGCTTCAGTAAATTTATCCCATTCATTCTTCAAACTTTGGTCGAGATTTTTCTATCGATCATGTGTATTTTGGTTGTGTCGAATTTCTTGGGAAGGCGATCCGCTCCATTAATTCCACCTTTCTCTTGCATTTGAATCTCTTTTTGATTACTTGCAGAAATTAATTTTTATTGGTTTCTTATTTTCTCTATTTTTGGATTCATTATCGTAATGATCTAAATTCTAGGAATTATGTTCTCGATTGTCCTTACTAATCTTCATACATGTCTTTATCACATTATCCAAGCCAATACTTGGATTCGGTCCGTTGACATCTTCAATAATCAATAACCCAAAGGAATCCTTTCCAATGTCTTGTTTTTTGTATGCTTGGAAGGCTTCAAAGTCATCTTCGATTGAGCTAATCGGATGCAATTTTTAGTACATCTATAAACTTTTCAATGCCTTGAAAGTAACTTTACCAAATCTATATATATATTTCAGAAAAAGGCTTTAATTTAAGCTCTCAGGTGAAATTCTTAATCACATAATTGTATCACATGGTTGTTTTTTTCTAATATAGCCAAATTCAACAAATTATCATTTGAAACTTCCTCAAGGTATGACCAACATCAAAAAAGTGCAAAAAGTACCACACCGTAGTAAAATGAAATGCACCAGTTCTCTCTTGACATCTTGAGTTGCTTCAAAATGCCATTTATTAAAGTTGGTAAGCAATTTCTCTAGAAAGTAGCTTGCTCAGAACATAATAGGGCTACATTTTTGGGGAGAATCATAACTCCTAAACCTCCGACAGGTGAAACTTTCTTCTACCAATGAAAAATTTCTATACTAGTCTCTTTGGAAATCCTAGGGGCTTTCTCATTGAATATGATCTCAGCAGGTAGTATGACTCTTTGAAAAATTTTGTAAAAATGTAAATGAAAATCGATTCCCAAAGAGCTCGGTTGCGGGTAAATGTGATTGGGGTGGGGTTCTGGCCGTCCACTTCATCCCATGGTAGGAAAACTTGAAATAAAAGAAAATTGCATCCATGACATAGGCACATGTAAAAGGGGTGTATTTCCCCAGAGTAAACACTTCTTTTACTTCTCTATAATCCATAGATAACAGCCAAATTATCGACATGATATTTTCCCCATTCATATCAAAGAATCGACGATTACACACTAATGGACCCACTATTATAGTCCGTAGTATCAAAGCTTTCCAAATAATCTATACAACATTCCAAAAAATAAGACAGTAATAAGGGTAAGGAATTTATACACGTACATACCAAGTTTTTCCCAAGCTTCAGCTTGCCTTGGTCATCCTTCCGTTCCTTTTATAACTCATTAGTGGATGTTTTTCTAGAAAGCTGGACAAAAGCTTTGTCATAGTTCGCCGCGGATGGGTGGTACATTGTCCTCAAATCTTCCGTCGTGAATGAACCAATATTCTCGTCCTTTGAATTCTTTAATGACTTATTCCCTATGTTCAACATTGGTCAATTACCCACTTAACCATAGATGTATAAAAGAAGAATTGGCTCCTTTGTTGCTACTTTATGAAGGAATGAGCATGCAACGTCGAAATAAGACTTCCGGTTCAAGAAAAAATGACGCACCGTTTGGCAGCGATTTTGGTTATTACCCTTTGTTGTTCATTCTCGAAGAGTTGGTACATTGCATGAGGAATTGCCGCAACTTGCTGAGGTGGCATCCTAGCCATGGCACATGGCTTGGAGTCTTCGCAGATAATGCCTCGGGAAATTTTCTTGTTTTCGTTCATCCCTATTATCCTTGCTCCATTAAGCGGTTTCCCGAATGCAAGTGAACAAAGCAAACTTAGATATGAGTTCATGGAGAGAATGATAGATTTAAAAACGACATAATCACATAAATCCTACATTCAATCATTCAAACACGTCAAGTAGATATGAATTCCTTTCAAACCTTACTTCCATTAAATGTCATTAATCACCCATATCTTTCCAATCAAATCTCTTACACACCTTTATGTGAAATGTGTATTTGATCAATTTAAGCCGTTAGATCTTATATCCATTGATTATATATTAATCATTTCGCACACTTGAGCAATAACTATCAATATTTCACATATCGCAACTCAAAACTATTTCTATTAATGCTTTTTCCGCCTATCGATGAATCTCACGTAACAGTGACCGCGCAAAATCGTCGATTGTAATTTCCATATGGTAATAAAACTTGTGTTTGGTTATTTGCCGCGAAAATGCAAAAATGCGCCAAGGAATCACTCCGATGCGCTTTACCTGACATTTGAAGTTTTATGATTTTTCTTTATTAATTGCCGGGTCCTACTTCATCACAACTTTTACCGAATTGTCATGTTGGTCATTTTACAAGGTGTGATGTGATTTTTTAAAGATGTTTAAAGCTTTGGTGACAGAGTTTTATTATGACTCGAAAGTTTTAGCGCATATCATAGCTCGCAACACTTAATATGTTTTAATTTTTTAGGCTTGTAAGCTATGTGATTATGGCGTAGAGTGCTAAGTAATCAAAGCAAAAAGGGAAAGAACTTTTGTTTCTCAAAGTTTTTTAGACTTAGGCTACATAAAATCAAACAAATAAATTTCTTATTTATTTTAAAAGGGTCCCTACTTCTTATAAAAATAAACAGAGAGGTTCATGAGGATTTAATTGTTAGTAGAAAGTGAGGAGAAATGATCATCACCAAATCCATTTATGATCATGCCTCATGACAAATTCGCAACAACATTTTTACCATCACCCTACCGTTGTTAATCCATTATTAATTGTCAATTAGAGTGGAGGAAAAATGTTGGTTTCTCGCATAATGGTATTCTAATATCTTAACAAAAAAACTCCTGTGGACAAAGTTGTACTCTTCACTTTGCTCCTAGAGATTCTTTATGGGATTTAGGAAGGGACAAGTTTTTTTCTCTTAGTGAACGTTAACAAATATTTATCTCCAAATGGATGCCATAGTCACTCATGCTCACCTTGACAAACCCTCTGCATACCGTATGTTTTTCTCATGTTTATCTTGCCTCGAAAGATCAAGAAGGATGAGAAAAGAGCGACAATTTCAAAGAGAGATCCCGAAGGGACACATAGTCATTATATAAAGAGTGTTGAATCTAGTAGCATCAAGTCCTCGAACTCCAAGAAATGAGTAAGAGTTCAAGTGGTAAAAAAGATGCATAAAATGTTGAGTCAAATGCAAAAGAAAATTTTGGAATATATATCTCATTTCCGAGAAAGAAAATAGTGGAAGTGTGCTCCAGGATACAGCAGGAGGAAGTTAAAACTATCCATTTCAACATTGAAGCTGTATTGATTGTGGAGCAACATCAAGAACTCTCTAAATTTCGCCCCGCAAAGTTTGGTACATATAAGAAACAACAAGAATGTATCAAGCTTTCGATTTCTGAGGCAAAGGTGAATGCGAAAAGAGAAATTGAATCATTGAATTTCTCATCAACAACGTTAAAGGCCCCAAATAAAAATATTGAAAAAAGAGCGTAAATAACCAAGAAACCACACATCAATCTATACAATAAAATGACAGAAAAATGCATTGCAACAATGCATATATGGGATTTCTAGATCATCCAAGTAGAACCCATATATGTTCTTTAATGAGACCAAACAATTTGTTGTTAAGCCGGTAGAAAAGTTTATCTAAAAATAATTAGTGTAGCCGCAATCCAACACGAGAAATTTTCATGGTACAAAGGACTTTATGGCTTCAAATAAGAATTATATCGTAAATTTTACTAACAATGCCTTAGGAATTTTGGGTCACACAAGGATGGATGCAAAGACAAGGAAGAAAGGAAGAAGGAGACCGAAGAGAAAAAATGAGATTCTTCAATTGGAGCTAAGGTGTCCCCAAAAAAAATAATGAGTGATGGCTACTTTTCAAGTCAAAACTATTTTCTCTTGGATCGTATGATGAACCATGGAATTTATTCGAGAGAAATGAGAAGAAATATTCCTCCAAAAAACTTAAAGAACCACTACCAAAGGGAAAGGTGACAGTGGAATTTATAGAAAGAAGGAATGTTTAAAAAGAAATGAAACCTAGTAGGTGAATCAAATAGGTGAATGTAGAATGCTCAATGAGATTCTCAATTATTTTTCAAGCCATGGATGTATTTTTCTCACCGCCATCTCCGTGTCTTCAAGGTGGACTCAAAATATCAATTCATTCAATGAAGAAGAAAGGAAGGTCGCTGCTGGATGATTGGAGAGAAACACATACCACCTAATAGAGATATCCTTGCAAACATAGTGAACTCCGAGAAAAATCATATTAGAAGTAACATGCCGCCTTTGCCTATCGTTAGGAGGAGATGACAAATGCCTTTTTTGGAGAAAAAGAAGAGAGTTAACTATTAGTAGTGGAGTTGACTGGGAAAGTTGTGAAATTCTTTCCAAGATTCCATTTCTAGTGTAATAATTGCATCTATACTTCATTTTGAATTTCATTTTAATATAGAAATACCAATTTAGATGAACCAAAATATTAGTTCGTCAACCGGATATATAACTTGAACCTCCACCGATAGAAGCCAACGTGAGCATTCAAAATCGGGTCCATGAAGTTTCCATAAACTCTTGAAATGGAAACACATTTCTCAAGTTAGTTTACAAAATCGTCTCTACTCATGCCTTCGCTACAACAATATGATTAGGTGTTTATTTTCATTTTAAATTTATAAAAATTGTATCTTTGAAGTAATAGAGTTTATCTTTGTAGATCTTTATGTCTGTTCACTTAATAAAACTTGTGGTTGTGTTGATATATTCAATTATGTTATCCCTTCTACTTCAATAAAATCATATCTTTGTTTATAGGTTCGCAGTTTCTAATACATTTTAATTATGTTATCCCTTTTAGTAATGTAGTTTGCATTGAATGATTTAGATTTAATGCTAGCAGTTACAAATGTAGTTGTTTCCTTAAACAAATTGGTATTGGTTGTAGGTTCAATCTTTTCAATTGAATTTATCTTATTTAGTTGTTGTTGGTATTGAAATGGATGGTTGGTGGAAAATGCTAACGATGCTCCCATTATCAAATTGCATGGTTTGGTTTACTTCATGTATAACGTATATCTAATCAGAAAGGGGACTTTCAGAAGAATGATTCTTATGTGCATTCATAATTGAAGCACATCAAATTTCAGCTATAAATACAAATTTTTTATTTCGATGCCAAAACAATATATGTTTTCAGGCTTTTCTCAGCTTTTCATGTTGTCGATATCGTTAAAACATTTTCGCAATCAAATTAGTTTTTCTATTTTTTGACACGTTATGTTCTAAAACAATTGGGGATACTTATTTGTTGATATAGAATTCTTTATAACATATTTTACCGGGTCACATGATATTTTCATCCCCCATTTGAAGATGTGTATTCTCGTTGTAGTTACACCGGGTTGCAATTCTTCAAAGTGCTTTGAAGTTTAATGGACTTATCAGTAAGGTTTTGTTCTTCATTTTTTCACTTCCGCATTTTATCATATATTTTTACCGCATGCTTGGTGGTTTCTGGGTGGTAATAAAAAACTTTTGGGCAATATCAAATAACCACCACTCCGTGAAAATCGCATTCGGCTATTTTTTGTAGGTTGCACTACATTGGAATATGAAATAAAAAAATTTGGGATTAATTGTTTATAGAAAGCCATTTATATATGTTATATACCCAATGAGGATCATTGACCGATGACAAATTTATCATGAGATCGATTGATCCACTTATAATTTTTTGCATCAAGTGACGACAAGAGTGATGAACTGGACCGAAACTACTAAATGAATCACATAGCATCACTCATCAACGGGACTTGAACCTCGGTATCCATGACTACTTGGGAAGGTGTGACCCATCCCAAGACACCTTTGCCTGGCGGCACTTAACCACGTATATTTTCTCCATAATGAAGCTCATTGTCTTACACTGATTATGTAAAACCTTAGCAAGTATTGTGGTACCAATGACAATGGTTTTTGTTCTTTAGTTTCTTAAAATGGATGAAGGATATTTGTAGTCAATGAAAATGATGACTATAAAAAATAAAATAAAATTTACATTTCCATTTGCTAATGAGTTAACTTCTCTTCCAATTAGCTCCCCATGATCGCATGTTGAAAGAACACAAAAATTCACATGGTTTGGTTTCACTCCTAACTATTGCACTGCTGCAGGGTGACAGTATCACACCAAGCCCATGAATTCCATATCACGCTATTATAGAATTCTGCTGAGACCCAATATTTTTCGTACATCTTGTCAAAAAATTTGGTGTGTGAGGTTCGTAAATCCCACATTTCACATACATGTCAATGAGGGCACTGACACAAAAAAAATCTAAATCAAAAACCATGTTCAATTATGTGATCATGAATCTCCTTGCCCCTATGCAAAGTTGTTAAGTGAGCACATGAAGGAGAACATTTGCAATTGTCTACTTGCTTGGAAATGTACTCGAAAAATCTTAATCCTTATATATTTAGACTAGAAGGTGCTTGAACACTCAACATAGGTCCGATCGACCTTCCATGAGTCACTTAAGGGAAGAACTGTGACTAAATATTATTTTTTATTTTTCTTTTTGAGAAGATACCAAGACAAATTTAAAGAGCAAAACAATAAACAAAAACCATGCAAAATGAGGGTCCTATAAGATTTTTATAGAAGGGTTGATCATGTTGGGAGAAGGGTCGACGAGGACCTTAGTTGGTTGACCTTTCATTCAATCAATATCTTATCTAAGGTCAAGTCCCTCCTCGCGCAAAGAAAAGCACAAATGGGTAGGAGTTTTCTCCACCTTCAGGAAAATACTCATTTCCATGGTCGATAAGGTATAACCAATCTATACCTCAGTTTAAGTAACCAAATATCAAATAAATGCTATTTGTACAAGTATTGTGTGTAACGAGGGCTATTAAGTGGCTTAAAAATATGTTAGTGTTTCACAAATTTATAATCTAAAGAAATATGGCCGATGAGATGTTGTGTTTCGTTGTCGGCGTAGCTTAAGGATAATCAACTTCCATCTTGCCAATTAAGAAAATAATGAAATATGATGAAGATGTGAAGGTGGGGTGATTGTAGGTCTTTCTTAGAATTCTTGTTTAATAAAGTATTTGGTAAGCTCCTATTTTTCACTCATAATACATCAGGTATGAGAGTAGTGTTGAAGCCCTCATCCTATTCTCAATGGCCTACGCAGTTTTTTCTTTTTGAGCTTACATTACGTTCTTATGGTTACATACTAAAGAGAACAAAATACATACTTTGGCAGAGAAATGAGAGATGCAGAGCTATAAGTAGGGGGGATATTCTTTGATTTTCTTCTTGATATTGTTCTCATATATGAATTCAAGGTCAATTCAAGTAATGTTGAAATCATTTTTGATCATCAAATGGAAATATGTTAGAGATCCAAATATCATAGTTTAAAGCTAGATAAAATATTTATTAAATTATAATATTTAAATTAATATTAGAGACAATTTGTGAAATAGAACATTGTTACAAAAGATAAGGACTGGAAAAGTATCGTATCTTTAGAAATTTAATATAGAAAAAAGTTTGTAGATTTCTTAGGAGGATATTTCTTTGTAAATGGACACTTGTTATTTTAACTGGTCCATAATCAAAATAGCTTAGGACATGTAGGTTATAACACTCATTTTCCTATTTGCAAGAGTTGGGAGCCTGCTGTGTGTAAACTCTGGCAAATTTCTCAAGTAATTATTTTCCTATTAATAAAATTATGTGTCCGAGGACACTTCTACCATTATTGTGGTATCATAGCACTAGTGATGAAATTTATGTAAAGAGGGAGATTCCCACCTCTTCAAAGATTTTTGAAAAACTCCATCAATTTGTCAAAAATTAATTGTTGTGCAAATTGTCCAATTTTTAAAGGAAAATAAATTTTTCTTTTAGATTAAAAAAAAATCCTTAATTGCTCATATAATTTAAATTCGAAAATTATACCTGGAGATTTTGGTTAATTGTTGCAAATCGAGTTATTTTTTGAGGCCATCAATGAAAGAGTTTCAATAGCACATTTGAAGTAAGCACAATTCTCTCCGGAGCCCTATTCGTGTTTGCGCTCAATGAAGTTGATTCCTATGACTTTCCCAAGGTAGAACACAAGCCAAGGATTCGACAAGTCGTGTAGTTTGGGATTTTTTTGTAACTATGGAAAGTTTTCTCCAATCATTTGATTAAGAAGTGTACTCTTTCCAACATTTGGCTTGGTCGACTACAACTACATATCCGCTCCGTGGTCGGGGGCCAACACCGAGATCGCCATAGTTGGAATATGCCTCACCATCTCCATATTCCTACTTAATATTCCATATTCTTTCAAAGCTTATCATTTAAGGACACCAACATTCTATCCCCGAATATTGTGCATGAGATGAAAGCCTAGTTTTATCGTGTATATCCGTTTTCGACTTACTCAGAAGAAGCATGGAGAAATCCGTATCACTCCTCGTACAAAATTGCGCTGTCCGGTCATCGAAATTCTCCTTTAAATTTTGTTGCGTAACGTGTAATGACACCCACTACAATGAGGGTGAAATGTAGAAATAATATTTGAGAAACTTCAAGAGCATGGACGTGAAGATGTGCAAAGTGAGCTCCATGGAACCGAAGAGGCATTTCACTATGCTCGGTAATCAAATGTTCCCTCTGTAGCATGATCCCTATAAGAATGTTGCTCCTTAACCCCCGCAAGTCCATAGCTAAAACGTACCTGCAGAATACCTCCTATTTCATGTGGAAGATATTTTTGCATCGGATCCATGGCTTTTGAATCTAACTCTAAACCTCCCAAGCACGCACCTCCATCTTCACTACGCTTTTTAGGAGTAATAATTTTTCTTTTTAATTGGTGTTATATGAGCAAATTGGGAATATTTTAATTTTTTAGCAATAAGAGAAGTGTGTTCAAAATTTTGTAATATTTTGGAGTAATAAGTAGATGTTATTTTTAATTTTTATTTTGGAGAAATAAGGGTCATTATTTGTAACTCAAAGCACTTTTACTTTGAGGGGGCTTAGATTTTTTTGAAAGGAAATTTGTTAGGGCATTGTCAAGCGTCAATAAATTTTTGAAAATATTTCATTGTAAACTCTCAAAGAGAAATTGACTAGATCCAAGTGCAAAAGCTCAATCACTTTTCTCCTTTTTCCAACGACTATATGAGGTCAAGGCCAAGTCTTATAGTTTGTTTTTATGTATGCTTTTGGGATGAGTGTTACTTTTTCTGTGTTTGATTCTTTTCAGTGCACTACTTCAACACTACAATGTAAAAGTTAATTAATATGTTCTATGATTCCGATAAGCTAGAAGGGTTAAAATATTATAGGACATGGAAACATCTAATTGAAATCACTCTAATATAGCACCCAATCGTGACATGAAATATGTGATGGCGAAATTCAAAATTTTCAATAAACCAACAAAATGCAACTTTTACTTGCAAATGGAAGTAAAAATGCCAAGGAACTAGAACTTATAAAGTCTTCAAGTTAATAATGATATGTATATTCATATTGAAAACACTTAAGATGCATGGAATTTTTACAGACATTCAAAGATCTATTCGATACCCAACCTAAATTAAAAAAGGTTGATCTTCAATTAAAAATTCCTCCAACAAAAAATAATCAAGGCAGATATTCTGAATTGTGGCCTCACACAAACATCAAACAAGAAATGAATAAATAATTTTCAAGATGTCGATGAAACTTTCTTTATTTCACCAATCGTTGGATTCCTCATCTTTATACACATTTTTTTAAACTTTTGCAAGTCACCGGAAATTATAGAAAATCAAGTTTGATGAGTTGAGTGATATGTTAGTCCAATATGACAAACTTTGGAAGAAGAAAACAGTATTGTAAGATGTTCTTCATGATGCTAGTACAAGTAAATCCTCAACCTATTAGCCTTCTAGAAGCAATAGGAAGGGGAAATTTCAAAAAATTCAAGAAGCACAATGCACAAATTCGTGGTCGCATCAAAGTGATGAAACAATTTCAATAAAGGCTACAATTCATGGCAGAGAAATTTTCAAAGCAAAGAGAAAATTATCAAGGCGAAGAGGCTATAATCAAGGAAGAAGAGGACAAATTCTAGGTAGAGGAAAAAAATTTACAAGCCGTAGTTCAAAGCAAGAGGCAAGAGGAAAATATCAAGCCGTAGGCAGAGATTTAATTCAAAATTGTTTCGTGAAGATAACAAAGTTGGACATTTTGTTGAGGATTATAGAACTCATTGATAAAATTCGAAGTTTACCAAACACTCGCACATTTTGCAATGATCAAGACATCATCATAGATGTTCATAACATATCTTCACAAACATAGAATTGGCCGTATTTACAGTTTCAACCTTTCTTAGAAGTGAATAAAGATGCAATGGATTTTGATATTAAGAGCAACTCAACACATGAATTTTTGACGTGACTTCTTTTTTGAAATCCCAACAATGTCATCTCTTAATTCAATTCTGCTCACGATGGCAAACATACCTTTGTAGAAAGGTAGCGAAAGTTTTTCACTCGGCATTGACAGTGCCACCAAATTTATGGTATGTACAACGTATTTACATTTTCCTCCTAATGACTTAATCATACATATTAGGTCACATGATTTCAACTGTCATTTTCTAACGTAATAATAATTAATATAGAAATTGTAGATCAAAATTGTTGGTTTTTTAGTTATTTTCATCCCATCAAGAAATACATGCTAAGACACTATCAGACTGAATACAGACATTTCTACCTACCCATGGCATAGAAATAGAAGTAAGGTTACTGAAATTCTGCCTTCATCTTGTGTTTTACATGATGTACAATCAAATCCCACTACTAGTGAGAAATTTAGAATTGGTTTACAATCCAACATCAAGACCATCAATTTTGCTATCTTTTCTTTAGAAAATTTTCAAATGATTTTCCTGCATGTTGTCTTCTTCATGAAAGAGGACAATGTTTGTTCGATTTTTTTGTGACACTCGTATAGATTTGGCAATATCGAGGATGATAAAACTAACTAAAATACTCATATATATTATATACACAATGGTGTATGTGTACACACACACACACATATACACATTCTTATTTGCTCTATTAAATGAGTTTTCTTAGACTAATTTAGTTCTGGGTTAAAAGAGATTGAGAATTTCTGCAACCATTACAAACCAACATCTTCAAATATAGGATGTGTTATCAGGCTTCAACATCCCCTCTTAATGTTTATTACATAAAATTTATTGAAAACACAATCATTCTTTATCTTATGACTTCCTCAATTTATACAAGAGTCCGAAGTTCTCAACACCTAAAATTCCACCACACACACAGGATACGAAGTAGAAATTCTATAGAGAGAAAGTCCAAATAATTCCCCACAGACAGGTAATGGAAAAACTGATTTTTAAGGTCTCCGTTTCCGTGCTATTAGATCCGATGGCCGCTGCGGTGCCCCAAGCACATGAAATGTCCCTGGATTTTTGGTCATGAGTTGCGCGACCTCTCCATGCAAATCTTGACGTCCTTCTCCTCGCTCTACAAGTTTGATTACCAACAATTCACACTTTCACAAAACACATTTTCTCAATCTCAAGATGAAAATTAAGTTCGATACCATGATAAACTAATTAAAATATACCTACATATTATGATATACGTGTGTATGTGTGTAAACACACACACACATAAATTATATTCGTATTTACTCTATTAAATGAGTTTTCCGCATCTAATTGGCCCCGTTATGGAGTTTTATATGAATTTCTCAACCATTACAAACCAACATCTCTAACATAGGATGTGTTATTTAATTCCAACAGAGATCTCAAGGACGTAATTCCACCAAGAGAGAGTTGTAGAAAGCATACATAAGTTTAAAGACATGATCCAAGTACAAACCTATTAGAAAATAGAAAAAAAGAAACATTTTATCCATCATAATAAAAAGTAACAAAGTAACCTTGATATCCTATAAGATTTTTGCTATGTCTCTTTAATAACAATAAATAGTTAAACACCATGCATCCATATATTTTATTTAATTACTAAACCAATTAGGGCCCTAGTCATATCCTATAGGTAGTTTATGTGAAATTATTATTTAACATGCTTATTTTTTTTGTAATAATGGTTATAGCAAATATTTTTAGAGAAAAAAGAAGATAAATATCACCTGAGGCAGAAGTGAAACATTTCAACACTTTAGGTTTTCCATGTTTTATATAGCTACTACTGTATTTTGTTATATTAGAACAACTTGGTCTTTACGTTTTGAGAACCCTTTCCAAGTTGTTGGTAAAACTAGGATTGTCTCGGCTTCTAGGATGAGGAACAACAGGACACCGGACCGAGATTCCCCTCCCGCACAATCATTTTACCGTAGCATATGGCCTTTCCACTATGCATTGCTCAGCCTTACCATCATAAATGTAATCATCTATATAAAATTATATCATTAGTTGCCTTTTAATAAATAAACACCATGAGATTTTATATTTTATATGAGATAGTAGAAATTAGATAATTATTTTACATATTGTAATTTATAATTTAAGTATTTTTTGGATTCTAAAAAAATGTTATTTTTTTGTCTTTCCATTCCATTTTTTAGGATGTGATGACTTCTCAACAAACATGAAGGAAAGGCTGTCAATGATGATGTGACCAAAAAATATAAAATGCAATGTCCATTTCCATTCAAGTTAAATGAGTTTACTCTCTTCCACATTTAAATACCACTGAATACCTATAATATTTTGTTATACCAAAAAGGTGGCCAAGACTTTTTTGAGTTCTCCAAGGAACAAATCTTTATCACCAAAAATTGTTGGCTCTCAAGTCTCTCTAAGGCCCTTGCCTCTATCCCATCTCGTATCCTCTATTGCCGTTACATCCCAAAAGTTTTCAAATCCTTCAAAAATCCCAAGTTAAGTACCGTCAGCAGTAACCCTTGGTCCGCTTCCCTTTTCTTCTCACTAACCTCATTATTCTATTTCCTCACATGAAAACCACACCTCATGCTTCTCCTTTCATTTCATTGTACCCTTTGGGTATAAGTTAAAAACCTACTTTTAACCCATCAAACTCATTTCTTCCATAAAACCCTTCAAAAACCATGAAAAATACATAATGGCACAGACTTAAGCCCTCGATCCTCTTAGCTCCTTCATACACCCGACTGAACCAAGTTCTAACCCTTGCGCTCGTCAAACGCATGAGCCACAAAATCATTGCGTTTGTTTAAACCAACCTATCGCAAAATCTCGTTAAGCGTTTATCACTCGATCGCAAAATTGCAATCGTAGTTGTGTTTTTCTAAAGCGACTATCGCAAACATCTACGATGCGATCTCATCGCAAATATTTGCGATGCGATCCAACGTGCATCCTCATCGCAAATCTCCACCACATCGTTAACCATCGCAAATCGCATCGCAAATTTTCAGTTTTCATTTTTCCGAAATGCTCATCGAAAATATTTAAGTATGCGGTCCATCGTAGTTTCTCGCTCATCGACAATCGCAATATCGTATTTTCTCCATCGCATAATCAACATCGTGTTTTTCCACTTTTACGATTTGCGCATCGATCCCTACCAAAGCCCACCATATGATACCCTCGCTTTTCATAGTGAAAAACGCTTTTTTCTTTGTGCCCAGCCTTATATATTTTGTGTTTACAAAGGTTTTTCCCATTACATCCCGCCGCCGCATCTCCGTCGCTCTACCCCACACCCGCCCATGATCTAACGACCTCGCTCTCCGCACAACTTCAATGCATGAACTTATAAACGCGGGATTTTATAACTTTCGTTTATATTTTGTGTGTTTAACATTTTCCTGCTTACACCTAGAAAAGGAATTAAAGATGAGGGTGACGACCTCCTTGATTTTTCATGGACCCCATACACAGGCAACTACGTTTTCACTGTTTCATGAGGCACGATGCCATATAACCGCGTAGCTCATAAAATACACCAAGAATCCGGCATGCGCTCAAAGAGTATCACCGTAGAAGACTTAAATTTTAAGCGCGTATTTTGTAGCTGAGAATATATTACGGGGACACACGCGCATGACCGTTATCAAAAGCCTAATCTCAATCTAAAACACATGAAAGAAAACCTAAAGTGTTTTATCGTACGTAAAATCCTCCACCGCCACAAAAAGGAGGCGAATTGATTCCCGCCCACTACAAAGCCACTTGTTGCCTCAAACTTTTCAAAATGAGGTCAAGATTAAGAAAAACCGCATATTTCCGCTCAACAGAACAGAAGTTACTTCGCAAGGAAATCACCTAAATATTCCAGAAAGGCTCAAACATAACGTTAATCCTCAGCAAACAAAAGTTCCACCAGCTTTAATATTTATCAGAAATGCTTATTACAAGATCCACCCGTAAACTTCTCCATCGAGCTTCAAAAGTCGTCGAGAAGTCTTCACCTCGTATTAATTATCCCTGAGATATTTTGTTAGATTCACCCTCCTCATCTTCCCATAACATCGTTGTGGAAGATGAGAAGTTTGTTGGTTGTTGGTTGTTGGTTGTTGTTTGAGATCACAAGTTGTAACATTGAAACTCTCTCAAATAAACATGTCTCAGTTGAAAATTGAAGTTTTGGATGTCTTCGATGATGCCGTTGCATTACCGGTTTCCCAGAAGGCTCTATCATTGATCTATGAGCTTGGTTGTTGGTGAAGTATTCGACCGTTTAATGTTTTCTCCTCGTTTTCATTATGTTTCATAATCTCTTACCGCGTAGGTCGAAAGTTTTAGGCTAAGAAATTACTTCCGGAAGCACCTTAGACCGTTCACCCTTCACTATTTTATGTTTTCTCCGTCGAAGTATTTCAGAGGCTTTAAACCTTCTTTAGTCTTCATGCTTGTTTATTTCCTCGACAGCTCAAATAGTTGCTTCGTTACGTATCTATGGTTCTCCTCGCTGTCTCGCCATCACTTGAAAGTCGTTATTGAAGTTCCTTGAAGTATCATTGTCTTAAGTTAATCAAAGAGGTCGGTTTTCAGATCTTACCCTTTTCCCCGTCGAATATTTGTTTTGAAGGTCTCTTATAGTTGTAAGCATAGATGTTATTTAGGTGTTCCCTCTTCTATGAATGCGCTATCAATGAATCTTTTATGTTTTCTAAGTCCTTAAAATAAAATCTTTTGGAGGAAATAGAGTTCCCCTAATCTTAGATTTCATTTTAAAAAGTTGTCTTGAAGTCATTATTTGCTGCTTAAAGAATGTTTGTAGAATTTATGTTGTATTCGTCTATCAAATATCTCTTTATTGTTAAGTTATTTTTTTCAAGTTCTCTTTGTTGAGAATTAAACTTTTCCCAAATCATTAATGTCCATCTCATTCCAAAACAAAGGATCCTATGGCCAAGTTTATTTTGGTTCTTCGATATCCCAGAATATCCATCGTAATGAGTTTGTCACAATCTTATTTTGACTCCATTGCCCAAATGAAAACTTATATTTCTTTCCGTTTATCTTTCCTAGACCTTTTCTATATTTTGTCAGATTAACCCAACCCAACCAAACAAACATCCGCACTTACTAACTAGTCTAAAATCCATAATCAAAGCAAACAAGATAAACCTTCCTTTAAAGAAATGGCTTGATTTGAGAGATCCTCCTTCAGAGAACAAGAGGGACTAGATCCCTGAACCTAAAGATTGGTTCGATGTTGCCTTGTCTTTTGATTTTCCAAACTCAAAACATGGGGACCAACAATTATATTATTTCATCTTTTCATAATGATAGCTATTACTTTTTTATTCTTATTATTTAGGAAAATGTCTTCATTTCTATTACAGATTTATAAAGAGTTGAGGAATTGAAATTCAAGAAATTGGTGTTTCAATTATTTTCTAAAAAGTAACAATGACATGAGATGGTAACATTAAGCAATCCGGGATGATTGCTATTTGCAAGGCCTCGTAATTACAAAATTAGTAGGCCAAACCACAATGAAATAACACCTCAATTATATATATCGCTTCTAAGTTTTGTTGGGTTCTATTGCACATTTTGTTGGTTGGCTTATTTTGATAGTGGTGCTAATTAGATAGAGGAGTTAAGTGAATTTGTTCCGTTCTATAATACTCCAAACTAATTGGACCACTATGTATTTTATGATAAAAAACCGACTTTAAATTTTGTTTGTATTATGTCAGTGAAAGAGCTCCAACTCACCCTGAGCATTCATGCATGTTTTTTATTTTTTGATCAACCTTATGTAATACAAGTAATGTGGTATATGGAATTCTTTAAACTATGTTAATTTTTAATATAGATTTTATGTTTATTGAGTGTAAAGTTAGGTTATTAGTAATAACGCAGTTTTTTTAATCACTATATTATAATAGATGTATTTTTATAAAGTAATGAATTGCATTTATACAGTAACATGACTTATCATAATTTATGAATGAACAAATTATGTCGTTAACATGTGTTTTATGACAATAAAAAATTAACTCAGTTTTGTTTGAATTATGGTGTGGCAAAAGAGGCTCCAACCCACCACAATATCAATGCACATGATTCATTTAGATTTTGTAGCAAGAATTTTTCTCATTGTTTTCGATTAATCCTTGTGGTAAAGAAATTTTTTTAACCTGGCCATTTTGTAATTTATGTCTATTGAATGTAAAGCAATATTTTTTCTCGGTGTAAAGCAAGATCTAATAACTTCTCCATATCAAGTTCCGTGATCCAACAATAACTTTACTTCCGTAACATAAGTGGTTATAATAACTTGACGATGGGGTGCATATGTTACCCCTTGTTATTACATGAACATAAAATTCATGCAAGCGTGCGTCCATAATCAATTTGTACAAAATAATTAAGTGTCTAGCATAATCCTTGTATAAACAGCTGGGACATAAAGGCCATCTAGAAGTTCATTTTTCAACTCTGGATAAAAGTATGTGTATAGATGTGCACATAAACAAGAAGAAAACTTATTTGTAACACAATGTCACATACACCATCACAGCTAAATGAGGAAACTACATACATTGAAAATTATCTATAATATGTGCAACAAACTCCACCGCCTACCACAGATTACACATAGTGAAAAACAAACATTTTATTGGTGTTAGAAATTAATGGAGAAAGTTCGCTAGATAGGATTGAGATTCTACCCCTAGATCTTAGATCCTAATATTCGTGAGTGGTTCAAACCACCCGATTATGAGAAAGCTCATATGTACTAGGTTGTTCTCTTGATTCATGTACTCGATTGTGTGAGTGTGTTTGTATACCTCTGTGTTTCTCACCTGAGAGAGACATTTCCATTAATTTTATCATGTGTCGTGCTCTGTGTCGAAGCTAAATAGATCCGTGGGAGAGAATGTTGCGTGAGGCCAAGAGCGCCCTAGTGGAGGCTGTGGAAGGCGAATTTCGTGGGTTTCGCCGGGTGAAGCGCCGTTTTGTTGTCGCATCGCGTGAGGTAGGCCAAGAGCTCCGAGACCGGAGGCCGTGAAGGTGAAGGCAGCTCGCAAGGCGGAGTCAAGGCCGGAGCAAGCGAGGACCGCCCATGTGCCGTGAGCTTTCATCGATGAGTAACAGGTCGATTTCGGTACAGCAGCACTGGACGATTTTTGCAGGCCTGCAATCGTACGGGAGTCCCTATGTAGTACGAGTTTTTCCGTAGGTCGTGATCCACTACGTCGCTGCTGTAATTTTGTAGAGAGCCACCGTTGGAAATAAACTCGCTGATGCCGCCTTGAGTACTACTAACGTCTGGAGGACCGAGTCGTTGAGAGAGCCAAAGGACCAAACCTCCGTATAAAGAGTCCACCAACCAAGTGGCTCGTATGCTCTATTCCTCATTCTTTTCACATGAATAAGGAGGGACGGAAGTGGATTGCGCGCAGAATGTTGCAAATTTGGAACTCGCGTGAGCCATCATTAAGGCCCAAGGCCAATGGTACTTTGCAAGGTGACAACCATGAATCGTGGTGTATCCGAGACATGGATCCGAGCATCGTTTAATTGATGCCGATTGGTCGCTTCAAGAGGTCGTGGAGAAGGTCGATTACCGTGAAATTCGCCGTCATTGAATCTCAATATTCTGTTGTCTCGGCCCCCTTGGCTGGTGAGAAGCATGAGGAGTTGTGGTGTCCGTGTTGGTTAATGCTTGAAGGAAAAAGTGTTCTTGCAAGGGAGAAAATAGAAGGAGAAAATGGTCGTCAAAGCAGTAATTGAAAGAGTCTCGGTTAGTGGACCAGGAGAAAGCATCAACTTTATATGAAAAATATTGCTGCGTAATTTTGTGATTTGTTTCAAAGTCGACGGTGACGTACTGTTTGGCCGATCAAGGTGCGTACTTGGAATTTGGTGAGATACAAATTTAATGCCATTTGGCCACTTTTTTTCAGTATCAATTATGGTGTTACCGGAAAAATGAAATAAAAAACAAGACTATGGAAGTTAAATCTCATCGGATTATGTTGGAGACGTTATTAATGATAAAAGTGAGATACAAAGAGCATTAAGTCTTATAACATATGTGATGACAACATCATATTCAACATAATATATGAATATGGAGAGATTCCTAGTACAAATTTTTTATGGGATAAGTCGAGATGAAATATTGTTTGAATGAGGAAATGATGTTGAAGATATTGCTCTTGATAATGATCCCATGCTCGATTATGAACCGAAGACAATGATGGGTGATGCATGTGTATTTGTAATTGAAACTTGTAATGATGAAAACACATCCATTATTGTAGAATCTCGAATTTTTCCCCGTCAGAGAACCCGAAAGTTTTCTCTCGATGTATAAATCAAGTTTGATGAGAATTACATATCTCATGATGAGTGGATCAATTCTGATGATTGAAAAACATCAAATTGATGAATTAATATTTGGTGAGAAGGAAGGCCTATCTTCACACATATCAAACGAAGAACATGCTTGCAAAAAAGAACAGTAACTAGATGAAGGCATAATTATGCTAAAAGTAAAAAGGGATGAAGTAGGGGAGAGATGGTGAATGAAAACTTCCCGAAGGACAGGAAGATGAAAGTAATTGTGGTCATATTTATAAATCTAACATTGTTTTTTGTGCGTATATTGGTGAAGTAGAACGTTAATAAATTTTGAAGAAGAATTGAAATTTTTGAAGCATGGCTTGAAACACCATGTCTTTTTATGAAATTAACACAAAAATTGTTATACGTAATGGTGAATATATCATCGCCGATGTCTTAGATTGAAACCGTAAATAGTGAGAAGGAAAAAATTTTCATATCCACCCCGCAATACCCCGAGAAGGATGACAACAAGAAATCAAGGTTTTCCATAGGAAGAAATGAGGCGAAGATACATCATTATCTCATGGCGAAGAAAGCGGTAATGATGAAGCCCTCATCCACAAATGAAAAATATGGTTCTAGAAGCATAAAGACTAAGATGAAAACTGTTACCAATTTTTTTATAAGCCTTTTATTATTGTAAGCTCAATCGAGACTAGACAGTGGGCATATGTTATCATATGTTATTGTTCTATACCCTTTTCTCCATTAAGGGGGAGTACGCAAATTATTGGAAAGTTTGGTTAGGATAGGATAGGGATTTAATTCTAGATCTGGAATCTAATATTTAGGGAGTGGTTCAAACCACCCGATGGAAAGCCTATGTACTAGGTTGTTCTCTTGAATTCATATGTCAGTTGTGTGAGTGTGTTTGTAAACTCTCCAGTTCTCACTGAAACCATTTCATTAATTTTATCAGTGCTTTTATGAGAGTTTTCTAGCTTCCAAAGCCAATACGAAGTTGCATCATGAGCATGAGTGAAAATTTGTTTGGATCAACTCTAGAAACCATTGGTGGGAAGTTGAGCTCAATAACATGAGCCGAGTTCAAGTGGTGTTAAAAATAACCATTTCATAAACCATAAAGCTTACATGCATTGAAAACTATCTATAATTTTTCAAATAAACTAACCTCTTGGGTCCATCATTTGGAAATTTGCAAATGTTATTTCTCTAACTTCACGCTTCGAGCGTGAAGTTGCATCATGGGCATGAGTGAAAATTTATTTGGATTCAACTCTAGTAGCATTTGGTTGGAGGTCGAGTTCAATAGCGAAGGCTTCGAGTGCCAAGTGTTAAAAATAATATTGGTCACGAAGCATAAACCTTTCCCCTTCGGAAGAAGGTGCAATAGGAAATATTTACAGCAAATGATATGATATTTTGTCTGTTTATATGATGTCGTTTATTTGATCTAACCTATAATGGAAAGGTATCTTCTGTCTAGCTTAGCTATTTATTGTAAAACCTAGTTTTTGGTAATATGACCAAAAGAGCTACAGGGAAGGAAGGGGTAGGAGACTTACACGGTTCGGTAAGTTTAAATTTCAGAATTTTTCTCAAGCAGAGCACTAGTAAAAAAAAAAAAAAATTGCATAAAACATTTACTTTCTTTCTATGCTACTCTTTCCTAGTGATATCCGGATGTTTCACTACAACATGAGGTGAAATTATTTCGTATTGTAAACCTAGAGGATTAATATTGTAAATCCAAGGTGTTGGAAATATTGTCATTTGATGAAGAAGGAAAAGAACAACGACGGGGAATATATACGAGAGGAGTCGAAAGCTGACGAGAAGGTCGAGTAGTCTTTGAAGCGAAAATAGGCAAGGTACAATAGAGCAAGACGAAACTAACAAGTAGGAGCAAAGGAGGCAGGCGGAAGAACATTTTGCTAAGTGTAACGATCGAATACGAAGCACGGTAAACGGTACGACGATGGAAGACGAAACGGCGAATAATAGGTAGCAAAACGGTTGAGCGATGGAGATAAAGCGACGGAAATGAGCGATCGCGGTCGGAAGTAGCAGACGTTGTACAATGAGAGGCACATAAATTTGAGAATCTTAACCAAAGAGCGAACATATGCAAACAAATTTAAAATGCTTCTGGAATACAAAGGAACAAAATAGAAAGTATATATATATATATATAAAAACCTAATGGGAACCATTGATGGGGCGTTACATGTAACATAGCACAAGTTACGATTTCATTATGTGACAACAAAATATATGTATAAATCTCATTAAAGGAATGGTACATGTTGGGTACATATACGATGCACATGCATATATGTGCGGTGTCTGTCTCAACAAAAAAAGGTCAAAGCATAAATATATATGTAAGTGTGGCGTTTTATAAAACTAAACACTGATGACATAAGGTGGGATAAATCATCGGAAGAAAAAACAAAATATTGGACATGCAAGCAGGAAGTTTGATTACGATTGAAGAAGTTTCTGGACTAAGGTGGGTTACAAATCTATGTTGTGTGAGGTTCTGAGTTCAGGAGTTCGTCGTGACATTGGAATAAACAGTGGATAAATACGGTTGGAGTTAAGCGAGCACCTCGGAGGAGGCAACAAAGTAGGTACAAGTTGCGATTAATGTCTTTATCAAATAAATAATAATTGAGTTAAAGCGAGTGGGAGCATGCAGGCCAAGAAGTGCAGTTTGTGATCAATCGCAATCGAAGAAATACGAAAATGTGTCTGTACAACGTGGAAAACATAGCTGGTGGCTTGGATCTGCAGTCTGTTGATTAAATAGAATCAACCCCTTTATAATGTTTGTAGTAACAACTCAGGAAAATAGGCAGAAGGTTTATGCAATTTCAGAGCCTGATTTTGAATTATTCATTAATATAAATTACATAGTTTGACCAAAGTTCCTAAATGGTTTCTTATTTGATAGTTCATGATGATATTTGTTGAATATTATATGTTATTAAGGGGATGTTATAAACGCACAAAGAGGATGCATGTGTGATTACCATTATATTGAAATATCTAGCATGATCACCATGGACCCACAGAGCCTCGTCTAGGGGGTAGAAATTGTTAACATACCTATGTAGATTTGTTGTGGTGTATGTATGTTCTACAAATATGAGTCATACATCAACAAGACACTTCTTGTGTGTAAAGAAATTTTAAATTTGCAGACACGTACATGGTGTTACATGTTATATAAAATACTGCTTACGATATAAAGGCACAGTTACACATATACAGCGATTATACACGGCGGAGAACAAACAACAGTGAAAAAAAGCCAGACACATTCAAAAAGAAAAAGACAAACGCGCAATGAGCAAAGACTAAATGAGTTGAAAAACAGGTCATTATAATTTGAATGTAAATGTTTTAATTGACATATTTATATTGGTGTGCAATCTCTGGAAAAGTATTATTTGTAATATTAAAATAAGCACCTACGATTATATTTATTCGATAGGCAGTACGGGGTAAAATACGAAACACGTGATGTGACATATCAAATTCTTTTGTTGAAATATAGGTCAACTGTGAAACCTGTAAATAAATATCAGCTGGATAACACATAAGAGAGTTGAGAGGTAAATATAGAAAAGGTAGAATATATGAAAATGAAAATGAAGAAGATTAAGAAAAGAAGAAGTGAAAAGCTAGAACAGGAAATTTGATATCTAGATGAAAATGTATGACATTAGGTTTGTTCAATTGAGGAGATTACAGGGCTTCCCCTATCAAGTTATAGCTTGATAGATGTTAGTTATAGTGAATTAAGGTTGGAACTATCATGAGTTGGTGCCTATGAAGAAAAAATTGAAAAGGAGTTGGTGCTTCTTACAGGGTGGCTGCAGGTGAGATAGAGCCTCACAGCAAGTTGGAGGTACAGAAAAAAATAGTAGTGAGGAGTTAGAACTTACTTTGTGTGTGTGAATGTAGTGTTCTCCTTTATGAGTTTCCTTCCTATTCATCTCTTATGTTCTATTTCTTATATGTTGGTGTGATTCTTTCAATGTATGGTGCATTTTACCTCATCATATAGTGTGGTGTCACCATTAGTTTAATAGTGACATGGCAATTTTAAGATTGTTCACAAATTAGCGTAAATAAATTGGTAAGCTTTTAAAAACTTCATGTGTCTTATTAGTGTTGATTCACCCCCCTCTTCTGGGTTTAATTAAAGATTTAACAGTGGTATCGGAAAGCAGTTCCTTTGTGCCAGGTCCTAACAGGCAGGAAGGTCATAGGTTCCCAGATAGCTGAAAAGTAAAGAGGATGCTCAACAATAAAGCCCACATTTCCCTGTTTAAGTTGAAAGTGTGTATCTAGGCAGAATATAAAGGACATTACTTATTCTAAGTGAAGTGCACAGGTCTTTGTAGAATTAGGATATGCCCCCAAAGAAAGCTGACACGAAGAAAGAAACAAAACAAGGATTTTCAGCTAATTCAAAACCTGCCAAATGCCATCTTGAATGGATTGTGTTGAACGGGGAGTTCATCAAGAAATAAATACCCCAAAGACAATGCAAGAAAATGTTATCCTGCAGAGGAGAAACCTCTTTTAAGAAAGAGATACGAAAGTAAAGAGCACTAAACTTCAATTCTACTGGAAAACCCATTTGAGAACTTAAAACGGATGAGCAATGAAGAAACATTCTGCTTATTTCTGAGGTTGGAAGTAGTAAATAACAAGAAATATGATTTATTCAAGAAGAAAAATTTTTAATTTATTTTAGAATATTTCAATATATATTCCTAGAGGGTTTAATCTAGGAATTATGTGAAAATGAAAAAACTATTGAAGTCCTATATTACTAGTATAGTACTTATATTATTTATTCATTCTGTACATTTTGTTATTATTGTATGTATATTTCGATACATTATTATTGTGGCACTATGATCTATTTATTAGCGCTTAGGTAGAGCTGGAATTATTATTGTTTTAAGGATTTCATTGTGGCCCCATGGACTCTGTATGAAAGAGGTTTTATCGTTGAATCGTAAAATTGCTGCATTTATACTGCCCAATGTGTGTGGAGTTTATACCTAAAGTAGCTTATTTCAAGGCGTGGATACGCTATATATTTTCTTCTATTTTTTAAAATTTGCACAACTTGTTCAGCCATCGAACTTTGAATTCTGGGTTTACGCTACTCCAAACGGTCATTAAATTTAGCATTTGCATTTCTTGTAACTTTTTCTGTAGAAGCTTCAGAGCGACATTTCTAGGTGCGGCGAAATCTTGAGAGGGTTTGTCTGTAGAAATTTGAATCTTGGGTTTGTATCATGGGGAGATATCCATGCTGAAAGTTAAATGTTATTCGGACGCCATAAAGCAGGTCATGATATGAAGATTTTTCTCAGTTTTGCAGAGGTTAATTACGAAATTCATGTATAATGTGACACAGTCCCAGAAAATTTTCAAGTTTCGAGCTTCGATTAAACAATATTTTTTAGAATATTAAATACCCAACATGAGCAAAAATTACTTTCGAACACGGAGCTACACACTCTGCAAAAAAAGAAAGAGTGATCGTGGGAAAAATTCAATAACTCTCTCTTGGGCATTGGATTGAAGTACCGTAAAAAATAGTACATAGTACACGGACAGGTTGTGAGCTATCTGTTTTAGAACAAAAGACAAAAACGAGCACGTGGCAAGTCATGCAAGTTCGCTCATATGAAACCGATCCCCGAAGTACGATTGTTGTGGGAATTGGGCTGACTTCTCTTGGAAGAAATCAATCAAATTAGACCTAACATTTGGAAAAACTTAGAATCTCAGGCTGGTGCAGATGTCAAACATTTCACCCTAAGTGATTTCATTTAAATATCAAACTCCTAAAAACTAATTAAAAAATTAACACTGTGTTGTTTAAAATTACATAAGTCTTGTGAAAAAATCAGTTAAATTCAAGGCATGTTCTTTAGAATAAATTATAATATTCAGTTCAAATGGCCCCCTAAAGTTAAACTGCATAAAGCATTAGAAACCACTGTTGATGAAAACTCAACAAAAAAAATGAAAAATTACAGCAGTCTTCAAAGATTTTAGAAGAACAAGTGCAAACAAGCTAATATACAGGCATTAAAAAGTATAAATGGAAAATTTGGAAAAAAGGTGTGAAATAAAAATGCAGTTCTTGGTTTGAAAAAAAACTGCTGAGCTAATTGAATAATTGAAAGTGATGGAAGGTTGAAAAAATTGAGCTAAATGGAATGGTTATTTGACCTTAAAATGGATATAATGGGCTGGGTGGACATGGGAGCTAAAATGGATAGCATGAAGCTGAATATGGATAACACTGTTGGTGGAAGCTGGTGGGTAATGAGAACTCAGCATAAACGCAAAGAATGAAATCAGCTGGAAGCTTGGTGGCGACTTAAACAGTTCCTAATGGTAAATAACAAAGTGTGGTGGAGAACAGGCTAATGTTTATTGTGATTTCTTATTCAAATGGTGGTGGGAGGTGTTCATAATTAAAAATATGGATGAGTTGATGGAAGGTCATACTTTTAGTTCATAGATGGAACGTGGTGCAGGTCTCACCTGTGATATAAACTCCCTTACAGAAAGTACGTGCTTTTACATTTGAATGAAAATACATTTTATAAGTATACGATATGACATGTATGTGAAAAATATACTTAGTGGGCCACCAGAAATGCTTTTAAGAGATACAAAGAACAACACCTTCTTTATACAATGCTGATAGTCTCAAACAAAAAGAAAGTTTAGTAGACATTTTGTAGAGACACAAAGATGGTGCAGAAGTATTTGATATTTTAGAAATTCCAAGTTTATGAGTGTCTTCTTGCAGCATTTGAGATAACTATTTTCAGAAGTTGCAGCATGGGAACACAGTTAAAACAAAGCATGGGTTGTAAGAAAAAGTTCAGATAAAATTTATTTGTGATGAAAAGTCTATGAGTTGTAAGGAAGTCTTATTATCTGGTTTCCTTTCAGTTGACACCCAATATTTGTTGGAGAAAGAAAATGCAAAGAGCATGGTTGGTTAGCCATCCCTAAAGGTCATAAGTGTCTTTGAAAAGTACACTGGTGTGGGGAAGAAAGAAAGAATATAGACAGGAAGAGTTATACACAGGCAGGCTGGGAGGAAGAAGCGGTCAGCGCTGCTACGCTGTGCATGGCAGAGAATTCCCCACCTCCCTCAAACCTCTACCTACAGGTCGAGGACTGAGTCAGAAGAAAGGTAATAGCCCAGTTGGGTCTCCAATTTTCCTAATTTTCATTGGTGCTAAGTTGCTCAGGAGATCAAGTCTTTATATACTGACCCCAAATCATCAGTGGTGGTTTTGGCTGGAGGAACCTATAATTTTAAAATTTACACAGCAATCAGCTAACATGGGGGAATATAAACAATAAACTTAAATAACTACATTCCCTATGGAAGTGTAGGTAAACATACAAAATCTGGTGGTTTAATCTTTAAGGACGATGCTTTATTTTCAAACGCCACAGTACTAAGAAGAAAGAGTGAACTACGGGTGGTAAAAGAGAGCAGGAAGGATATTAAATAAACAGCGTGAAAGGGAGAGGAAGGCAGAAAGAAAAACAGAAAGAAACATCAATTTTAGAAATTATGCTCAACGAAGGTTGCTGTCAAAATCCTGATATATTATGAGATCTCCCAACATAGTGGACCGTCATTGCCAGAGTGTGACTCCTGAGACTCCCTACGTGGGTGTGATATTTCTTCATTTGGTGGAAGTGACATGCAAACATATTTATGATCATCACCTTTAAAGCGAGGGTGGAAAAACACGATATTCAGTAGGGTATAATTCAGTATTAAATTACTTTTCTTGCTCACATAATTCTTCTTTTATTTACAGAAAAGGATAGATCTGTGATTTGGATATTATGGATTAGGAATAAATGACATCACCATTCAGAATAATTTCCATTCATGGATGGGTGGGTTATTGGATGAATGCAGAATGATTGTTTTTCTGGGGTTGGATCTGTTCAGATGTCAATCAGATACTGAGATAGTGAAATGTTCAAAACATTTGAACTAATGGAGATTATTGAATTTACGGTCATATATAGCCTTAGTGCTGTTATAACAAGGAATGAGTGATTTCTGTTTTCATTTTCCTTCAAAGAATTACGCACAAATGTTACAATCCTAATAACGTCATGAAATCTTGGAGAAGGTCCTTGTTGAACTTCTTCAGAATTTACTCACTTATTCTACAGAAACGTTATGCCAAAAACATCTTGAAATATTTTCAGAGTACAAAAGATGCAGAATATCACGGTGTACTATACGAAAGTGTAAAATGGAGCCTACTAATTCCAACTGGTTAAGAATGAAAAGTCCCCTGAATAATAAACGATTCCGAGATTTCAGGTTCATGGAATATTCACTCAGTTTATAAAATTAACGAAGAATAGGCATATCTATATATTATTGAAGAAAATTACATTTAATGGACTATTGAAGCAACTAAGGCCTTTGAACATATAAAAAAATAATGTCCTAACACCGGTCTTGGCTACTTGGAACAAAAACCTTTATTGTGGGAATGTGATGCCTCGAAGTGGGTGTGGTGCGATTTAATGCGGGGAAGGAAGACCCATTGCTTTTGAAAGTCGTCCGATGAAAGGAAAATGTTAGAAACCCCTATTGTGAAGGAAAGTATTGTAATGTTTTGCATACCTTTGCGAAAATGGAGAACTTACCTAATAGGAAGACAACCAAGGTACATGTGATCATGATAATAAAACACTTTTGGAACAAGACTATCTTGACGACAAAAATAGGTCACAAAAGATGTTTGATTGTAGCTTTGAAATAATCTACAAAAAGCTCAATATTTGTTAGAGATGCACTCTCAGAAAAGAATGAAGGGTGGAAGCATTGGCACAGCTTTTGCATTTCTATTATCCAACGATTGAATCGCAAACGAATGAATGAAGGAAAAAGATGTATGGACACTCATTCAAAAGTTACGACAGAGTCCTGGTACATACGGTATTTTAGTTGAAGCAGTTCCTTATGAGTGGTCATATCTTTGTGAGTTTAACTAAACAAAATATTCTGAGATGCCGCTTCTCCTTTGGGAGGACACTACGGAGATTTTAAAAACTTGCAACGGTGAAGAAAAATTTTTTGGGATGGCCTTAAATACGAAGTATTCAAAGTTTGTGGCGGAATGTTTGGTTTGCAGTGAGAATAAGTGGAACAATTTAAGACCAAGGACTTCTACCGCCTTTATCCGTTCAACTGGTGGGAGAATTTCAATGGATTTTATCACGAGTTTACCTAAGTACGAAGGAAAGAATGTCATCATGGTGGTAGTTGATGAATACCAGAAGTATGCCACACTTTTGTGCATTATATCATCCATTTAAAGCAAGTACAGGTACTACTACATTTTATGGACAAATTCAGCTTCTGGCAGAGCTGAGAACATTATGACGACGAGAATCCCATTTTACGAGGAAAATTTTGAGACGAGTTATTATTTCTTGTTTAATTTTCGTTAGCTCTTAGCTCATCCTCATCCTCAATGCGATGGTCAAGGCGAGATAGTAAATAAATGTTTGGAAGGATATCTTCGTTGTTTGTATACGATAAACAAACACAATAGGTCAAGTGGTTACCTCATGAATGGTGGTATAACACTTCCTTCCATCTCCATAAGCAAAAAATGACCCATTGCTGCCTTTATAGATACTCATCACCATCGATCACATCATCTTTAGAAAAAAATTTAAGTTCAAACGGTGGAAGATCACGTCGAACGTAATGAAGTTATCCCAACTCTTAAAGGATAACACCGAATTTGTTTCGCATCAGATAAACAACCAATGAAGATCCTTGTCATGGCGAAAGTTTTGATATGGGAGATTGGGTATTTTTACGGCTACAACCATATAAACAAATGTCCTCAATGACTAAGAAAGGATATGCAATTACCATACACAAAGTACTATGGTCATACAGTGTGCAAAGATTGAGTACTATAGCATACAAATTGAACTATTATTATTGTAGGCCATCCGAGTTTTCCATGTTTCATCTTAAAGAAAGGTTATAGGAAAAATCTTCTGATTCTAAACAATATTTGACAATGTTGCCGAAACTTGATGAAGAGAAGGAAAAAATGTATTTGGAACCGAAGCGGTCATGGAAACGAAGAACTAGGCAACTCGGAATCGATCATTTGAGTATCTCATCAAGTGGAAGAATTTATACCCGAAGGTTCGCAGAAGGTTAATTTATACGAAGCACCAGGCTACTCAGCGGCCCAGGAGACAACGCTTTTTTGAAGGAGAGGGGCATGTTAGGTCCCTATGTTACTAAGTATAGTACCTTATTGTTGTAGTGCTTATTGTTGTTATTGTACCCTTGTAACCCCCATTCTTGTTATGTGCCCAGCACCCCTAAATTATTATTGTTAGGTCGGCTAGGATGCATTGTATTGCAGATTACATTATGGCCCCATCGTTATATAGAAAAGAGAGGTTTTGTAAATTGAATCATCCAAAAGTGTTCATTTGTATTATTGAAGTTACCCTTCGAAAGTAGCTTATTTCTAAAACATGGAATATCTCTTTTCTTCTATTTTTGGAGGGCCCAGTTTACACAACGAGCTTGGCTAAGGTGGAAGACCTTGATATTGAACGACTGTGAAGTCTGTGACTGCGAGATGAGGCTCACAAGGAGAAGAAACTGTCGTACGAGGAAGCGACCTTCAAAACGAGAAAAAAAAGAAAGAAAAGAAAAAGAGGGAGACAATATCTTCGCCCAGATGAAGAAACTGAGATACATCAGAAAATTGGATAGAGAGCTCGGGTAAATACAAAGGTGCGCTTCCTTTCAAATGCTTCAGCGCGGAAAATTGAACTGCCTGTCTTTTGCTAAGTGTCTTCGTCCCTGAAAATGAGAATCAACCTCCAAAATCGGAAAATAAATCAAAAAGAAGCTGAAAATAAGTTTAGCAAAAAAAAATCCTTCTATGTCAACAAGGCAACGGTACGTACGAAGATTCGGATGAACCTCAGGTGAAGAAAGACACTCGTTCATGACGATGACGCAAGAAGAACTTAGAAGGACTCTTTACTAGAAGATGAAGAAGAAGAAGAAGGAAATGGGCAACCCGAGGGGGACTAGGGGTGCCTGCGGAGAGCTTGACGGTCCGTCGTTGCGAGAAAACGAAAAGGACATTTAATAACGATGAAGAAAGAAAAAAATTCGAAGTCCTCATGCGGCTAAGGTGAGGCTTGACCAAAGAAGTAGAAGACATGTTGCCCAACAGTCAAGGATAAAACCCGAAAACAAGAAGAAAAGTTTTGAAGAAAGAAAGTAGTATCTCCCGGGGAAGGAAACTAGAAAAATATAAAGACGTTGGTTATAATCTTTATAAACAACAAGCTCTAGTAAGTTGAATGAAATTACGGTTGTAAAGATTACGATGATAAAAACGAATAGGGTATGAAGGAGAATCGGTAAGGCAAAAGAAAGAAAACAAAAACTATAATTTGTATAAAGAAAAGACTAATAAGCATTGAGACAATTCCTCGGAGAAGAAGAAACATGTGTAATAAGGATAATGGAAGATACGGAAAAAATCTCACAAGCCAACAAAAGAATGCTGAAATGCGAAAAGTGAAAAAAAGAATCAACAACATGTCACAGTATGTCAAATTGGAAAGCCATCAAGGAAATTCTTCCCTCTTGTGAAGAATACTACTGTTATATGCTACAAACTGGAACATACTACTGCATATTTTTATGCAAGGAGAAATACATTCAATTTGCCCAAAAGATGCAAGCAGGTGAAGAAACTGTCTCAAGCAAACAAATGGAGAAAACAACCTTGCATCAAAGTATACAAATAATTTCTGGTTATTATTTTTATTGTATGGAAATTTGACCTTAAAATAATTGAATACAAAGAAAGTATGGGTAAAGATTGATGTTCAACACCTCAGGAAGTTTATGAATCAAAGAAATTTTGTTCACATACTCACAAATTCGGCAAAAAACTATGATCCGATATTTACTATGCAATCAATTGGACATATCTTAGTCCAAATGTCCTCTAAAGGATGTGATTCATCAACTCACAAAGATACCAAACAAAAGATGCCTCAGAGTGGATAAAGAGGAGGAGCCAGTGTGACTTATGACTCTAAGCACAACAAGATTGAAAAAACCCGATGGTACAGGCCAGACTGTTTCACTCAAAATATGTTGGAGACAAAATCAAGTTATAACTCCTTGGTGAAAAGAAATCTGGTAATATTACTTTTGGCAATGATGAAATGGGAAAAATCAAAGAGAAAAAGGATCGATGGCTGGACAATGACGGAAGAAAGGCCCAAGATGCTTATTATTTGTGAATGGGCTAAAACGGGTACACTAAGTGTCAGATGTGTGACAAAGGCTACGAAGTTCTCTTTAGGGCACAAGATTGCGAAGTCGGATCAAGCACCACGAGTGGGCTACTTGCTCAAGGAGTTCGAACGGTAATGTTTACATTGTGAAAAGAGGAAGATGAAGCATGTCATCTTAGCAGGCTAAGTCATGGTTGGCATGAAATGATTGGGACATCTGGCTTCGTCCATCATCGGACTAAGCGAGAAAGTTATGAAGACACCGGAAATAAAGCCATCTAATACCATATGCAAATCTTTTCAATGGTGCAACGGACTCACACATCCTTTAAGGCAAGGAGCTATCAACAAGAAGACCACTACGGCTTGTGCACAGATGCATGGACCTACAAGAACTAAAACGCCAGGCAAATCTACTTCATCGTGTGGGTGATGATTTCTCCGAAATAACACAGTTTACTTTTCTCAAGAATAAATCGGAAGCTGCGGACAAATTCAAAATATTCAAAGCGTGGCAATCGAACCCAAGGATACAAGCTAAAATGCATTAGATGTGAAAGAGGAAATTGAATTCTCGGACTATGACTTTGCGGATCTATGCAATGAATGTATGAACAAAAATTTACTATTACGGGGACACCTCGACGGAAGCCAAATGTGAAGAAGACCATGATCTGTTCAACAAATAGCTGAAACCATGATGAAGAATAATATTCCACAAATATTAAGGCGACGATACACAATGATGCATATTACGAACAAATCCCACTTAAGGCCAAGCGGTGACAAGACTCACAGCAGACTATGGCATGGGAAACACAACTGTTCAACATGAAATCTTTGAAATAAAGTGTTACATAAGAATAATGATGAAAATCTTCAGGAAATTTGATGCAAGCGAGATGAAGGGATATTTCTAGGATATGCATCAAGAAGCTGAGGTATAGGTGCTGAAAACGAAGACTCTTCGGAAAATAGTTGAATGTATTGATGTGAGATTTGATGAAGAACTTCCCTATGATAAGAAATACGGACTACTGCCGATCCACTAAGAGCAACCATGAAAGGGAACGGAGAATGACGTGCGAGCAAGAAAGACAACGAGAAGATGTGAGTTGAGCTCAAAAGCCCTCAAAGATACACTCTGGAAAAGATCATCTACGAAAGATCGGATCATGGAGACAAGAAGCGGTCCGGACAAGAAGGCGTGGTAGAACAAGCAGAAGAGGTATACATAGCCATGTTGTCTCGACCAGGGCAAAGAAATTTGAAGAATCCGGCAAGGACAAGTCTTGGGTGAATGCTATGAATGAAGAATTGGACCAAATTGAAAAAAATAGTACGAGACATAGGCCTGAACCAACGAGAAAAATGCCATAGCAAAATGGGTATTCGAAAAACAAATGAATAGAAGAAGGACGGGTAATCGGGGAATAAAGCCCGGACTTGTACGCAAGGATGTCATAGATTGAAGGGCTGGATTACGATGAAATATTTTCTGTCGCGGAGAATAGGAAGCTATCGGAATGTTTTACGGCATTTGCTTGCTACCAAAACTTCAAAGTATATCAAATGGATGTAAAATGCGATACCGAATGGAACTTCGAAAAAATAAATCCCGGAACAACCGAAGAGCTTCTCGACAGCCAGAGACAAAAGACTATGTGTACGAGGCCCGAAGAAGGCCCTGTGGACTAGCGAACCCCTCGTGTAGTACTCAAAATGGATAAATATTTGCAAAAATAGGGTTTTAAGAGAGGTAGATGAACAACAATCTATATGTAAAAGCCCATGTAAATGAACTCATGATTGACCAGCAGTAACAATATTGAGTAGGCAGTATGTTTTGGAAGCAACGAAGAACTAGCAAGAAGTGTTCTTTGATGAAGTAGAAAACGATTTTGAAATGTCGATGATTGGAAAGCTGTTCTACAGGACACAAATTGACAAAGAACATAGATACATTCATCTCTAAAGAAAAATACTTAAAATAAATAGAAAAAATTAAAGAATACGAGGTATAAACACATGTGACCTTCATCAAGGATACAAGGTATGTCTTGATGATGGACACTGCTAATATAGATCAAAAACTCTCTGGATCCATGATGAGCTTTACGTATTCGCCCACAGCATCAAGACCAAACATCATGCTCGCAATGGACTAGGTAGCTATGGTATCAAAAGCGACACCTACGCCAAAAATCATCTTCCTTGATCAAAAGAATATTCATATGCTCACAAGGAACAACACAATATGGACTTTGAACGTGTCCAAAGAGCACAAAAGCTTCACCTTGACACTACACGGAATCTGATTAGGCCAAAATTGTATGGATGATAGGAAAAGCTGAAATTGGAGGGTGCTTTCTGTATCTGGAAGAGAAAGTACGGTGACATGGTTAAACAAAAACAAACATCTATCTCTACGCTCCTATGACAGAATATATAGCAATGACGACATGTTGTCCCACACAAGTCATGTGGATGGAAAAACTAACCTCACAAGACATGAAAGGTAAGCATCAAAGAACCTATCTCAATCAAATTTGAGCACGTACAAGGCACTATAAGTATATCTAAAATCACACGCATACATAAAAACCAAACACATATTCCAATCAAGTATCATTTTCTCCAGGAACAAATTGGCTCAGAAGATAGTAAAAGCTGAGTATGTACCAACAAAAGAACAACCGATGAATATGTTTACCTAATACTTGCCGGAGAACCATTCGAATATTTGAGGGACGGACTGGGGGGTAGTATTTGTAGATGCTACTCTCTGGCCATTCGAGGGGGAGAACATAAACGAAAATATCATTCCCCGGGGGGGGGTGTAACCAACAGGGAAGAATGAAAACGAGTCCTCGGGATCAAAAGAACCATGGCAAGAATATTTCGACGCAAAAGAATCAATAAAAGGCAAAGAATTCGGTGGTGCAGTGGTGAACACGCGTTCACGTGAATCTCATCAAGTTGGAGAAGCGTACGGACGAGAGATCTCTAGGATACAAAAAAAATGGACTTAAAATGTTGAAAAATAAGAAATTAATAAATAGCTTGACGTAAAGAAAGAACGGAAACATCGTACATTATATACAATTCCGACACTTGCCGGTGATTTCGAGAAGGCAAACAACGGGGAGAAAAGCGAGAGAAAATAGGAAGAAACGAAGCAATAGGAGAAGAGCGACAAGCAAAATGTGCCATCAATACTAAAGAGGGAAGTGACCCAAAGTATTGTCATTGATGGCAAATAAGACGAAACAATAACGGTATCGGCGGCGAGCGAGAGATCGGGCGAGCGAGAAGCGAGGTAGAGGTCGAGGTAGCGTTGAAGCGAGAAACGAGGCAAAGGTACATCAAAGCAAAGATAGAAAAAAGCAAGCGAGACACGAGAGACGAGTGGAGAACACGCACAAGTGTAACGATCGAATACGGAGGCACGGTGGGCGGTCGAGCGATGGAGACGAGCGAATATGGGCGGCGCGGTCGCGGGGGGGGGGGCGAGAGCGAGCGAATGCGGGCGAAGTAAAAAAGCGGTGAGCGGCGGTGGCACGGTAGAAACACATAATTACAGAATCTTAGCGAGCGAGCATATATATATATATATATATATATATATACAAACAAATTCCGAAATCACTTACATTGGAAAGATACACTAAGGTGGAGACGACAAAGTATATATATATATATATATATATATATATATATACAAACCTATTCGCGAAACATTACTGACGAGCGTTACATGCTAACATAAGCTTCGAATTAAAGGGAATCGTATATTGACAACAAAATATACGTATAAATCTCTATTCAGAATCGTTACCACAACTGAGTACACTACAGCGATGCATACATATGTGCGACACATCATATAAACAAAGGTCAGCTTGTAAATATATATAAGTGGCATTTTTACGCACCGACAAATACTTAAGTACAAAGCCCATAAGGTGGGACCAAATCGCATCGGAGAAAAACAAAACGACGAAACATGCAAACGAAGTTGCGATTACGGTCAGAGATGGGACCCGATGGGTCTATAAATCATGTTTAATATGGGTTTGATTCCAGTTCCAATCGCATGTTGACACATTTGAATGAACGATGGTAATAAATCGGAGTTAAAGCGAGGCATCGAACATGCAAATGGATGCAGTTGCGATTAATTGCGCCATCGGAGTATTCGCAATCGAAGTTAAAAAAGCGGGGGGGGCATCGGAAAATGAAAATGGAAATTGCGATTATGAGTCAATCGCAATCGATAGAAGTAGTACATGGCAGCCGAAAGCATGGCTAGTGGGCTTTGGATCTATGATAGTCTGTTAGTTAAATGGAATGGGCCTTATACTAATGTTTATAACCGGCTCGGAAAATAGAGCGGAAGGTTTATATAACATGGAGCCCAAATTTTTTCGGAATTGTTCATTAATATAAATTCCATAGTTTATGAAAGATTTTCATGATTTTATTGTTGATAGTTCTTGATAAAGATTGTGAATACTGTTATTAAAGGATATTTATAAACGCCGAAGTTGTTTATATAACGGTTGCAATTATATTGAAATATGCCGCGTGGTGGACATGGCTACGCTTAAGGTGGGCGGTATTATACACGGTGCGTAGTGTGTATATGTTCAACGAACTATACCTCAACAAGACACCCCCCCGTAATAAAAAAGCTGGGGTATGAACTCATCATTGTTACATATTATATAAAATGCCTTGATATAAAAACTATGAAATTTATTATGCAATAGTTACACCTATGAGGAGGGCCTTAAAATGACAAATCGAAAAGACGGAACACATTCCAGAAAGCGTCGTCTGTGACGAGCAAAAGACTAAATGAGTTGAGGCTGAGTTCGCATTGTAATTTGAATGTAAATGTTTTAATAATTTTATTGTTTGTGATACATTGGCAAGTCTACGGAAGAGAAAAATATCCCATATTAAATAAGCACCTACGATTTATATTTATCGATGAGCAGGATAAAGAATGACGGAAAGTCAAAGATTCATGTTTATTTCACTCAAATTCTTTGTGAAATAAAAACGAGTCTATGTGAGGAACTCTTATAAATAATATCTATTTGGATATGCGAGAAAGAGAGTTAGAGAGTAAATATAGAAAAGGCGGAATACGGAGAGAAGAGTGAGCGAGAAGATTAAGAAAAGAGCGGAAAGAAGCTACGAACGGAAGTGAGTATAAGGCAAATCGACAAACATTCGATTTAGTAAATTGAGAAAGTTAGACTTCCCTGTCAAGTTGCGGCTTGATGATTGTCGATTGTAGTTGGTGAGGTTGGAGCCTCTTGTGGGTTAATTTTTGTAGAAATTGAAGGGAGTTGGTGCTTCCTTGCAAGTTGTAGCTGCCAGTCGAGATAGACCTCTATAGGTTGGTGCACAAACAGTGGTGAGAGGGAGTTGAACTTGCCTTTGCATCACAGCAATAATAAGATGTAAGTATGCTCTCCCTTTGGTTCCCTTGTCTCTTTGTCTGTGTGTTTCTTATGTGTTGATGTGATTCTTTCAATCTGTAATTGTTTCTTGATCTCAACATAGGTATGGTGTCACATTAGTTTTAATATTAGCTACATTTTAATTATTCACAAATTAATTTGTAAATAAAATTGGTGAAAACTTTAAAGTCTTGTGTATGTACGTACATTCACCCCCCCCTCTCGATTTAATTAAAGATTCAACTTTAGGGATTAATAAAATTAGTGATTAAATAACTGGGGATTAATAAGACCAAGGGATTAATATTATAAACTCTTCTTATTAATAAATCCAAAGGATTGATATTATAAATCGAGGATTAATAAACACAAGGGGATTATTCATGAGAGGCTCTGGGCAGTATATAAGGATATGTAGATATTTACTTAAAGAGGCCCTCTATGTGATATATAGGGATATGAATGTAATATGTGCTAATGTAAAATTTTGATATGTTGGAGTGTATACTAGATGTATACGTAATGTGTGTAGATGTCATGTGAGGAATGTAAACTTTCGTCTGTGGGTGTATAGAGATGTGTAGATGTAATGTGTAGATGTCATGTGAGTAATGTAAACTTTTGATATGTCGGAGTGTATATAAATCTACCACTTTCATACCATGGGTTGAATACCATGGGTAAAATTATTATTAATATGTCCCAAAAAAATATTATCCCTAATATTAATATTACTATTATTAATTCTATTATTCATTTGTTATGTTATAATATTAATATTATTAATTTTAATTAAATATAAACTTTGATGTGTCAGTGTATAAGTGTACCACTTTAATACCATGGGTACGAATACTGCATGGGCAAATACCATATTTATAAAAGTGGTGTGGTAAATAAATAAAATATAAATAAACCAAATTGTGGTCCCAATAATCAAAACTACTTTTTATTTTTTGCTCCATAATCCTATTTATATTTAGGAACACTCCAAAAAGTGGTTTTATTTAGGTGAATCTACGAGCTAAATACCATAGGCCAAATTATTATTAATACCATGCCAATAAACATTATTATTTATAATATTATTATTATTATTATTAATTCTAATATTCTTACATTATTATTATAATAATATTGTTATTAATTTTAATAAATTTGGATCTTAGGTTGGTATTTGGTACTATTTGTTCTATCTCGGTATGATAAACATGTAAGTGTAAATGTAAAAATAATGTTTAATATTTAACATTTAAATCTAATCTAATTAATCTAATGTCGACCCTAATGAAAAATTACTTCTCTCCCTACATATATAAATTTAATACAAACAAGATACGAATTTATTTTGTGAGGAAACATCTGCGGATTTTGCGAACAATGAAATAATATTTGTGAAAGGATTTCGGGAGTTATTCGAAAAGTAGTAACATTTTGAGAAAGGATTTCGGTATGTAAACAAACTTGTTGGGTTATTTGGAAAATAATATTTGGGAAGGATTTCGGTGTCAATGAGCTCAATTGATTTTAGGAGTTTGATTTCTTGCTCTGTTTTATTTTAACCCCCCCAGGAAGGGAAGGAAGGTGTGAGAGGAGAGTAGGAGAGGAAGGGAAAGGAAAGAGGAAGAAAAAAAGAGAGAGAGAGAGAGGGAGGGAAATAGGAGGGAGGGATAGAGAGATGGAGTTGGAGGGTGAGAGAGGGAGGGAAGAAGAAATAGAGAGTACATGTATGTGTTTGGGGGTGGGGTAAAGAAGAAAATAAGGAGAGATGGAGGGAGGTAGGGGAGGAAAGGAGAGGGAGGGATGGTAACATGGTTGGAGGGTTAAAGGAGGGATAGAGAGGGAGATAGAGAGAGATAGACATGGGAAAGGATAAAAGGGAAGTAAGAGGGATGGGGGGGGTGGAAAGAGGGAGGAAAGAGATGGAGTTGGAGGGCGGAAGAGAGGGAAGATTGTTTCTTGCACACGACGCATTGATTTGATGTGGATGGTGATCTTTAATCCTATTTTATTTATTTCTGTCTCCCATTGATTTTTAGTGTAGATATTGAGGGGAGAGAGGGAGAGAGAGAGAGAGAGAGAGAGAGAGAGAGAGAGAGAGAGAGAGAGAGAGAGAGAGAGAGAGAGAGAGAGAGAGAGAGATTATGTGTATGTTTAGGGGTGAGATAAAGAAAAATAGGAGATATGGAGGGAATGGGGAGAAGGAGAGAGGGAGGGATATAGTAAGATAGTTGGAGGGTGAAGAGAGAGAGGGAGAGAGAGGGAGATAGAGAGAGACATAGACGTGGGAGAGAAAGAGATAGAGGGGAAGAGAGAGAGGATGCGAGAGAGTGGAGAGAGGAGAGGGGGGGGAGAGAAAAGAAGATGGAGGTTAGAAGGGGAGAGAGGAAGATGATTTCTTCCCACTCTGCCAGGTGATTTTGGTGTGGATGATGATTTCTAATCCTATTTGATTTCTTGCACTATGTACATTGATTTTATTAGATGTGAGAGAGAGAGAGAGTGGTGGGGAAGAAAGAGGATTGGAGGGGAAAGAGAGAGAGAGAGAGAGAGAGAGAGAGAGAGAGAGAGAGAGAGAGATGGAAGGAGAGATGGAAGGATGAGAGATGGAGTTGGAGGGAGGGAGGAAGGATGAATACATAGGTAGAGGTGGAGAGAGAGAGATGAAGTGACGAGGAATATGGAGAGAGAGTTTGTGTGTGTGTTTTTGGGGTGAGATAAAGAGATAAAGAAGGAGATATGGAGAGAAGGAGGATAGAATGAGAGGGAGGGATATAGTAACATAGTTGGAGTGTGAAGAAGAGAGAGAGAGAGAGAGAGAGATGTGAGAAAGAAATGGAGAGAGAGAGGAAGGAAAGGGATGTGAGAGAATGAAGAGATGGAGAAAGGATGTGGTTAAGGGAATGAGAAGAAAATTTGTTTCACTAAATGAATTTGTTTCGGTGTAAATGGTGATTTATAATCATTTTATTTTTTTCACTAGATGCATTGATTTTAGTGTAGATATTGATTTCGAATTATATATTTAATTTATAGCACTAGGTACATTGATTTACATACGGATGATTTCTATTCCTATATGATTACTACTGCTCTAAATGCATTGATTTCAATGTAGACTGTGATTTCATATGCTATTTGATTACTTGCACTAGATGCATTAATTTCGGTGTATATGTTGATTTCTAATTATGTTGTTGTTGTTTGCACTAGATGCATTGATTTCAATATGAGTGATTCCTGATATTTGATTGCTTGCTCGTCACGTTGATTTCGGTGTAGATGGTGATTTCTAATCTCTATTTGATTGCATATAGATACATTGATATCGGTGTGAATGTTGATTTGATCTTATTTTCTTACTTGCACTAGATGAAGTGATTTTAGTGTGGTCATGATTTCTAAATCCTATTTGATTACTGCATTAGATACATTGATTTAGGTGTTGTTGTATTTCTAATTTTGTTTGATTGTTTGCACATTAGGCGCATTGATTTTACTGTAGGCGTTGATTTCTAATTTGATGTAATTGGATGTACATTGATTGTAAATTAATTTTAAAGTATTTGGTTTGTAATGTGCATTGATTTGATGTAAGCACACAAAATTGTTGACAATGTCTTCAATATTTACGTATGGTAATCAACAAATTAATATTGAAAGAGCAAGAGAGACAATGTATGATGTTTAGTAAAATAGTTCAAGCTAAATATTTAAATGATTTATGATTTCAAGTGTCATTTTCATATGTCATAAGAAAAGATGACAAAACGCAAAGGGTGAGAATAATAATAGTAAAAGAAAATAATTTAAGATTGATCACAATGAAGACTATTTGTAATTGAGCGCATTCTTATTATTTTCATTTTCTATCGTTCAACAATATTACATTTATTTTGCATTCAAAATTTTTATTTCATCATTAAGATTATTAACAATGTTATCATCTCCAAAAAACGGAGATAACAAGCAAATTTTAAAATTAAAATGATCAGATAAATATCGACATATTTAACTTTATGTATAAAATGACTATATTTATATTATTGTATTTACATATTACGATAAAATTAATCATATATTCGATAGATTTTCCTTGGCCACTTTTATGACTAAAATAGCCTAGATCCATCTTTACTCTCTCTAGATCAACGGCGTACGAGAGGATCAAATCTCTCGGTGCAAACCTCTTTACGGTGAAAACTTGAGAAGGCTTGCACCTTGAGAACATTATCCGTCGCCATAGATCTAAGTTAGATAGATCTAGAATGGGTTAATAATATAAACCAGTTAACATTATAAACTTAGAACTTTTTTTATTAATATTATAAACATAAAGGATTAATGTTATAAACCATTGAAGTATTATTAAATCAAAGAATTAATATTATAAACCCAAGGATTAATAAACCCAAGCGATTAATATTAACATTATAAACAAAATTAATAAACAAAATAGTATAATAGCAATTATAAACGAAGAATAAATATAACCTAATATTAATAATATAAATCCAAAGGATTAATATTATAAACCTAAGAGATTAATAAACACAAGGGATTATAATGTATAATAAAATAGATTTATGGGGGGGGGGGGGGGGGGGGGGGGGGGGGGGGGGGGGCTGAGCCCAGTTAATAAACTCAAACATTTTATTAATATTATAAGCCCAAGGGATTATAAACCTAATCGATTAATATAAATCATGACATTAATATTATAATCCCTGAGGATTATAAATTGTCAGCTAATATTATAAATTGAAAGGATTATAAATAAAGATAAATTCTGGGAATTAATATTGATGGGAGCATCTAACACCCCTTAGTCAAAGAAGAATCCGCGAGCGTGGAGAATGAACGTAAAAAGTGAATGAAGGAGAGAAAAAATAAGGAAGATGTTATATTAAATTTATTAAGTTGGAAGTGATTTAGGGAGAGATTTTGTTGATTTAAGCGGCAGTTCATGCCTTTGAAAAAGTAACTTTATAAGCACGTTTGTATGTGTAGATGGGCGGTGAGAATACAATGTAAATCGTATTAGATTTAACGACTAGCGCAATACCTTAGTTATATTATGTTTTGTATATATTCAAAAATATATATATGGAAAGCATGCATGTTAGTGATGGATTTATGGTTTAAATTTAAAGGTGAATGGGGGGGGGGGAAATCCTATGTTGGCAAGCTTATTGATCGACCGCCATTGGTGATCGCCAGGATCGATGGCGATCTAAAACCTCTTTAAACGTTTGTATGTGAAGTCTAATTTTAATTAATGATTGTAGCGAAACGATGAAATGTGAGTTATATGCAATTAGTAATGAAGCCCAATGTGTGGAAAAGGGCGTCGTGTACAAAGCATAAGCGATTCCGATACGGTGTAGCAGTTGGTCGAGTTACGATGTTGAAAAGCGGATGAGAGTATTGATGCAGATCCATAGATCACGTGATCAATGGAGCGTATAACATCAATCGGAACTATGTAGTAATCGACGAGTTTTGACCATTCGGAAACTTCCGATTTCCAATTAATCGGATTTGAGCGCGAATTTTTGATAGTTGGAATTGTATCCTTAGATTACGTGCGATTGTAATCACATCGGAGGTGTTTCATAATTGCATCGGATCGGAGTTAGGTGGGTGGAATACCTTTGATCTTTATAGTAGTTTAATATGTTTTGAATTCCTGTTGTAGTTGGGCCCGAATTCATATGTTTTCTTTGTAAATGGAATTATGTGTGGGCTGCCGAGATTTAAAACCTTAACGCCTATGTTATTATGCTTAGGTAGTGATAGGGATGGATCGATACAGCAGTCCATTTTAAAAAACGCTTAGGAGTAAGCAGTGGGTGCATAACTTAACCCACGGAGCCCGGAGTTCGAGGTTACCAGAAAGGAGATTTTGGGCTTTTAGTTTTCATCAAGTGGTATCGAGGAGAAGGTTCCTACGAGAAGAAGAAGAATACAACAGAAGGAAAAGTGTCTGAGTTGTATTTGAAGGTTTGGAGATTTTATGGTCTCACGGAAATGGAAGTAGTGGCGGCGGCGGAAGGTGAGAAGATTTGCGGCCTCGAAATAGTGTGTCTCAATTGGTTCGAAGAGAACCGGAGAAGGATGCCAAAAGACCGAGTGTGGGGGGGGGGGGGGGGGGGGCTTAGGTAGAGGTATACGTGTAAGCGAGTAAATGCTGAGAGGTTGGTTGCGGCTCTGAAGGTGGGCGGACCAAAATATGGGTGGGTCGGGTGCCTGGGACAAGAAGCAGGGTCACAAAATTTTGTACCTCGAGTCGGTGCGGAGCATCTAACGCCCCTTAGTCAAGGGGGAATCCAAAGCGGAAGCGTGGAGGACGACGGACGACGAACGAATGAAGGAAAAATAGGAGTACGCCAATTTATTAAGTTGAGTAAATTTCGGAGAAGTTTTGTTGATTTTTGGCGGTTCTTGCCTTTGAAAATGCTTTAAAGCACGTTTGTATGTAGATGGGCGGCGGTGGCGAGAATACAATGTAAATCGTGTGGATTTAGCGACTAAGGCGCAATGCCTTAGTTATATTATGTTTTGTATATATTCAAAAATATGTATTACATGTTGGTGATGGATTTTATGGTTTAAATTTGAATGAAATCGTATTTACCGAAACATTAGTCAAACCATCGATCGCAAGATCGATAGCGTCTAAAATAATCTTTTTAAACGTTTATATATGAAGTCTAATTTTAATTAGCGGTGTGAATAAGCGTGGAAATGTTGAGTTATGTAATTATTAGTAAACCCAATGTGTGGAAAAGAAGCGTCGTCATATATAGCGATTCCAAATGGTATAACAGTTGATCAAATTCTGATGTAGAGAAGCGAATAAGGTATTGATGCACGGGATCCATAGATCAACGTGATCAATGGAGAAGCGTATAACATCGAATCGGAACTATGTAGTAATCGACATTTTTTGGCATTCAACCATTCGACCAGGTTCAATTAATCGGATTTGACGGCGCGGGTACGATAGTTCGATTGTAATCATGTCGATTACGAGTACGATTGTAATCCCCGCGGTGTTTCATAATTGCATCGGATCGATTGAGTGGTACATGGAGCAGATTGATCTTTATGGAAAGCGGGTTTAATATGTTTTGAATTCCATATGTGTGGATTGGGCTTAGAATTCATAATATTTTCTTTGTATGGAATTGTGGGCTGCCAGTTTAAAACCTTAACGCCCTGTTGTATGCTTGCGATAGTGATAAAGGGATGGATCGATATTTAATGAAGATCCACGTTTTAAAACGCTTAAAGGTAAGAGCTTAGTGGGTCACCTTACAGGCCCGAGTTCGAGATTTATACATGAAAGTTACACAGGCTTACCCCAAGATTTTTCATCAAATATTATGATCCTAAAGGGATTAAAAACCATAGGATTAATATTATAAACTCTATAATTGTAAACCTTGTTAATGAGCCTAAATAAATATATAAATAAAGTAATGCAATCTACCTGATGTCATAATGTACTTTATTATAAATCAAGGCATTAATAAACCCAAGGGATTAATATTACAAACCAGTTAATATTATAAATTGAAAGGATTAATAAACCCAAGGGGTCAATAAACGGTTAATATCCACATCGGAGTCATAGGTTAATAAACCCAAATGATTAATATTACCATTATAAAGCGAAGGTGTATCATAATCACAAGTGTTTAATATTATAAATCAAAGGATTATAACCAAAGGGATTAATATAAACCATAATAATGTTAAATAATTTACTTCTTGTACTTCGTTCAATTCATAATTTTGATGACTGCATACAACATTATCGATAAACGCTTTCGCGTTTCGTGCGCCGCTTCCCCAATGTCTACCAGTAATAACCACCATGGTTGTTGTGATCAATCTAAACCAAACCATTATCTTCATGAATGTCAATAATGACATCATGTTGAACCATAATAGTGACAATGTATCGCTTTAATGGTCAGCAGGATCCATACCAATGGATTAACCATTGTAGTTATCCATATTAGTCGTATAATGTTACCTTCTGTTGTGGTCACCCATAATGTTCTTGAGAATGGTCCCGACCATTAAAGGGCCATTACAACCATAGTTAACCATAGACAACCATAATCAATCGTTGGAGAAACCAACAAATACCGTTCATCATACAATCAAACACAGTTGAATATGCTCAACAATGGTCAACCATTGAATACATAATATATGGTTTAATATTGATTTATAATGTTGGGTTTACCTGAATGGTTTAGTACAATGCTGCAGTTTGTATTAGTTTATATTAGGATTTATAATATTGAACCTGTTCGATAAAATCCATTGTTAGATGTGTTCTTTCAATACATAATAGTTTATCAAAGTCTAATTATGCAGTGATAATGTCAACAACATTTAACTCCCAGTCAACCATTATTACCAGACAATTCATGCTAATCAATCATGTTCGTATTATCAATCATTGTTGTATGGTAAACCTGCTGGTTGAATATGATGGAAATAGTCAACCTATTCAACCATGATACGACTCCATCAACTATCTGACAACAATATAACTATTTGTAATATTAATGTAGCATTAACATTAACATTGATATAAACTTGACCAAGCTTGACCTCATCAACCTCATCGATCCCTCATTAATCATAGTTAACAACAATTCAATGTAATCACACCCCATGCACATCTAGGTAAACGTTAAGTTATTGCATGTCTTAATAATGGACTGATATATAATAAATGACATTTTCACTTTTATCACGGCATGCAATCCATTATAAAGGTTTATAATATTAGGGTTCATAATGTGGAAATTTTTTAAAATATTCAGGTTTATAATATTCTTTCAATATTAGTATTTAAAAATGCGTGATCTAAAAGATATTATAATATAAACTTTCAATATTAGGTTTATTAACTGTTAAATCTAGAGGTTATATTAGTAATCAATTGGATTTATAATATTAATAATCCTTGTAATTTATTAATCTCTTGAAGTTCTAATATTAATCATAGTTGCAATATTAATATTATAGTTTATATTAATCGCTGGTTGCAATCTATTTAGATTTACAATATTAATAAACACTTACTTGATTATTAATTCCTGCTTTATATTATTCAATATTAATCATTTGTTTATTAATCACTTAGTTCATGATATTAATCCGGAGTTTATTATTTGTCCAGTTTATGTATCCTTTCAATTTACTAATATTAATCCACCAGTTTATAAATATTTAATCCAGTTTTAATGCCTTGATTTATAATGTACCGTGTATGTAATAGGTAAAAATGATTTTAAATATTTTATGGTTATAATATTTGCTTTGATTTATTATAATAGTTTTAATTATTAGGTTACAACTAAATCCTGTAGTTTTAATCCCTTAGGATCATAATATTGTTGAAAAAAATCTTGGAAATCATGCAAAATCTCCATGCTATGAAGTACGAACACAGGCACCTGGGATTATGACCCCACTAAGCCTACCTAGACATTTTAACGTGGATCTTACGTTAAATATAGATCCATCCTTCTTCTATCGCAAGCATCTGATATAATTAAGGTTTTAAACTTGTGACACATAAATACATTACAAAAAACATATGAATTAATAAATCCCCATGTGGGAATTAAAAACATATTAAACCACTTCTAAAGATCAACGGTTCCACAGTCCCTAACTCTGAATACGATGCAGTTGAAACACCTACGGATACAGATTACAATGTGGGTAATCGCTCGTGATTACAATTCCAACTATCAAAAAATTCGCTCAAATCAGAACAGTTCGAAGCTGGAGGTAGGAATGGTTGAATACCAAAAAATGTACGATTACTACATGAACAAGTTCGATGTTATCTTATCATTTAGTCCGTTGATCTGTAGGATCATGCACTCGAAAAACCCTTATTATAAATATTACGTAACAAGTCAATAAACCCCACAGTTTAATCACAACATCTTGTTCGACGCTACATTAGGGTTCTCCGTTACCTTCTTGGCATTTACGCGCTAAGCCTTAATCATCATTCAGGGCTAAACACTATACTACAACGTTTAAAGATATTTGAATCGCCATCGATCTTTAAGAGTGATCGATGGTGTGATGTCTAATCAACTATTATTGAGATTTTATTCGGTACTTCACAGAAAATCACATCACTCTAACGCGAAGTAAACCATCTGTGTTTTGAATATGTAAAACATAATATAACTAAGGCATTGCGACTTTAGTCGCTAATCCACCGGTTGTTGTTCTCTTTCATGCTTCCTCCCCATAGCCATATAAAGCATTTTCAAAACATGAATAGGTTAAAATCATAAAATCTCTCAGAAATCACTCAACAATAAATTTGAACGGATCTTCCTCTTTTCTCCTTCATTAGAAACTTTCTTTTGTCCCGTCCTCCGCTGCCTTTGGTTCTTCTTTGACTAAGAAAGGCGTTACGATGCTCCATGTGGACTCTTAAGTACAAAGACCCCAATATCAAGACCATATGCTTCTCCTTGTCCTTGGTCGACCTTTCTTCGGTGGGCCCCATATCCATGATCTTGGCAGAAACATAATACTTCTCTCGGTAACGGTCTACTACTACAAATGCCTCTGACCCTCTACCTCGGTCTTTTGGCATCCTTAAGTTCTCTGGAACAGTGGGCTTTACTCTGGTTCTGCCACCAGTCTTCTCACCTTCATTGTATCTACACGACGGTGAAATACCAAAATCTCTAAAACCTATTTTAGCTTTGTACACTCTTTCTGCTCCTTCTTACTTGCATTCTTCTTCTGCGTAAAAATCACTTTCCTCCTCGATACTTGATGAAAAAAAAATCTTTGAGATGACCAAAATCTCCCAACCTCGCCTAATCTGAACACAAACTTTGTCGGGTTTGTGACCCACTAGCCTAGGAAAAACGATTTTAAAATGTGGATCTTCCATTAATATCGATCCATCCCTTTATCTCTCTCGCTTTAGCGCCTGTAATCGGCCGTTAAGTTTTACGCTTCGCGGCCACATAATGGTCCCATTACGAAAACATGTAGTTAATACGATGCTATGGAACGTTCTCAACCTACCTCTCTGTCACTTCTATAAAGATGGCCGGTTCCAGTCCCACTAACTTTCAGTCCGATGCAATTATGAGCACTAAAATTAACGAGTTCAATCGCATCGATGACATTGTCGATTACAATTCCAACTGTCAAAAAATTAGCGCTAGTCGTTATTGTTGGAAATCGGAAGTGAATAGTTGAATGCCAAAACATAGATTACTACACACGATTCCGATTACGATGTCTCATCAGTGATCCCGGTGAGTCTGGGTCACGGCCCTTTGCTCAATACCTTGTCACGCACTGTCATAACTATAGTCAATCGGCCACACGATTTAAGATACGCTGTCTGCGACACGGCCTTGCTACATTGAGTTTGCCTACCAATGCTAACCCATTTCCAGCACATTACACAATCTCACTGTCAATTAAATTAGACTTCTTATATATAAACGTTTCGGAAGTATTTTAAGATGTGTACGATCACCATTGATCGATGATGAGTCAATAAACTACGCAACGGTTCATTAGGAAATTTAAACCATAAAAATCCATCACTCAACATAGAAGTCGACAATATATATTTTTGAATATACTGCAAAACCTAAATAACTAAAGGCATTGCGACATGATCGCTAAATACGATTTGTATGTTTTCTCCTCATGCTTACATCCACACAAACGTGCTTATAAGCATTTTCAAAGGCATGAATGGGTTAAATACGTGAAAATCTCTCAAAATCACTCAACAATAGTTTAAGGCGGTCTTCTTTCCTTCAGTACAAAGCTGCTTTCCGTCCTCACGCTGCCTTTGATTCTTCTTTGACTGAAAATTGATGGGTGCTCACCACTCAATATTAATCTATCGTTGTATTCCCTTAGGTTTCAATCTTTCAAATTTATAATATTCTAACAGCACGATTGATTTATAATCCTTAGGATTATAATATTAATGTCATGATTGCTGTTAATCGATTAGGTTTATAATCCTTGAGTTTGTAATAATAATGTTTGAGTTTATTGATCAAATAGGTTGTCTATTTATAAATCTATTTAGGTTTATATTGTTAATAATCCCTTGTGTTGTAATCTCTTAGGTTTATAATATTAATCCTTGCGATTTATAATATTAATATTAGGTTATATTGTCATCGGTTTATAATCGTTTAGGTTTGCTACTATTTTTAACATTAATTCCTTTGGTTTATGTTAATATTAATGCTTGGTTATTAGTCCCTTGGGTTTATAATATTAGTTACGGTTTGTATACCAATGGTTTTATAACATTAATCCCTACATGTTTGTAATATTAATAAGATTAGGTTTATAATATTTAACCCCTTCCAGGTTTCTCCATCTCCTGCATTCTAGGTGATCCCATCTTCACTACGATCTGCCATGACATGGGAGGGATCGTCTCTCAAAAAGTGCAAGCCTTTCCTATCAATTTGCACTCAAAAAGAGGTTTTATAGAGAGAATTTGGTCCCTCTCGACCGTCATAGATGCAGGTAAAATGAATCTAGGTGATTTTAATCGCTAAAGCTGAGAAAAATGTGAACATATGATTAATTTTATCGGTATGTATAGCTTCGACTATATAAATATAAATCTGTTTTATATATTACTAAATACTATTAATATTTTATAAGTCATTTAATTTTAAAAATTTGTGGTTATCAAGTTTTTTGAGATGATAAATATTGTTAATAACTGTTGATATGATAAAAATTTTGAATGCAAAATAAAAATGTAATATTCATTAGACGATAGAAAATGAAAATGACAAAGATAGGTCAATTTAAATAGTCTTCATTTGATCAATCTTAAATTATTTTCTTTTATACTATACATATATTGTATTAGTTTTGTCTTATTTTCTTATGAGCATATAGAAGCATACTTGAATCATAAATCATTTAAATGTTTAACTTAAACTATTACTAAACATCTGTGTGTCTCTCTTGTCTTCAATATTAATCGGTTTGATTTACCTGTTAAATATTGAAGTACATTGTCAATAATTTTGTTATGTGAAATCAATACACATTGTTAAACAGGTCTTTAGATAATTTACAATCAATGTACATCCAATTACATCAAATTAAATCAACGTCTCCAAATTGAAATCAATCCTAGCCTAATGCAAACAATCAAACAAAATTAGAATACCATGACTACAGAAGTCAAAGCCATCTAATCGGGTAATCAAATAGGTTTGGCAGAAATCAACATCCCACAAATCTAGGCCACATCTAAGTGCCCAATAAAAAATAAGATGAAAACCATGCACTCTGCAGCATTTTAGTATCTCAGTACATCTAGTCCAAAACAATCAAATGGGTCCAAAATCACTGTCTACAGAAATCAACGCATTTAGTGCAAGCAATCAAATGGGATTAGGAATCATCTACATTAGAAATCAATGCCATCGTGCAAGCAGTCAAGTAATTAAAAATCATATGCCAAATTAATGCATCTGGATGCAGAGAAATAAATAAATACGCATGTAAATCATAGTCTACCTTTTGGAAATCAATGCATTTAGAGCAATCATGTAGGAATAGAAATCTTTGCATGTAAATCAGCCATCTGAGTGCAGCAAATTAAATGAATACAAAATCAATATCACACTAAGTCAATGCATCAGTGAAAAAAATTAAAATGGATTGTTAATCTGCCATTTACTTAAAAATAAATTCATTTAGTGAAACAAAATCTCTTCCCTATCTCCCCCCTTGAACTACATCCTCTTTCCTCCCATCTCTCTCCCATCCTCCCTCTTCCTTCCTCTCCATTCTTTCCCCTCTCTCTCTCTCTCTCTCTCTCTTCCCTCCTTTCTTCTCTCTCCCTCCCTCTCTCCTTCTCTCTCCCTTCTCTCCATATCTCCTTCTTTATCTCTTTATCACCCCAAAAACATACAAACTCTATCCCTCCCTTGTCCTTTGTCTCTCTCACCTTCTCACTCCTTCTGTTCATCCTTCCTCTCCCCCTCCAGCTCCATCCCTCTCCTTCCATCCTCCTTCGCTCTCTCTCTCTCTCTCTCTCTCTCTCTTACTTAATCCTCTTTCTTCCCCCACCACTCTCTCCATCTACAATAAAATCAATGCATATGAACAAAGTAAATACGGATTAAATGTCTCCCCACCAGGAAAAATCAATGCAGTGAAAGAAATCTGTCTTCCCTCCCCCCCCTTCCTCCATCCACCCTCCCTCTCACTCTCGCATCTCTCTTCCTTCCCCTCTCTCTTTCTCTCCCCATCTATGTCTCTCTCTCCCTCTCTCTCCCTCTTACCCTCCAACTATCTTACTATCCCTCCCTCTCTCCTTCTCCCCCCATTCCCTCCCTCCCTATTTTCTCTTTATCTACTTCGAACATACACACATCTCTCTCTCTCTCTCTCTCTCTCTCTCTCTCTCTCTCAATATCTACACTAAAATCAATACATATAGACAGAAATAAATAAAATAGGATTAAAGATCTGTCACAGAATCAATAAATGAGGCCAGAAATAGTCTTCCCTCTCTTCCGACTCCAACTCCATCTCTCTTTCCTCCTCTTCACTCTCTCACATCCTCTCTCTCTTCCTTCCTCCTTTCTCTCTTATCTGTCTCTCTCTATCTCTCCTTCCTCTCTTCCTTCCTCCAACTGTGTTCTATATCCCTCCCTCTCCTTCTCCCCCCATTCCTCATCTCTTCCTTTCTCTTTCTCTCACCCAAACACATACTCTCTGTTTCACCCTCCCTCTCTCACCCTCCGCACTCATCTACTCCCTCCCTCTGTTCCCTCCTCTCTCCTACTTTTTCTCTTCCTTCCTCTCTCCCCTTCCTCTCTCTCCCTCTCACCTTCCTTCACTCTCTAAAATAAAATAAATATAAAGACAATAGAAATCAAACACCAACTCATGACACCGAAATCCTTTAAATGTTTCTTTTCCAAATAATCCAAATAAGTTTATTGACAAGAATCTTTCTCAAAATATTATTACTACCACTTTAAATAACTCCGAAAATCCTTTCTCACAATGTTCTGTTTTCATTGTTACGCAAAATCACGGAGATGCTTCCTCACAAACAGGTCAGGACTTTATTTGCTGATAAATTTATATAATAACAGGGAAGAAGTATTTTTCATTAGGGTATTTATTCGATTGAACAATTGATTTTAAATATTAAATATTATTATTTTTTGCATTTACATACATATTTATTATTACATAAGGATACAGAGAAATAAATACGTGTATAAATACTTATTATAGTCCAAATTTATTAAAATTAATAATAATATTATTATAATATAATACATGTGAATGTGGGGTAATAATAATATTAATAATATTAGGGTTACTAATATTTTATTAACATAGGTATTAATAATAACGTTGACGTGCAAAAACAAGTTCACTAAATAAAACCCTTTTTGAGTGTTCTAAATATAAATAGGATTATGGAGTAAAAATAAAAAAGACTTTGTTTAATGAATACATACCTATAGTTTATTATCTTTTATTTATTTATACATACTTTTATGATAGTGTTGTGTTACTAGCATTATTGTAATATAAAGAAATCAGTACACGCTAGCACGCGTAATAAGTTTGCATTAATTAATTTAATAATAATAATATAATAATAATATGATATTAGAATTAATAATAATAGTAATATTCATATTATGGGGTTAATATTTTTTTGGGATGGCATTAATAATAATTTATTACAGTATACTTCCTTGCGTATTAAATAAATAGATTATATACATAAACATAATAAAGTTACATTACTTTCAAGCATCCACATTACATCCATCCATCAACATATCAAGGGACCCATTCCTCCCCGCATCTACACATTCATCTACCTATATATACATATATATATAAATTTTCGTTACACACATACATCTACATCCCTCTGTCTGGGCTACAGAGGGCCTCTGGTATAAACTCACCACATCTCTGCTATAAAATACAAACACTCTCGCTATTAATTCCCTTGTGTTTATTAATGTTGGATTTATAATATGTTGATACTGATTTAACTGTTGAAAAATTTATCTTTAATCCTTGGTCTGTCGTCATGTGTTTGATTGTAATCCTAATTTTGTAATCCTTGTGTTTGATACTAATTAAAGCTGAGAGAGAGATGAATCGATTTTAATACATACATAAGATTTTTAAAGTTTTCACCAATTTTATTCTGACTTAATTTATTGAGTCTTACGAAATGTTGCTAGCCCAATATTAAACTAATGTGACTATACCTATGTTGAGATAAATAAACAATTAAGTAAGTTAGAGAAAATCACACTCCTTTACAAAGCTTGCAGAGACAGGATACAAGTGGAAACCCCTCGAGAGAACACACATCTTATTATTTGTGATGCAAAAAACAGCCAACTCCTCTCTGCCCATTTTATGAGCACCAACCCTAGACTCCTCATCCCAGTTGTGACTCTCGACTTGCAGGCTAACTCCTTCAGGCCCTGGGGCATAACCTACGGGGCTCCAACCTCGGTCTCAACTACAATCGTAGCTATCAAAGTGCAACTTGATGAGGAAGCTCAACTTCTCAATTTATCAGTGAATGTTTATGTGATTTATATCGGATATCGGCCTCCCTGACCTTCTTTATATATTCTCTTTCTGCTCTTCTTTTCTTAATCTTCCTCACTCTTCTGTGTCTGCCTTTCTATGTTTACTCTCTCTGTCTCTTTACGCATATCCATTGATATTATTGTGAAGTTCCTCACATGACATTTTTATTTCACAAAAAATTGCAGAGTGAGCAGTCATGAATCTTTGTTCCCATCTTCTCATTCCTTTTGTCTGCTCATTCAATAAATATAAGTTTATGGTGCTTATTTTTAATATTCAGTGAGATATTTCTACTCTCTAGAACTTTAAATACTGTCATAACCAATAAAATTCAATTAAACATTTACATTCAAATGCAAATAAGACTCAAACAACTCATTTAGTGTTTGTTCATTGCGCATTTGTCTTTTTCTTTGAATATGCATCTTGCTGAGTTGTTGCTCTTGTGTCTCATTTGTGGTGTAACTATTTATCGTGCTTCTTCCAATGTAAATTTGTTTATGTAAATATGTGGTGGGAGGTTAAGTCATTAATTCCAGTATTCCCCCACAATAAGTGTCATGACTGATGCTGGCCGTTCTGTAATGAACATACCTGCACCATGACAATCGTTGTGTGTGTTAACAATCGCCCCTCCACCTTAAAGCGAAAGCCCTTTTGGGTCTGAATATGCAGCATATTTCAATATAATTACAGCGAATTCCCATAGCTCCTCTGTTTTATAACGTCTTTTAATAACATAGTATTCCCCAATCTTCTCTTTTGAACTATCAACAATAAAACTTAGTTTTATAACTTGTAATAGCTTCATGGAATTTATATTATTAGATTAATTCCGAAAAATTTGGGCTCCATGACTATATAAACCTTTTCCACTCTTCTTTCAGGTCAAACGTTATAACATTAGTAAAAATTAGGTTCATTTTAATCAACAAACTGTTAGATCCGAGCCCTACATCGCCTTTACGAAGATATACTCTACTTCTGGCTTCCTTTAGATTTAAATTTGATCGCAATCGCAATTCATTTTCATTTCAGTGCCCACTTTAACAAATTCTGTGAAATACACGATGCGATACATTAATGTGATATCGTCCATTTGGTTGTTCATTGCTTTAACTCCAGTTACGATTGGTCCTTTATTCATTCAAATGTATAGGTACGATTGAACACCGGAACAATACTATGTTTTAAACACAATTTATAGACCCGCTAAGATAATTAAAACTTTAAATAGCAGTAACTGCTGTTTGCATGTTTCATTTCCTTTGTTTTATCACGATACGATTTGGTCCCACCTTGCTGAGGCTTTGCTTTGGTTGTTGTTTATGCTTGCTACATATATATTTATGCTGACCTTTGTTTATATATGTGCACATATGTGTGCTTTACCTATTACTCAGTAGATAACGATTCAAGACCAAGTTGTCATTAGTACATTTCTTCCAGGTTTATACGTTCAAGGTTTGTGTTTATGTTACATATTAACATGGTGGGTAATGGTTCTCGGGAATGGGGTTTGTATATATATATATATATATATATATATATACTTCTCATTCAATCTTGGGTATCTTCCAAATGAGAAGTGATTCTATGAATTTAAACATATATATATATATATATATATATATAAACATGATTTAAGAGTTGCTGTGCCTCTTGTGCTAGCATATATGTTGCTCGTAGCTACGCACTCTTCCTTGTTCTGGCTGCCCTCGTCTCCTTTCTCGTGGTTACATATACGTATTCATGCATACCTATACGCGCTCGTAAGACTGCAACCTACATATTCAGCTATACACTTTAGCAGTGTTCTTCTGTCTCCTTTGCAACGCACTGTGCTATGCGCTGGTGTAACACCTTACTGTGCTGCAACTAACGCTACCTGGGCGGCCCTCTACCTATTACTGCTCGGTCACCTCTTGCCATGTTGTATATATTCACTATTGTTCTTTTGTTGCACCCATCAACCAATATTTCAAGTCTCCCCCCTTTCTGTATGAAGCTTGTTACTTTCTTTGTTTGTCTTCTCCTATTTAGCACTCTTCCTTTCTGCTCTTCCTCTGTTGTTTGCTCTTCTCCTTTGAAATCAGCAGCAAAGTTTAGATTCACTGGGATTTTCTCTGTTGATATTGTTCTTTGATGCTGTGTTTTGTTATTAATTTTATTTTCTTTTCATTCATTTCTGTCTGAGATCCATATATATTTCTCACTTTCTGTTCAATCCTTCAGATGAGATTGTAGTTCACGTTGGGTTTCACCACTTTTGTTGCACCATGACCTTTGCCCTTTTGATTCTTTTATCATGAAAATATTCTTCCATACATAGTGTGATCTACGGTTTTGTTTTCCATTCTTCCCCTTCTTTGGTTAATCTCCCCACAAGGGACGTGTTTCTAAATTTATATTCTTACGCTTCCTTTCTCTTCATATTAAGTAGCATCTACAAATACTACCCTGATACATCTCTCAAATATATTAGAATGGTTCTCTACAGCAAATGGTTTAGTAAATATCTAAGTTGCTATTTTGTTGGTACATACTCAGTTTACTATCTTACGAGCCACCTTCAAGCATCGTCTGATTGGAATATGTTTAGGTTTTGAGTACTTTTGATTTTAAATACTTATAGCATATATTGTCATTGATTGAATGGACTGAAAGAACACCTTCATGTCTTGGAGTATTTTAACTAACTCCCATGACTTGTGCACAACACTCTTTCTTTCACTATATATTCCTTCCTGTTGTGAACGGAAGATAGATGTTTGTTTCTTGTATGTATACACGGACTTTCTCCTGAATGAAAGCACCTCATGTACCTATCATCTCCCAGCTGACTAATCTTACACTGCCTGCTCAAAATTAAACTTTGCCTTTTCAGTCCCACAAGTCCATATTATTTGTTCCTTGTAGATATGATATTTTGGTACAGAAAGTGATTTTGTTTAAGTGTAACCAATATGTGCCCCTAGTCTCTTGCTAGCATGATGTTTGGTCTTCGTCACATCCAAATACGGCAAGGCTTCTATCATGGATACGCAGAGTTTTTGATCTGTATTAAGCAGGTCCATCACTTGACTGACTTGCATCCAGTGATCATAGAATTTGTCCACAGGTTTCTGATCCTCATTTTGAATTTTTCAATTTACTGATATTTTCTTTACGAGATGAATGTACCTATGTTCTTTTGAATTTGTAGTCCTAGGTAGAAGCTGAGCTCTCCAATCATCGACATTCCAATCTGTTTTCATTCTGCTATGACAAACACTTTTACCTGGTTCTTCTGTTGCTTCCAAACATAATGTCATCCTTTTTCTTCCAAACGATCGAGTTCATTTACAGGCTTCATATATAGATTGTCTATCTTAAAACCTATTTTGCCAGGCTATTTATCAGAATGCGAAAAAAATTACAAGCACGAAGAGCTGTTTCTGAGTCCATATAAGATAACAACACAGTGCCATAGTCTTCTTTGTACATCGATAGAAGCCTTCAATTTGTTCCATGTGAGCTTATTCTTACGAAGTCTCCATTCGAGTACGAATTTACATCTATTTGATATACACCCTGGAAGTTTTGGTAGCAAGCAATAGAAACATTACGATAACTTCCATTCTGCAGCTCGAAATATTTCATTAAACAAATCCGAATTGTTAGTTATGAGTATCAACACGGACAAGTCTGGCTTTATTCTGATTACTGTGTCTTCTTCGTTCATTTTGAATACCCATTTTGAGCTATGGCATTTTCTGGGTGGTCTCCAGCCTAATTCCAAGTCTATTGCCTAATTTGGTCCAATTCTTCCATTCTTAACATTTCCCCAAGACTTGTCCTTGCAGGTTCTTCAATTTCTTTGGTTCTGTTGTGCTTACTGGCTACTATACCTCTTCTGTTTGTTCTATTCATTTTCTTCTTGTCATTTGCTTTCTTGCTCTATGATAGGTCTTCGGGGTGGTTCCAAGTGTATCTTAGAGAAGCTTTTGAATAGCTCCATATGCCATTGCCTACATTTCTCATCATTACAGTGTTATTCTTCTGCAGTTGTTTGATGGGTAGTGATGCTGCTTTATATATGGAAGTTCTTGTCAAATCTCCATCAGCATTCAACTATTTTCCGAAAAGTGTTGTTCTAGCACCTATACCCTTTAGCACTGATTGCTATCTAAATATCCCTTCATCTTGCTCTTGCATCAGGGCCTTCCCAAAGATTTTCATCAGTACTGTAACTGCTACCATGCCCAGCTGATTATTGATGTTTAATTCGACGGGTTTTACGTACCCATAGTTCTTGGGAGTCTTCTCTTTCAGCAGCCGCCAGTAGGACATTCGGAGAATATACCACACACACATATTATCTTACCACTTACACAAGAATATTTGCAGTCTGTTCTCTTGCCTCATGGCTACAACTATTTTGTTCGACAGATCATTTTGTCTCTATACTCCATTACAACGGTGTCCACCTTTGTGTATTTTTACATTTTATGCCACATATTCATTGCCATGAATGCAAGTCATCGTGCGAAATTCACCTCCTCTCCAGGTCTATTGTTTCGCTTACATCTTATAGGATTTTCACTAATGCTGAATATTTTAGTTGTTCTAGACTTCCGATTTGATACGAAAAAGCAACCACATGTCATCGTCATCTATTATCGACGTGAAGTAGATTCTCCCATGGCGTTTTAGTTCTTGTAGGTCCCTGGGATCTGCTGCCCCATTGTGACTGGTCTTCTTGTTAATCGCTCTCTTTGGCCTTAAAGGATGTGGGTCTGGCTTCCACCAGGAAAAATTGAAAAAATTTGCATATGGGTATTAGATGGCTTCTTTATTTACAACATGTCTCTTCTGCTTTCTTCTGCTTGATAAAATGTGATGTGAATGCAGAAAAGTGAAGATGTCCCAATATTTTAACTACACCATATGACTCTTCTGGTTTGCCTGGTGTGTCCTTCTCCTCTTCCCAAATATAGCAGTACTCTAATGAACTCTTTGTTGGAGTCTTACTGTGGTGCTTGATCATTGTGATCTTGTACTAAAAAACTTAAAACTCGCCTTTGTCACATCCTTCTTGTAGTAAATTTGCTTTAGCCCATCTACAAGCACATCACGTTTTCTGCCATACATTGTCTATCTTTTAGATATTTTCCCTTTAATTTTCTGATTTATCATTGCCAAAAGTAACATTACTGATTTCTTTATTAGGGTATAAACTTGATTTGTCAGTCATGTGTTTTAGCGACCCTTTGTCCAGTGCTATACTGACTTTACCCACAAGGTCTTGGCTTCGATTAAATGGTCACTTATTCTATTTTTATCCTTTGAGTATCATTACTGACCTTGGTATCTTTAAGGTTGATAGATCCATCTATTTTTAGAGACATTGGACAGTATGTGTCTTTCAATTCCATATCCCAACATTTCGTCATAGTTTTTGCCGAATTGTGAGTATGGTCTAATTTCTTTGATTCATAAACTTCATGGTGTTGAACATACGTCTGTCCATGCCTACCATTAGTGTTCTGCCTTCCATTCATACAATAAAATATATACATAAAAGTGTTTACATACTTGATGTTCAAGGTTGTTTTCTCCATTTGTTTGTTGCAGTCTCTTCTGCATCTTTGCGAGTTTGGATACTCACTGTACCTGAAAATATGCGACAGAGTATCATGACATCGTAGGACATAACGGTGGCATTCTTCACGGGAGAGAATGCTTTTGATGGCTTCAAATTTGACACCTAGGGGACATATGATTCTTTTTACTGTCTGTCTTCGTATTTCTTACATTCTTTGTTACTAGAGATTTCTTGATCTCTTGTCATCAGCAATACATGTTTCTTCTTAAAGATTATTGTTTGTATGGTCTTCTTTTCCTTAAAATTATATTTTGTTTCTCTTTCTTTGCCTTTGCTAAGTTCTCCTTCCTGGCCTGTTCTGTTTTTATCATTGGGATCTTTGGGCAACTTTGAAATTTCATTCAACTTATCGGGAAAGCATTTGTTGAAAATTTTATATGTTGTCTTTGAGCATTTTCTGGTTTTGTTACGAGACCTCTTACTTCTTCTTCAGTTTCTCTTGTTTTGATTTTATGTTCCAGTTTGTTAAATACTTGTATCTTCTATCTTCAGCTTCTTTCTTCAGCTCTATTGTTTTGCATGAGGACTTCTGAATTTTTTTCTTCTCTTACATACTTAAGAAGAATGTCCTTTCGTTTTCTGCAATTCATTTTGAGTCTGTCAAGCTCTCCCAGAGCACTTCTTAGCTCCCCCTCAAGGTCGACTTCCCCTTCTTCTTCTTCATCTTCTAGCAGGAGTCCTTCAAGTTCTTCTATGGCCATCAATAAGAATTCGGAGGTTCCTTCTTCACTTGAGGGTTCATCTGAATCTTCAGATGTACTGCTGTCTTGTTGAGCATAGAAGGATTTTTTGCTAAACTTATTTCCTTTCTGCCAGTTCTTTGATTTATTTCTCTCTGACTCTTGAGGCTGATTCCTTACTTTCTTGTGACGACACTTAGCAGCATAGTGTCCAACTCTTCCACAGTTAAAGCATTTGAAAGGAAGTTTACCTTTGTATTTACCTGAGCCTCTATCCAATTTCTTGACAAAATTTGCCTCTTCTTCATCCGAGCAAGAGCATATGTCTCCCTCTTCTTCTTTCTTCTTTTCTGTTTTGAAGGCTGCCTCCCTCGTGCCAGCTATTACGCTGGGAACCTCATCTCATATCTTCATTAGATTTCCAAGTAATGGGTTCATGAGTCGAGGTCTCCCGATTAGTACATTTTGTTGTGTAACCGGCTCCAAAAAGTGAAGAAAAGAGATATCAACGCCTTAGAAATGAGCCACTTCGAGGGGGAAACCTCCAATACATTACATAAATGAACAATTCTTGGATGATACAATTTACAAAACCTCCTTTCTATATAGGAGTCCATGGGGCCATAATGTAATCCTAGTGGGCCACAATGTAATCCTAGCCGACCTAACAATAATAATTTAAGGGCACAATAATAACAAAATGGGGGTTACAAGGGTACAATAATAACAATAAAGGGGTTACACTAGCAACAATAAGGTACTATACTAGTAATATAGGGACCTAACATGCCCCTCTCCTTCAAAAAAGCGTTGTCCTCAACGCTTGAGTAGCTCTGGGTGCTTCTGTATAAAATTATCATCCTCCCATGTAGAATCTTCAGTGGGTAAGTTCTTCCACTTGATGAGATACTCTGAAATTGATCGGTTCCGTAGTTGTCGAGTTCTTGTTTCCATGACCGCTTCTGGTTCCAATATGATTTTTCCTTCCTCATCAAGTTCTGGCAATATTGTTTGAACTGGAAGATTTTCTCCTATAACCTTCTTTAAGATGAAACATGGAAAACTGGATGTACTCGCGAAGAAGCAGGAAGCTCCAATTTGTATGCCATAGTACCAATCTTTTGCAACACCTTGTAAGGACCATAGTACTTTGGCGATAATTTATTATCCTTCTTAGCTTGCTTGAGGGACATTTTTTTATATGGTTGTAGGCGTAAAAATACCCAATCTCCTACATCAAAACTTCTCTCGCTGCGATGTTGATCTGCCTGTTGTTTCATTCGATTTTGTGCCAAATTCGGGTTATCCTTTAAGAGTTGGAGAACTTCTTGCTGATGCTCGATGTGATCTTCCACTGCTTGAACCTTCGAATTTTCCCTTAAAGATGATGTGATGGATGGTGGATGATATCCATAAAGTGCCATAAATGGGGTCATTTTTGCTGCAGTATGGAAGGAAGTGTTATACCACCATTCGGCGAGAGGTAACCACTTGACCCATTGTGTTTGTTTATCAGATACAAAACAACGAAGATATCCTTCCAAACATTTATTTACTATCTCGGTTTGACCATCGGATTGAGGATGATAAGATGAGCTATGAGCTAATTGAGTACCCAAACAAGAAAATAACTCCGTCCAAAAATTTCCAGTAAAAATGGGATCTCTGTCACTCACAATAACCCTTGGGCTTCCATGTGGCTTTTGAATTCTGTCCATAAATGTAGTAGCAACTGTACTTGCTTTAAATGGATGAGATAATGCACAAAAGTGTGCATACTTGGTAAGTCTATCAGCTACCACCATGATGACACTCTTTCCTTCGGACTTAGGTAAACCTGTGATAAAATCCATTGAAATCTCCTCCCAACGTTGACTTGGAATGGATAAAGGTTGTAGAAGTCCTAGGGTCTTAATTGTTTCCACTTTATTTTGCTGGCAAACCAAACATTCCGCCACAAACTTTCGAATATCAGATTTAAGGCCATCCCAAAAAAATTCTTTCTTCACCCTGTGGTAAGTTTTTTAAAAATCCTGAGTGTCCTCCTAAAGGAGAAGTGTGCAATTCCAGAAGAATCTTTTGTTTTAGTTGGGAATTCTTACAAAGATATAAGCGATCTTTGTACCATAAGGAATCATTTTTCCAACTAAATGTATCATACGTACTAGGATCTTTCTGCAACTTTTGAATGAGTGTCCATACATCTTTTCCTTCTTCCATTCATCTCTTGCTTCGGTTATCCAGTCTGGTTGGATAATAGAAATGGCACAAAGCAATGCTTCCACCTCTTCATTCTTTCTTGAGAGTGCATCTGCAACAACATTAAGCTTTCCTTTTTTGTAGATTATTTCAAAGTCATAGCCCAACATCTTTGTGACCCATTTTTGCTGCTCTTCTGAAGATAGTCTTTGTTCCAAAAAGTGTTTCAGACTATCATGATCAGTTTTTACCTTGAAGTGTCTTTCCATTAGGTAAGTTCTCCATTTCTTTAGTGCATGCAGTATTGCTAACATTTCCTTCTCATAAATAGGTTTCTGTAAATACTTTCCTTTGATTGGACGACTTTCAACAGCAATGGGTCTTCCTTCCTGCATTAAAACTGCACCAATTCCATTTCCTGAGGCATCACATTCCACAATAAAGGTTTTTGTGAAGTCTGGCGTAGCTAAGACCGGTGCTAGGCACATTGCCTCTTTAAGATGTTCGAAGGCCTTAGTTGCTTCAGGAGTCCATGAAAATGCATCTTTCTTCAATAATGTTGTTAGAGGTGCTACTATTCTCCCATAATTCTTAACAAACTTGCGATAATACCCTGTTAACCCGAGAAATCCTCACAACTGCTTTATGGTTGTGGGGAATTTCCATTCTTTAATGGCTTTAATTTTGTTAGGGTTTACCTTAACACCCTCGTGAGATACAATATGACCCAGATATTCCACCTCTTGTACTCCAAAAGAAACATTTGGATGTTTTTGCATATAATTGTTTCTCCTGCAATAGTTTGAGCACCCTGTCAACATGTTCAACATGATCCTTCCAAGACCTGTTGTAGATTAGTATATCACCAAAAAATACTAGCACAAATTTTCTAAGGAAGGGTTTGAAAATGGAATTCATCAACCCTTGAAATGTAGAAGGTGCATTGGTAAGGCCAAAAGGCATGACCAAAAATTCATAATGACCCTCATGAGTTCGAAATGTTTTTTTTGGAATATCTTCGATCTTCATTCTAATTTGATGATATCCTGAACGAAGATCCAACTTGGTAAAATAAATTGCTCCATGTAATTCATCCAATAATTCATCAATCACAGGAATGGGAAATATGTCTTTAATGGTGAGCTTATTGAGCTCCCTATAATCCGGACACATTCGCCATGATCCATCCTTCTTGTGTACCAATACTACAGGAGCAGAGAAAGAGCTTTGACTAGGTTGAATTATACCCGCCTCTAACATTTCTGCAATCATACGTTCAATTTCGCTCTTTTGGAAGTAAGGATATCTATAAGGCCTGATGTTTGGAGGAACACTTCCTGGAGTCAAATGAATAGCATGATCATGATCACGAATAGGTGGGAGTCCTTTGGGAGTTTCAAACACCTTGGAATGATTGTCCAAGACTTGTTGGAGATCTGCAGAAATAGATGATTTTGATGTCGAAACTTCTAGAGAGCATAATTGTGCAATTATGCCTCGTTGTTCTTTCTTTAGAAGCTTTGTCATGGCATTAGAGCTTATTATCCTTCCTGGCTTCCCTTCAATACCCCGTAATTCGACTTCCTTTCCTTCTGAAAAAAATTTCAAGAAAAGTTCTTGAAAATTAAAAGCTACCGTCCCCGAAGATTGTAACCATTGTACTCCTAGTACAACATCAGCACCTCCCATAGGAATGGAAAGCATTGGACTAGTCAACACATATTCCCCCATGGTTAGCTTGATGTTATGGCATTTTCGAGAGCAATTTATAGTTCCTCCATTTGCAACCATCACTTGACATTCTGGTGCTGGGTATAGGAAACAATTTAATTCCTTGGCTACCTTACAATGAATAAAATTATGGGTGCTGCCTGAATCAATCAACACTATTACCTTTTTCTTCTTGATATGTCCTTCTATCTTGAGAGTTTGAGGAGTGGTAATTCCTGCCAGTGCATTACACGATATGGTCGGATTCATTTCTTCCTCTTGTAGGGCTGGTTCCTGGTGTATATCCTCTTCTTGTTCATTTTCTTCTTCCTCTTCACAATCTATGTAAAATAATTTCTTCTCAGCACACTTATGACCTTTAGTGTATTTTCTATCACAACTGTAGCAAAGCCCTTTTGCTCTTTTTTCTTCCAATTGTTGTGGTGTCGACCTTGTAGGTTGTGGAAATCTAGATGTAGCCACACTTCCTTCTTTATAGAATTGAGTAGTAGACTTCCTTGTTGCCATAATTTTACATTCAACTTTTCTTGCCAACCTGAATGCCTTCTCTAATGAATCGGGTTCCAGAACACGAACTTCATGTTGAATGTTATCCTTTAAACTGCCTAAGAAGAGATCAATCCTGTGGTCCTCTGAAATATCAGTTACCCTTATACTCAATTTTTGGAAGTCCTCGATGTGCTGCCCCACTAAACCCTTTTGTTTGAGATTTATCAATTGGGTAAAGAAGGTGTTGCTCTTTGTATCCTCATAATGTGCTATCATTTCCTCCGTAAAAATTGACCAAGTGACAATTTTTTTACGGGAGCAAAGCCATTGATACCATGCAAATGTATTTTGTTCTAAATGTAAAGTTGCAATGCGTACCTTTTGTGTGTTTTGCACGTTATGGAGATCAAAATATTGCTCCATCTGTAGTATCCATGTTACAGGATCCTTTCCATCAAGCTTCCTCATATCCATTTTTGGAATATGGTGGTTCTTCCCACCAACATTCGAGTTTATGAAATCATGATTAACATTTATTTTGTTCTCATCATGAGGTTCTTCTCCTATATTTACGCCATTAGGAATCATTTCTGGTTTTAAGCTTGTCATCAAGCCTTCCATGTATGATTTTAGATCATTCTTCATGTTTTCTATGTTGTCTTTCATGTCATCCATCTTAGCTTCCATGCCCACTTCCATGCCATCCATCTTAGCTTCCATGCCATTAATCTTAGCTTCCACGCCATCCATCTTAGCTTCCACGCCATCCATCTTAGCTTGCACACCATCCATTTTAGCTTCCACGCCTTTCTTCAAACCTTCCATCTTTACTTCCACGCCATCCATCTTAGCTTCCATGCCTTTCTTCAAACCATCCATCTTTACTTCCACACCTTTCTTCAAAACTTCCATTTCATTTTTTGCTGCTCTTTGCGAGAGTGAAATTTGTTGCACTTGTTCTTGTAATTTTGATAGATCATGTTGCAATTCTTCATCTTCATGAGTCATGGTAGGGCCTTCTGAAGGCTTGATGGGTGTTGAATTCTTTTTAGGGGCCATTTTAGAATCCAATATTGATATCTATTCTACAAGATGCCCTTGGAATCAATTCAACTTGATTCTTCAAACAAGACTTATGCAATTCGGAAAACAATACACACCTTTTACTAGCTTTTAGGAGCTCGATATTGAAATTGAATTATCTCTGTAGTTGAAAATGTTCGATATCTGAAATTCAGCCCTGTAGTAGATCCTGCGAAACAACGAATACGCGTAAGTACGGCGCGATTTGGATCCGGGAACAAAGTTGTGTCAATGCCGCAATGACTGATGCGAATTTGGTTTAGTAGAGCAGCTGCCTGACGCCACGTGTCGGCTGTTTGTCGCTCATGCGAAATTGATAAGCTTAAATGCGTATCTTTCGACCACTTTTTACGACGCTTCCAATCACGTGCAGAGAAAGTTATTGAATTTTAAATCCTTTCTTTGAGATGCGATTGAGGCACGAAAAAACGCTACGCTACGAATCATATCTCCAAAAATATTGCGAACGAGCTGCGAAATTTTTTGAAAAAATTTCCTGAGTTCGAGCAACACCGCATGAATTGATTTCTGAACCTTAAAAAAAAAAAAATTTATATGTATAGCAAATTACGATAGCGCATTTGTCGAAGCGCGAGCAAAATCGCAAGCTTGTGAATGCTCTCAAATATTGCGAACCAAGCTCTGAAATTTTGCGACGACGTTCCTCAGGATTTCGGCTTCGCGCTCTAAAAATTTCAGCTTCTGAACCTTCGTAGAAAAAAAGTTATAACGAAAATTCCACGATGACCTGTTTGGAGCAGTAAAACCCTAGAATCCAAAGCTCCGATACCAAATGTTGTGAAACCAGCTCCAAATTAGAAGAAAAGAGAGATGAATGCCTTAGAAATCAGCCACTTCGAGGGGGCAACCTCCAATACATTACATAAATGAACAATTCTTGGATGATTCAATTTACAAAACCTCCTTTCTATATATAGGAATCCATGGGGCCATAATGTAATCCCAGTGGGCCACAATGTAATCCTAGCCGACCTAACAATAATAATTTAGGGGCACAATAATAACAGAATGGGGGTTACAAGGGTACAATAATAACAATAAAGGGGTTACACTAACAACAATAAGGTACTATACTAGTAATATAGGGACCTAACAGTTTCTTCTATTGCAGACACCTTGGGATTAAACCTGGGTGGAAGAGATATTAGAATATTTTGTACAATTACA